>BSBM01000769.1:662500-1170000 GCA_027924585.1 Larix kaempferi | reverse complement strand
CCAATGGATAATAAGCAATTAAAGTGAAAGGTGCCTAACTCGTAAATAGGCCTAGTCAAATATGGTGCGTTACAGTGGTGGTGGTGGTGGTGATGAAGACGACAACAATGATGATTATGATGATGATGAAGATGGTGATGGCGATGATGATGATGATGATGAATATGTTGTTGTTGTTGTTGATGATGATGATGATGATGAGGATGATGAGGGTGATGACGACGATGATGATGATGATGATGATGATAATGATGATAATGAAGATGGTGATGATGAAGAAAATTATGAAGATGATGATGATGATTATGATTATTTCCTCCACTAACCGCACATGACCTCTTACTGGTATCAGTGGCCTATGGTTAAGGATGTCGATACCATGAAGTTGTTTTGAGCAATATGTATGCACCATGCCTAATCAAGGATTTTGGAATGATGTTTTATGGAAGGATATCGTGCCTTTGGCCATAAAGAAACCATTTAGACATCCAAGGCCATGAACAATTTCTAAAAGAACCAAACAAGACTTTACAGGGGTATCCAATGTGCTAGATGTATCCAAGTATTGGGGACTTAAAGCATTGGACATGGTCAAGGGAGGATACCTAAGACTTGAGCCTTAAAGGAATCTTATATCCATCTAGGCATAAGAAGGTTACCTCCACCAACTACACATGGCCTCTTGAGGTATCATTGTCCTGTGATTGAGGATGGAAGTTCCATTATATGGTTTTGAATTTAGTATCTACATGTCTCAGGGCCTTGGAAATGGTTTTCTAGGGAAGAAGTATTCCACCCATCAAAGACTAAGAAGGTTTTCTCAACCAAGGACCATCATGTGGTTATCATCATCATCATCATCATCTTCATCTTCATCATCATCATCATCATCATCATCATCATCATCGTCGTCGTCGTCGTCGTTATCATCATCATCACCATCTACATCATCGTCATCATCATCGTTTTCGTCGTCATCATCACCACCATCATCATCACCATCATCTTCATCATCATCATCTTCGTCATCATCATATTCATCATCACCATCATCATCATCATCATCATCATCGTTGTCGTCATCATCACCATAATATTCATGGTATTCATCATCATCATCTTCATCTCCAACATCATCATCATCATATTCGTCATCATAATCATCATCATCATCGTCATCATCATCATCATTATCCTCATCCTCATCATCATCGTCGTCCTCATATTCATCATCGCCATCATCTTCATCATCATCATCTTCATCATCTTATTTTTCATCATCATCATCTTCATCGTCATCACCATCTTCATCATCATCATCATCATCATCACCATCATCTTTCATCATCATCGCTATCGTCGCCATCACCACCACCACCACCACCATCTTCATCATCATCATCTTCATCATCATCATCATCGTCGTCGTCGTCTTCTTCATCATCAACATCATCATCATCTTCATCATCTTCATCACCATCATCTTCATCTTCATCTTCATTATCGTCATCCTCATCATCATCCTCATCATCATCACCATCATCATCATCATCATCGTCGTCGTCGTCATCTCCCTCTTCCTCATCAACATCTTCATCATCATCATCATCAACATCTTCATCATAATCATCTTCATCATCATCATCTTCATCATCATCGTTGTCGTCGTCATCACCATCATCTTCATCATTTCATCATCATCATCATAACCTTCATCATCACCACCATCATCATCATTGTCATCATCATCATTATCATCATCATCATCGTCATCATCATCTTCGTCATCATCATCATCATCACCACCATCATAATCATCATCATCATCATCGTCGTCGTGGTCTTCTTAATCATCATCATCATCATCGTCGTCGTGGTCTTCTTAATCATCATCATCATCATCTTCATCATATTCATCTTTATCTTCGTGATGATGAAGATGGTGATTGTTGATGTATATGTAACTTCAGAATGTATTTCACATATATGTATATTGTATTCCTATAGAGATGTTATTATTCCTCTATACGAAAGTGTCGTCATTTATATTGTAAATGTCGTAACTTATACTTGATGGGTTATTCGACCACCTTGTTTGGGGTCGGCCCTGTATAAGTCATGTGGGTCAAAGGGTTATTAGACCACCCTATTGGGGGTCGTCCATGTGGGTCAAAGGGTTATTAGACCACCCTATTGGGGGTCGGCCCAGTCAGCATTATGTTATGTGGTTAAGTTCGAGCCTACATGAGTTAGGTAAAAAGGAAAGTCAAGTCAAGTATAAATAGAGTGCGGGAGGCACTCTATTTGTTCACTCACTCCTCACTTATGCAATCAAGGAGGAGTGGCGCACTTATGGAGAAGGAGGATCTACTGCTAGGTTATGTCTATCTCTCATGGTTGGTTGTATCATTGCTCTATCTATCTCTGAGGAAGTTATTGGGGTTTTTCACCTTTATGGTTTTCCCCAAGTAAATCTTTGTGTCTCTTGTGTGCTTGCATTATTGTCTCCATGATTGATATGCTGTAGATATGCTGTACATGTTGTTCTCTCAGTTAAGATCCTAGATCAGATTGAAGTAAATTCTGAAAATTTAACATGGTATCAGAGCTAGCCTGAAAGAAGGCATGATATGGCATGTATGACACTTGTTGCACTTACGATGCTAGGGCTTGATATAGCAAAAACCAGTCATCGTAGCACTTTCGCTATAAATCCGTTTTGGAAAAGTTTTCGGATCTGCAATTGTTACAGGACGAAGATTAAATCTCCAGGTACCTTGTGTCCAAAGGACAACCTCTAATTCGTTGTACTTTGTGATTTATGATCTGTACAATATAGGGTTTCTTCCTCTTCCAGATCTGAGTAAAAATCAGGTTACCTTGGGAAAAAGGTCATAACTTGGGCTAGGAAGCTCCAAATGAAATTTTGTGAAAAGTGACAGGTATTAAACAGACTGTACTATCTCGAAAAGCGTTTTTAGAGGCCGAAGTTGAACCAGTGACACGTGGCACATTGTACAAGTTCGCTCTCCTGAATTATCCCAAAATAGGTCACGTTGCGACACATGGCATAACTCTCTCTCAGAGAGCCCAATTGAGATCAAAACTGTCAGGATGGAAATATAACAGGCCGAGCTATCTCAGGAAACTTTTTCAGAGGCCTAAGTTCAAAGAGTGACACGTGGCACGCCGTACAAGTTCGCTCTCCTGAATTATCCCAAAACAGGTCACGTTGCGACATTTGGCATAATTCTCTCTCAGAGAATTCAATTGAGGTCAGACTTGTCAGGATGGAAAGATAACAGATCAGGCTATCTCAGAAAACTTTTTTCAGATCCTTTGGATTGAAAAGTTCGTAGTTACACCAGAAACAATCAGGTACATATTTCTGTCAAAACAGAATTATTTTTGAGTACCTTCATTCATGGCTTCCGGAATTTAGGGCTTTGTAGAAAGTTGGAATTTTTGTAATCGGAGACCACGGCTGAATGCTACTCATCAAAATAAAAATTTAGAGACCAAGATCAGAATTTCTAGCTGGGCAAAAGGCCGGGCTTGATCAAACCCTAGTTCGGGACTTTGATCAGAAAAGTGGAAAATTAGGGCTTCTGTAAAAATGGGAATTTTCGAAATCTATGATCACGGCTGGAAGCTCCTCAGAAAATAGAAGCTTAGAGATTTGGTTCAAAATTTTTGATTGGGCAGAAGAGTGGGCTTCATCAAACCCCAGTTTAGGTCACGTCCAGTGAATCCGAAAGTTTCAAAGGAAAAATTGATGAGTGAAACTTTGCAGTTTTCAAATTCTGAATATACCAGTTTGATCAACTCATCAAGGCGCATATTTCTATCCTTTCGGAAGTTTGAAATTCAAAGTTTGAATTTTTTGGGTTTCTCTGACAAACCCATATCCAGCTCCAGGTCCATTTCTTGCAAATAAAGTGGATAGGGTTAATCCTAGAAGAAGATGGATTGGTCACCTGCATAAGTGAAGGAGTTCCTGTTTCAGAGGGAGATGAGGCTAAGGCCTTACATAAGAATATTACAAGCGATCTTGACAGGTATGACTCATTGAGGTATGTTTCGAGATTTCTTCATGATTAAGTTTATGGTATGTTTGTCTTCATGTTATTACGGTTAGTACAATCTTGATTTTAGATTTGTCGTATCACCTTAACAAAATTATGAATGCATGATAGAAGATATTCATTGGTTAGGGTGTTGACACTTATGATTGTACTAATGCATTATGGTGTTGTATGAGGTTTATGTTGTCTACTAACATGAAAGGTACACCAAGAAAGACAAATCATGTTCCAGTCCAAGAACATATGATCATGATAACATGAGGACAAAGATTCATCCATTGTCATGGATCTTATAGAAGATCCATTTACGAGGTATGTATAACTTGGTTTTATAATGGTTAACCTATGAGATATACAGGTTACTAGCACAAGTCATTGAAGAAGAACAAGAAGACATCGTGTGAGTATGTTAGACATAACTAGCTAGCATGCTAATCCAGGTATGTTTTTCCTATATCAAGATAGAATCCTACCTTGTGTTAGGATCTTATACTGTTGTTGATAATGATTATTCATGAAGTCATAGGTTTGAATAATCATGGTTGTATGCATATTATGTTTCTTACCATAATTGATGATATGACTAACCAGAAGAATCATGAAGTATAGGTTTGAATAATCATAGGTTTTATGCATATTATATCTCTTATCTTAATTGATGATTCAACTAACCCGAAGAGTCATAGGTTTGAGTAATTATAGGTTTAGACATGTTATGCTTCTTATGATTTGACTAACCATAAGAATCCTACATAAACCTTGAATGCTAATGCTTATTATTTCTGTTTGAAATGATCATGACTATACATGCTTGAGATTATTGTGTTTTAATAGTATACTAATGAATGTATGATTTTATATGAGATCACAAGGATAACACAATCATGATACTAATAAGCATGCATAGGGACCAAGGATGAATATGAGTTCAAGAACAGGTAATCCAGGAAGCAAAGATCAAGAGGGAGTACACTCCAGTGGTTTATGCAAGGATGCAAATATTCAGAGGGAGTTGACCATCTCTCTACATTCCACATCAAAAGATGTAGAAGAATCTACTTCAGATTAGGACTCCAGTAGCTCCTGCAAGGAAGCAAAGACTCAGAGGGAGTCCACCCAACGAACAAACAAAGATAAGTATTTGAATTGTCATTTCTTAAATAATACTGTTCAATAATGTATATACTGATGTTCCTAGAATTAGGTTGTGTATTATGCATATTAGAATAATTGCATTGATGAACAGTATACTCCTAATATGCATGGGTAAGTGGCCTATGGCACTGTACAAAATTCCATTGCTACTTATCTAGAATGAAACCTCTTTGCTGACATGTTGGGAGTTGTGCACGCTCTTAACAATGTTTTGGAAGAGATTGGAAGGCATCTAGAAAGTTACGGAATATGGATAAATGTTGTATTGAAGCATTGGCTAAGATAATTGCATGACTGTATGACATATTTCTTTATGTGTAAGAATTTGTTCTGAAAATTATGAGATGTTTCTAATCATGCAATTTAACCTGTTTTGTAGGAAAGACCGTATATCTTCACCTACAAAAAGGACTACAACATTTGTTCCAGCAACAAATATATCTATTGAAGATATTTAAGTTCCCAGGATCTGGGATAAAGAAATGGAATGCCATGATCCGTCGATCATGAAGAATGATGTTTGGGATGTAGTCCCAAGATGTGAAGGGAAGTTTGTTATGACTTCCAAAAGGAACTATCAGATCAAGCATGTTGCAGATGGCAGAATTGAGATGAAATAGAAGATGCACCAGATGGATTTCAAGACAGCATGGTGTAGTCATTTATGTGTGCAGAACTTGGTATGGTAGGATAGACAGCTTTCTATCCAGTTTGGGCTTTACCAAGAGTAAAGCGGATTCCAACCCTTACTACAAGGTTGAGGAAGGAAATCTAGTAATACTACTTTTGTATGCAGATAACCTGTTTGTTACAGGTGAAAATAGATTGATTGCCGACACGCAGCGGAAGCTTACTACCGAGTTCGAGATTAAGAACTTGGGGATGATGCACTATTTGTTTTTGGCATGGAGGTGTGGCAGAGTGCATATGGAATCTTCCTTGGACAAGGGAAGTATGCAGTAGAGATCCCGAAGAGGTTCGAGATGATGGATTGCAAGGCCATGGCCACACCTATGGCATCAAATCTGAAGCTTCTATGTGATGCTTAATCTGAGCCGATTGATGTCTCTATGTATCGTCAGATGATTGGGTCCTTGATGTACCTGACGAACACGAGACCAGACATTTTCTTTGCTGTGAACACATTGAGCCAGTTCCTGACGGATCCGAGGAGTGTTCACCTGGTTCCTGTAAAGCATGTTCTGAGGTACCTGAAGGGTACAGTGGATTATGGGCTCAGGTATGAGGCGAATCAAAAGTTTAACCTGCAGGGTTATGTTGATTCAGATTGGGATGGCAGTGCTGCAGATAGGAAGAGCACATTTGGGTGTTGCTTCAGTATGGGATCAGGTGTGATTTCTTGGTTTAGCAGGAAGCAGTCCTGCGTAGCACTGAGTACAGCTGAGGCAGAGTATGTTGCAGCCTGCTCAGCTAGTTGTGAGGCAATATGGCTACGGAAGCTACTGTCTGAGTTATTTGATCTCCCGTTGGAGGCTACTGGTATCTTCTGTGATAACCAGGGTTGTGTGAAGCTGTCCGAGAACCCAATGTTTCATGACAGGTCGAAACACATAGAGATCAAATATCACTATATCAGGGATATGGTGCAGAGAGGAGCTGTGAAGCTCCTATATGTTGCGACGGACGAGCAGATTGCAGATGCGCTGATGAAGCCACTATCCAGGGTGAAGTTCGAGTACTTCAGAGAGAGGCTTGGCGTGCTTCAGATCGAGGATACTTCGAGGAAGAAGTGATGGACACATTTGCTGAAGCCATTCCAAGCATGTTGGAAAGGGGGTTCTTCACATGGCTGTGGATGTAAGCGCTGGATGATGAGCATCAGGATGATGTTCTGGTTTCTGCTTGGATATGATCAGTTGGATCATTTTATGTATGTATGTATGCATCATGCTGAATGCTGGATATGATCAGATGGATCATTTTTTTGTATGTATGTACGCATAATGTTGATGCTGGATATGATCAGTTGGATCATGTGTATGTATTTTGTATATGCATCATGTTGGATGCTTGGATCATGTATATGTATATGTATCAGGTGGATACATTGTATGATCAGGTGGATCATGTATGGTGATATGTATCATGTATTTGTATTTGTATCAGGTGGATACATTGTATGATCAGGAGGATCATGTATGATGATATGTATCAGGTAGATACTTGGTATGCATCAGGTAGATGCATTGATGATCAGGTGGATCATGTATGATGACATGCAGCAGGACGTTGCAGTGACGATCAGGATGATCATGGATGACGAGCTTCGGGATGTTGCTCTAGATGACATGCAGCAGGACGTTGCAGTGATGATCAGGATGATCATGGATGACGAGCTTCAGGATGTTGCTCTAGATGACATGCAGTAGGACGTTGCAGTGATGATGATCAGGATGATCATGGATACATCAGGATGATGTATGGTGAGTATCAGGTTGATACTCTATGGCCGTGGATCAGGTTGTGCAGATGAGCATGTAATCCGGTGCCTTGGGAGATTTGTAGATGGTCTTTCGAGGTTTTTCCTATGGCATGTAATATCGGTGCCCTGGGACATCTGGAAAATGCTCTTTCGAGGTTTTGCTCTGGGAGGACATGTAATTCGGTGCCTTGGGAGATCTGCAGATAGTCTTTCAAGGTTTTGCCTATGGCATGTAATAGCGCCCTGGGATATCTGGCAGATGCTCTTGCGAGGTTTTGTCCTATGGCATGTAATAGCGCCCTGGGAGATCCGATAGGTTGGGCTGTGTGCCCGTAATCAGTCCTAGGATGCTCTTGCGAGGTTTTGCCATGACCACATATAATAGCGCCCTGGGAGATCCTACAGGTCGGAGTTGTGTTCCCGTAACATCCTGGGATGCTCTTTCGAGGTTTTGTGGTGGGGTCACTTGTAATAGCGCCCTGGGAGATCCTACAGGTTGGAGTTGTGTACCCGTAACATCCTGGGATGCTCTTTCGAGGTTTTGTGACACACGTAATAAGTCCTGAGGATTCCACAGTATGGCCAGTGATGATGAAGACCTACAGGTGGTGGGCCTACATCCAGTATGAAAAAGGACTGGCTCTGTAGAACTTCCTATGACGAGTAGATTCAGAGATTGATTGAGATAGCAGCAGCAGTGATGATGATGATGACTCGATGACGATTATCCAGTGACGATGATCCAGAGAAGATGACTTGTGCTAGAAGAACTGTGCTGAGAAATACCTTCCTAGTTAAGAGGGAGTGTTGATGTATATGTAACTTCGGAATGTATTTCACATATATGTATATTGTATTCCTATAGAGATGTTATTATTCCTCTATACGGAAGTGTCATAATTTATATTGTAAATGTCGTAACTTATACTTGATGGGTTATTAGACCACCTTGTTTGGGGTCGGCCTTGTATAAGTCATGTGGGTCAAAGGGTTATTAGACCACCCTATTGGGGGTCGGCCATGTGGGTCAAAGAGTTATTAGACCACCCTATTGGGGGTCGTCCCAGTCAGCATTATGTTATGTGGTTAAGTTCGAGCCTACATGATTTAGGTAAAAAGGCAAGTCAAGTCAAGTATAAATAGAGTGCGGGAGGCACTCTATTTGTTCACTCACTTCTCACTTATGCACTCAAGGAGGAGTGGCGCACTTATGGAGGAGGAGGATTTGCTGCTAGGTTATGTCTATCTCTCATGGTTGGTTGTATCATTGCTCTATCTATCTCTGAGGAAGTTATTGGGGTTTTTCACCTTTATGGTTTTCCCCAAGTAAATCTTTGTGTCTCTTATGTGCTTGCATTATTGTCTCCATGATTGATATGCTGTAGATATGCTGTACATGTTGTTCTCTCAGTTAAGATCCTAGATCAGATTGAAGTAAATTCTGAAAATTTAACAGTGATGAGGAAGAGGGTGATGACGACGACGATGATGATGATGAAGATGATGATGATGATGATGATGATGATGATGATGATGATGAAGACGGTGATGATGATGATGATGAAGATGATGACGATGATGATGATAATGATGATGATAACGATGATGATAACGATGATGATGACGACGATGATGATGATGATGATGAAGATGATGATGATGAAATGATGAAGATGATGGTGATGATGATGACAACGATGATGATGAAGATGATGATGATGATGATGATGATGATAATGCTAATGATGAAGAAGATGATGATGATGAAGATGTTGATGAGGAAGAGGGAAATGATGACGATGACGATGATGATGATGAAGATGGTGATGAGGATGATGATGATGATGAAGATGATGATGAAGATGATGAAGATGAAGATGATGGTGATGAAGATGATGAAGAAGATGACGACGACGATGGTGATGATGATGATGATGAAGATGATGATGATGATGACGATGGTGGTGGTGGTTGTGGTGATGACGACGACAACGATGATGATGATGATGAAGATGGTGATGGCGATGAAGATGATGATGATGAAGAAGAAGAAGATGATGATGATGATGATGATGATGATGATGATGATGATGATGATGAGGAAGTGGGTGATGACGATGACGATGATGTTGATGGTGATGATGAAGACAACGATGACGACGACGACGACGATGATGATGATGAAGATGATGATGATGATGATGATGATGATGATGACAATGATGAAGATGAGGACGATGATGATGATGAGAATGATGATGATGATGATGATGATGATGATGATGATGATGATGACGAATATGATGATGATGGAGATGGAGATAAAAATGATGATGATGGAGATGGAGATAAAAATGATGATGATGGAGATAAAGATGATGATGATAAAGACCATGAAGATGATGGTGATGACAACGACAATGATGATGATGAAGAACCACTTATACTATGAAACGAGAACTATATACTAAGAACGAGAACTCTAGCCATAAAAACTCACATTTTTTCATAAAAAACACCGAAAACAACCCCCAAATCAAAAAGTGTTGATGCCAGTATCATGTTTTCATAAAAAACACCAAAAACAACCCCCAAATCGAAAAGTGTTGATACTAGTATCAACGTTTTTTTCTCTGGGTTAAAAATATAGCCATGGCTTAAAAATCTCATACGGTTGTTTACGAAAACCTTGAAATCAACCCCTAAATTGAAATTTTCTATTTTCAACAAATAAATTCCTAACCTTAACCCCCAACAAACTATTACAAAAGTTAAAAAAAAAATTATAATGCGCCCCTCCTACCTTAACCCCCCTAACAAACTATTAATAATTTTTTTTAAAATTTACATTTAAAAAAATAATTAAATATTTGACCCTAACCCCCCAACGAACCATTAATAAATGTTTGAAAAAATTACATTTTAAAAAACAAAGTACATTTCCTAATTTCCTAGCCCCCTACATTACCCCCTACCTTAACCGCCCAAAAATTACATTTTCTAATGCCCTACCCACTACGTTAACCCCCCAATGTTACCCCATTGCCCCTCACACATTGTTTTAACTAAAAAAAATTAAAACCCAACTTAAAAAAATTAAACAATTAAAATAAAAACCTAAACTTAAAAAATAAAAATAAAACCTAAACTTTACCAAAAAAAAATAACAAAAAACAAACTAGAATTTACAAAAAAAACAAATTAAAAATTAAAAAAAAAAAACTATACAAAAAAACAATTAAAAAACAAATTAAAAATTAAAAAAAAAACTTAAAAAAAAAAAATTAAAAATTAAAAAAAAAACTAAACTTAAAAAAAAAAAAATCAAAATGGCGGGCGGATGTTGGCTCCACCCCCTTGGGCGCCCAAAGGGCTTCCCCTGTGGGGCGGCCCTTTGGGAGCCCAAGGGGGCGGAGCCAGCATCCGCCCGCCCAAAAAAAAAATTAAAAAACAAATTAAAAATTAAAAAAAAAATTAAAATTTAAAAAAAAAAAACTAAACTTTACAAAAAAAAAAATCAAAATCAAAATCAAACAAAACGAAACTTTAAAACAAAAATTTAAAAATTAAACAAAAAAAAAATTAAAAATACAAAAAAAAAACAAAAATCGCCCCCCCCCCATGGGCGCCCAAAGGGCCGCCCCACGGGGGTAGCTCGATGACGGGCATCGAGCTACCCCCGTGGGGCGGCCCTTTGTGCGCCCAAGGGGGCGCAGCCAGCACCCGCCTGCCCAAAAGTGGGCGGGCGGGTGCTCGCTCCGCCCCCTTGGGCGCCCAAAGGGCCGCCCCCGTGGGGTGGCCCTTTGGGCACCCTTGTGGGCGGAGCCAGCACCTGCCCGCCCAAAAGTGGGCGGCGGGTGCTGGCTCCGCCCCCATGGGCGCCCAAAGGGCTGCCCCATGGGGGTAGCTCAATGCCCGGCATCGAGCTGCCCCCGTGGGGCGGCCCTTTGGGCGCCCATGGGGGGGGCGATTTTTGTTTTTTTTTTTGTATTTTTAATTTTTTTTTTGTTTAATTTTTAAATTTTTGTTTTAAAGTTTCGTTTTATTTAATTTCGATTTTGATTTTTTTTTTGTAAAGTTTAGTTTTTTTTTTAATTTTTAAAGTTTGTGTTTTGTTTTTGTTTTGTTGTAAAGTTTAGGTTTTATTTTTTATTTTTTAAGTTTAGGTTTTTATTTTAATTTTTTAATTTTTTAAAGTTGGGTTTTAAATTGTTTTTAGTTAAAACGATGTGTGAGGGGTAATGGGGTAGTGGGTAGGGCATTAGGAAATGTAATTTTCGGGTGGCTAAGGTAGGGGGTAATGTAGGGGGCTAGGGCATTAGGAAATGTACTTTGTTTTTTTAAATGTTTATTAATGGTTGGTTGAGGGGTTAGGGTAGGATATGTAATTATTTTTTTAAATGTAATTTTTTTTAAAAATTATTAATAGTTTGTTAGGGGGTTAGGGTAGAAGGGACGCATTATACTTATTTTTTTAACTTTTGTAATAGTTTGTGGGGGGGTAGGGATAAGGTTAGGGTAGAAGGGGGCAATGCAATTTTTTTCAATATTTTCTTTTTAAATTTTAATAATAATTGGTTAGGTGGTTAAATATTATGAAAAATAATGTGAAATAGTATCATTTTTATACAAAATGACTAAAAATCTGTTAAAAATGGGTTTAAATGTCTTCTTTTTCTCGATTTGTTTACTATTTTTTCCATAAAAAATATTATTTATGATTAAATTTTAAAGATAAATTTCGAAAATCTATGTGTTTTTCATTATAGCTAGCTTCTAAATGTATGTTTTTTGTTAAATTTCTAAAAAACACACTTGAAAATAGAAATTAAAAATACTTTACAATAAAGATGTGTCAAAGGCCCAAAAAAATGCCTCAAAATGAAAATGTGTGATACTGGTATCAACCCTTTTTGAAACGGAGGTAAAAATAGCTACTAAAATTAGGAGAGAGAAAAACGAGAACTGTGTCGAGTTCTCGTTTCATAGTATAAGTGGTTGAAGATGATGATGACGAAGATGATGATGACGAAGATGATGATGACGAAGATGATGATGATGATGGTGGTGGTGGTGGTGGTGGTGGTGGTGATGACGACCAAAACGATGATGATGATGATGATGATGAAGATGGTGATGACGCGGATGATGATGATGATGATGATGATGATAACCACATGATGGGCCTTGGTTGAGAAGACCTTCTTAGTCTTTGATGGCTAGAATACTTCTTCCCTAAAAAACCATTTCCAAGGCCCTAAGACATATAGATACTAAGTTCAAAACCATATAATGACACTTCCATCCTCAATCACAGTACAATGATACCTCAAGAGGCCATGTCTAGTTGGTGGAGGTAACCTTCTTAGCCCTAGATGGATATAATATTCCTTTAAGACTCAAGTCTTAGGTATCCTCCTTTGACCATGTCCAATGCCCTAAGTCCCCAAGACTTGGATACATATAGCACAATGGATACCCTTGTGGAATAGAGGGGGGGGATTGGGTGGATAGGAAGGGAAGGGGGTGGGGTTATAGATAGTGGGGGGCAGGGGCGGTTAGGGACAGATAGATAAAAAAATTGAGGTGTAAAACAACAATGCGTGTGTGCACAAAAGCGCGTGCACGCACAGAAGCACGCACTATAGCGTGTGTGCGTGTGTGCTATAGCACGTGAGTGCACAGAAGCACGTGCACGCTATAGCATGAGCGCGCACAGAAGCGCGTGGGCGCTTCTGTGCGTGCACATGTGTCTGAATTCAAATTGTTTTCGGCGCCCTTGTAGGATTGGAATTAGCTTCAGATTTCACCTTGAGGCTCGGTCTGATTTATGTCTGATTTATGGCAGAACACATCAAATGTTGTAACTTTCTGTTTTTTACAACTAGTTCCGCATATGCTCCACGAGTGCACTGTAGATGAAATTGCACACACTTGTCGAGCTCTGTGTGCAGATTCTAAATATATAATTTTTGAATATATTTGTTATTGTTTTCTATTTTTAATTCATTTTTAACTGCACTCATGTCAAATTTGTAAAAAACATAGGTCGTTTATTTAGCCTATAACTTTTGATTGGCTTACCTATTTCGAAAACGGAAAAGAACCCGCACAAGAGAACAAAAAAAAAATGGTGGCTCAACACTTTACCATGTTGTTTTAGGGCTTCACTGACTTCGGTAATTTAAAAAAAATATAAAATTGACTTTTAAAATTTTGGAAAAATAGCCCCGCACAAGATTCTTCTGTTGCCTACGCTTCTACATATTTGTTTTCTTGTAAATTGAAAATTTACATAACAAACAGGTGGCTTAACAAAAACATGTGCATTATGTTTGAGAAACAAAATAACATACCAATCTTTGAATAATGACATTTTGGGGTGGTTATACCACTTTTACATAAATAAAAGTTATATATTCCGGAAGGCCATCCGTTTTTCTATGTTTCATCTTTTTACACCTAATCCGAAAAAGTTTTGTAGGTACCTCTAATAATTCATTTTAATGATAATATTTCTGTTTTTCCAGAATGTCATTGCAACTAACGTGTCATAATTGGTATCATTACCTTGCACTAGCCCTAATATTAACTATATCGGTTAATATTAATTAAGTCTTTAACAATGTTAATTAATTAATATAAAATATATGGATCAGATTTCATTTATAATTATTTAATTAATTAGTGTTATGTCGAAAGTCATTTAGAACATAGGGTAAATTCATAAATAGTTACCATATGCAATTTATAAACAAAGTGTTAAAATATGTTCTAGAGTTATTTAATAAAAATTATAAATATAATTGTGAAACTTGAATTGTAAATCCCACGAGTGCTAACTAGTAATTAATGTGGATAAAATGTGTAAATGTGAAACACTTACGGTTGGTAGGTGAACCAACCCAAGCATTAATTATATAATAAAATAAAACAATTTAATATGTTTTTTAGTCAAGTGTTGGGATCGAGAAGGACTCGGGGAATGGAGAATAATAATGATGGGGATAAGGGTAGTTATGGTAGAAAAGAGTCAGCGGAAGGAGGAATAAGAGGGAGAATAGACTTGGGGAAATGATCTTGGATTTTTTGGGAAAAGGAGGAACTTGCAGAGTAGAGGAAAGGGTTGGAGGAAAATTGACGGGAAGCACTGGTTGGCCTTGTACTTAGTTTGGGATCGGGGGTCTAGGAGGAAACTTTTGGAGCTGGATGGTCGTCAAGACCTCTCTAGTTGGAAGGGAGGCATACCAAATTGGTTAGGGATGGCTAAGTTTCCTAGTTTGGGAAGGAAAATTTGGTTGCAGGGACAAACAGGTAGGGCAAAGAGGAGTGGCAAAGGGACAACTAGCTATCTTTGAGTTATTTTTCCTACAGGTATAAAAATCCCTTTCTAACTATGTTAATTTTTACTTGTTTCAAGTTATAAATTAATGAAATTATGGGAATATATATATATATATATATATATATATATATATATGTTGATGCACATGTAAACCTGTAAATGATGAAAACAATAAAATAGTACATTTATTACAGACTTGCAAATGCTATTTTTTTTAGGCACTTGAACTTAAACTAAACAAGAAAAGAAAACATGAATTTGACGCAGAATTTAAATAGATAAAATATATTGATTTTATTAACAAACTGAGGAACCTAGAAAGGTTCCTACGCTTAAATACGATGTCAACAAGTACATTTGATCATGCGTGGTTTGTGCCATTGCTAAACCTCCCAATCAACGACAAGGATTGTATACACCTCTACCAGTTCCTAGTCGACCATGGGAATCTATTTCTATGGACTACTTGACGGGTTATCCTACTACCAGACATCAGCATGACGCGATCTTAGTATTAGTGAACCGATTTTCCAAGATGGCCATTCTCATACCATGTAAGAATACCACGACATCGCAGCAGACCACTCAACTCTTCTTTACACATGTTTGGAAACACTTTGGTTTACCCACAACCATCATTTCCGACCGAGATGCCAGATTCGTCAGCATATTTTCGAAGACCCTCTGGAAACAGTTGGACACACGAATCTCATTGTCGATATCTTTCCATCCTCAGTCCGATGGAGAGACAAAATTTGTAAATCGCCTTGTAGTACAACTACTTCGCATGTACAATCACAAGCATCGACACACATGGGATGATAGTCTTCCATACATTCAACACAACTACAATCGTGCTCAGCATATCTCTACAGGAAAGATTCCATTTGAGATATGTTATGGATTTCAACCCTTAGCGCCTATCGACTTGATCAACTACTCGACACTGGCGAACTCTGACACTGACTACAACCAACGAGAATTTGATAAAGCAGTCAAGTTTCGAGAATAGATTTGGGGATAGTTTCGAGAATAGAAATAACAAGAAAGCTAAGGCCCGACACGATAAGCATCATATTCCTCATTCATTCCAAATTGGGGATAAGGTCTGGCTACATCTTAATAAGGAGCACTTCACTGGTCCTTTCAAGAAGTTACAAGCTTTGCGATATGGTCTATGTTGGCTGCTTTCTGGAAAGACCCTGGTTTTCAGGAGGCGCAGCAACAAACACCCATTGGCGCACTGGCCCTTTCGGCAACGAGTTGCGCAGCATCCCGAGGTCTCACCCGAAGTGGATATGGGGGGGCTAAGGAATCAGGTTTCCTTAACCGGGGCGGTGTGGAATCCACAGTCTTCTCTCTTCCTTCCTTTCGCAGTAACTTCTGAATGGAGCGTCTGATTCTTTCACAGGTCATACAGTGCAACAGCGCTGGAGCTTACTCGCCTTAGCCTAGCTGCGTGGCACCTCCGCACCTGCGCACGAGGTGGTTACCCTCTACATCTGCTACACGCTGTATTACTTCTTTGCTCATGCCACAGTGCACAACGAACTCCTTACGCGCCACGACAATAGTGCTCCTACCGACTCCTTCGATAGTGCGCGAATATAACTTCTAAGGGAGCTTCAAGGACTTGCTTTATATACTCATTCATAAAGACAACGAAACATTCATGTAAACACAGATAGTAAACATAAACATGCATTCACACAACACAGCATCATAACAACGAGAATTATGTAGTTCGCCTCCATGGTGGAATCACATTCGTTGGAACTGTATCGTATATTATCTCAAAATGGGAATTACACAGTCCTGCTGCGCACACAGCTGCAGCCTTAGATCTTTCCGGGAAACTCCACGCACACAACTGGGATCCCTTCTCCTAGATCTACTCTCTTCTTCTACAGAGATTACAATGACTCAGTCTTCAACTGAGACTGTCTGCAACTCAGTGACTGGCTCTACAGCTATCACCTCTCTAACTTATCCAACGTCTAACCTCTAATCTCTCTAACGTCTAACGTCTAATGTCTAACCTTCTTCCCTTTACAATTACACATATATATAGGTGGCCCTGAAGGTCGCACCTTTACAAAACTGTGGGCCTTTCCCAACAGTAATCCCCAAAAACCCTAACCGTGGACATGGCTAGGTGTACTGTAGGTGCCGCTTGCAATCATGTCGCCGCTTCCTGCAGACTCCGTTATTTCCGGCGTAGATTGCGGGTATGGGCACCGCTTCATCGTTCACTGCTCCTTGTCCTTGCCTTCAATGCTTTGGTCTGTTGCTCTTCCTTGGTCAGAGCAACCATAACTTCTGTACTTAGCCTTAATGAGGGTAGCTGAGCCCTCTATTCCATCGCTTCATTTATTGTGGTAGCTGAGCTTTCTACTCGGCCACATTCACTCTCCTTTGACGTGTACGCGTGAGCTCCACGATTTTCGGTCCGTAATCTATGCTGAGCTCGTCCATCTGGCGCCGTACTGCGCACTGTTCACTTCTGCCCAAAATTGTTGCTTACTCAAAATTAACACTTTCCCCTCAACACTTAGTGCTTTTTCCTCAAAATTCGCAGCTTTACCATAGTTGCAGCCTATGCTCCAACAGGCCCCTAACACTTACTTGTGGCTCCTCCCCGAGCCACTTTCACTAGCATGTGGGCGCTTTACTTGCGCGTCTGCGTTTGCTTGGGTCGTAGCAAATGCTTTCTTCCACTGCGCAATAGCGGAGTCCATTTCATCCACGCACTCCGCAGCTGTTTGCACCATATCTGAACTAGCTTCTTCTTCAGTTATGCCATCAACCAACTGTTGAGATTCAGCAAATTCTTTGATCTTTGCCTCGGCTTGGGAAGCAAGTTCAGCATATTCATCCATAAATGGTTGAATGCTGTTGGTGAGATTAGCATCTTCATTTCTGAGCTTGTGCAGTTGTTGTTGTACTCTGTGCACTTCGCTCATTTTCCTCATTTTTGCTAAACCTTCTAAGGCCTTAGCTTCTTCACTCAGAATAGTTAGGGACTATTATGTTGCTTGCACCTGCTCCAAAAGGCCGACTTTGAAAGGGAGCTTCTCAAGCTCAGCCCATGCCTCCATAGCTTGCATCATTAGGTTCTGGGATTCATCTGCTCTGCACTTCATTTGCGTGGAAGCTATGCGCAGTGCTTCAAATTGTTCCTGCCTTTCATCTGTAGGAGGCGCTGCGACACGAGCTTCCAACTTGGCGATCTGCGTTCTATGGGCCTCAGCCATAGCAACTATTTCCTGCTCTAGGGATTTCACCCTTCCGCCAATAATTTACACTTTCTCAACCAGAGGAAGGTCTGGTTGAATCTGGCAGGCCGGCAGCTCCTGGGCGATTTCATCAACTACGTTTCTTATCCCAGTGTCTTGTGCCTCGTAAAGTGCAAGCTGCTCAGAGATGTTCCTATAGCCTGCCTTCAGCTCTATTTCCTGTGATTGCAGTATTTGGTTTGCATGGAATGTGGAGAGATCTCTAGCTCTCAGTTCAATAGAGACCTGCTCTTGCACTAACTGCAAAGTTTCTATCGGAATCAATGACAAATTTATCTCAATAGGGCCAACCGTGTTTACTTTGGTTGCAGACAAAGGATCCAGGAATGTCATACTTGTAGGCGGGATGTGAACGACAGTATGCCTCTCTACAAGTACTTCAACCCGCTCGGTGCTTGTAGATGCTTGCGGCGTCTGCGAAACCTTTCAACTCTTCCTGCGAGACCTTTCAACTCCACGAGCTGTAGGTCCAGAGCACTTCTGATGTGAGCCTGCGAGGTCCGCAGCTCGCGAAATTCCTCCTTCAAGTACTGGTCGAACCCCGTGGAAAGGGTCTCAGACAGATCCCCTGTCGCTTCTGCGGGGTGCGACAACTTCTGCTTCTTTGGAGGTGGTCCTGACGGACCTTCATCAGTCTTCTGCGCAGCCTTTTCCTTTCCTTTATCTTTCTCTTGCGCATCAGGGGGTGGTATTGCGGCAGCGACTTCAGCGGCCTGCCTCCATTCATCTGGACAATACTTCATAGTTTCTTCAACATCCTGGGTAGTCAGACGGTAGAGGCCTATGGCCCATTCTTCCTGAATTCCGCAAGGGCGGAAGTAAATTTCATGCAAGTTGGAAGAAAAGACCAACTTTGCTCCATATATTTGTGTTGTCTCCTCACTCAGCCTCGACATTTCCTGAATGGTATCTTTGAGGAGATGGTAATATTCACAGAACACGGTGCGGTTCATCTTGCGCTTCACGGGATTACTATAATCCCAGAGGTTGACATAGCGCATCCCTGCAACCTCTCCTGCGTGGCGCAGAAGGAACTGAGTGTTGGGGGGCTCCTTCCACCCGACAAAGGCGCATAGAATCAAAAGAAAAGAAAAATGGAACAACTGACCGGCAGTGTCCTGAACGTTCCGGCAGTCATCCAAGAAAGAATTCAGGAGGAAGAGAGACCAATTATACTACTCTCCCTCCGCAGCTGCGATTGCGAGCTCCACAATAGCTCCAGTGACTTCTTTAGGTCTGCACTTCGTTAGAAGTCTTCCTGCAAGCAGACTGCCTGTGGATCTAAGTGCTTCATCTTCAACTATAGTGAGGTCATAAGCCTGACCTCCTCTCGTCAGTTTGTATTTCTACACCAGCTATGCAGCCAACTATCTGTCGTTATCCTTTCCAACAAAATGAACATTGGGGTCCTTACCAACCTTAGATAGGCCGGTAATATGATGAATCAAGTCCACATTCAAATCGATTAGCCTCCCCAGCCAAAGATAACCACCATGAACACAGGATAGCAGGGCCTTAACAACTGCATTGACTTCATTGCTACGCCCGAAGTGCGGTAGCTTCAACAGGTTCAACAGTCCAGGCCTCTCGAGATTTGCTGCAAATTCCTTCGGGACGAATTCATCAACCTTTCTAGCGGGATTATGGACTACCATCAGATAGCGATCCGACGTGAACTGAGGATATGTTCTGTAGTCTCCCAAGTTGAAGTCAGAAAACTTAACCAGCGGAAGGTGTCCAAGCAGGGACCCTTCTTCTCGCACGATTTTCGCCATTGGTGGCAGCGGAATCGGATACTTCGCATTCTTCGGAATATGCACCTCGGGTGCATCATATGGACGTGGAGGAATGTAATTAACCATAGTGGCCAAAGGCTCTAAAACGGGTTCGTCCGGCTACTGCTGCTGAGACGCCCTTGTGCCCGGGGATTGTCTGGGATCAGTCCAACCAGGATGTGTGTAAGCCGAGGTCATCACCGGGGTAGCCATGCAAAAATCTAAGCCTCTGTGCTTGAATTGACGAACAACTTCTTCAGTTGACAGGTTCTCCGTCATGAACCGGTATACACAACAAGCACTCGAACAGAAAAATGGTGGAACAACATAGGATATGAACGCTGAAAACAAAGGGAGTAGTCTGCATGACATGGCTCTGAAATCAATAACTTAGATTCTCAAACAAGACACTATACAACTCGAGAAAAGTAACCCGAACACATATGAGTGCGGGGTATTTATAGCTAAAGGCGGTAGTAAATTCGGACAAGTGGGGCTAATAGCCGTAGGCGCCTATGCATGAGTTGACAACCCCCCTACCCCCGTGCCTCTGCGGTGCATTAATTGCGATGGATGGGCTCTGACTGCGTTTCGGGAGATGAGCTAAGGCTTTCAGCTCATTTCTTAAATGCGAATCTTAGGGAGATCAAGCCGAATCTGTCAGAGAAAATACAATTAAATGGCGATCTTATCCTTTATTAATATTCAGACGCGGTTATAGAGCTACCGTAATTCAAATTTTTGGTGGGTCACTTCAGCATAGGTAACTGTGCACATGGAGGGCTCCACGGCGAGGAGAACTCCTCAAGTGGCAAATTGGCAACAGGGAACTCTGCAAGAGTGACGGTTTGACAACCTGGGGAAAAACTTCGCAAGAGCGCAAAATAGGCTCCCTCCAAATAGGCTTTATTGACATGCGCAGATGTTTCAAGGAACTGCGCGGGAAGCCGGAGACTGAAAGTGTCTCGCGATTTTTGTGTAGACTGTGATAAGTGCGATGTGTCTTTCAACTACATTGGGCATATGCACTTCTTTAGCAATTCATTAAGTCGACAGGGCGGAGTGGCCATCGCGATAAAGCTTGAGCCGACTCCCATTAATCATTGTGGGCAGCAATTCTCCATTAAGCTTCACAAGCTGTACTGCTCCTCCTTCTGTTATCTTTGTGACCTGAAAAGGGCCTAACCAATGTACACAAAACTTGCCTGGAAACTTGATGAATTTACTATCATAGAGGAGTACCAAGTCTCCTTCTTGAAAGACTTTATTCTTAATATTTCTATCATGCCAAGCCTTCTGTCTTGCCTTCTGCACTTGTTGATGGAATTCGGCTAAAAGTCTGTCTTCTTCTAAGGCAAGCAATTGTGAGAGTCTTTTACTCATAGTATTAGTATCTGCCATTTCTGTAATTTGCGCAATTCTGAGACTGGGAACAATGTATTCCATGGGCATAACTGCTTCTTGTCCATACACTAAACTGAAAGGTGTGTGACTTGTTAGTTTCTTGCATGTGGTTCTGTAAGCCCATAACACAGCTGTGACTCTAAGGTCCTAATCATCTCTTTGTTGATTACATATCTTGGTCAGGGCATTCTCGAGAATCTTATTGAATGCCTCCATAGTACCATTAGCTTGAGGGTGGTAGGGTGTACTCTTATGGTGACTAATGTGGAATTCTTCAGTAAGGGCCTCTATAGTCTCATTCACGAAATGTGTGCCCTGATCACTCATTAGAATCAGTGGACACCCAAATCTAGTGACAATGTTCTCAAAAATGAACTGCGCGGCAGTGGCAGCGTTGCAGTTCTTAACTGGCTTCGCCTCAGCCCATCTGGTGATGTATTCAGTAGCTGTGATGTATCTTGCGCTGGTTCTCTTTCCTGGTGGGTTGATAGGTCCCACGAAATCAATGGCCCACTTATCAAAAGCACGCACTGTTATCTGGGGTCTTAGCGGCATTTCATCTCTTCTTGAAGGTTTTCCTGTTCGCTGGCACACATCGCAACATTTGCAGAATTCCTTAGTATCCTTGTGCAATGTTGGCCACCAAAGACCTGCGGCTAAGATCTTCTACGTAGTCGAATTTCCTGCGAAATGGCCTCCCGCGGTTCCTGAGTGCGCTTCTGCGATGATGGAGTTCTTCTCATGCGGTAAAATGCATCTGTGCAAGACTTCATCAGGGCCCAACTTATAGAGCTGGCCTGCTATCAAAGTGAAGTCTGCGGCTTTGACAACAAGTTGCTTCTTCTGCTGGATTATAAACTCAACTGGCGCTTTCCCTGTAGTGAGAAACTCAAGAATATCGGAATAATATTCATCTGCTGCTTGAATAGAAAACAGCTGCGCATCAGGCATATTGTCCTCCAAATTTGTGGGTTCCTCCCCTGACTCTATCCTAGATAAATGGTCGGGTCTTGCATTCAATCTACTTGGCTTCACAATAACCTCAAAATCATACTCCTGGAAGAGCAGTAGCCATCTTCAAATTCTTCCCCCTAACACTGTCTTATTGACCAAGTACTTCAAAGCAGAATGGTCAGTATACATTTTAAAATGAGCACCCAATAGATAGTGTCTGAACTTCTGTAAGGCATACACCATAGCTAGTCCTTCTCTTTCTGTAGTGGTATAGTTCTTCTCAGCTGTGGACAGCTTTCTGCTAGAGTAAGCAATGGGGTGGTTGATACCTCCTTCTCCCGGTTGTGTAAGCACAACCCCCAATGCTATGGAAGAAGCATCTACATGAACATGAAAGGGTTTTCTCCAGTCTGGGAAAACTAGAATAGGCGCAGTGATCATCTTTTCTTTAAGTATATCCAAGCGCTGTTGGCATTCTTCGGTCCATTGGAATTTCGAATCCTTTTTCAGCAATCTTTCCATAGGCACAGTTATCTTTGCATAACCCTTGATAAATTTCCTGTAGTACCTACCCTGTATGTCCCAATGTAGTGTGCAATTGTTTGACTGAGTTGGGCGCAAGTAAGTTAGCAATGATGGCAACCTTCGCAGGATCCATCAGGAGTCATTGTCTGCATACAATATGACCCAACAGAATACCAAAAGGAGCACAGAAAATACATTTTTTCAAGTTAAGGGAAATCTGATACTGTCTACATTTTTCTAACATCACGCGCAGGTTCCCTATATGGTTCTTTAGTAAACCAAACACAGTCCAGTCATCAAAATAGACTTCTAGAAACTTATGAATGAATTCTTTAAAAACAGTAACAACGACTCTAGAGAAGATAGCAGGTGCGTTTTTAAGACCAAAGGGCATTACTGTATACTGGAATGAGCCCCATTCAGTCGCAAAAGTGGTCTTATGGCATTCTTTTGGATGGATTCTGATCTAATGGTATCCCGAAAAGCCATCAGTGAAGGAGTAAGCCTCTTGTCCTCCAACATTTTCAAGCACTTTGTCTGTAAAGGGAGTAGGAAATGGATCATGCGCTGATGCATCGTTTAGCTTGCGCAGGTCCACGCAGATTCTTATTTCACCTTTTTCCTTTTTCTCTTGTACCACCATAGGACTAATCCAATCACTTTCCTCTATTGGCTCAATAATACCTGCTGCGATTATCTTATCAATTTCTTTCCTAACCTTTTCTTTATATCGCGGGTTCAACCTGTACGGGCGCTGTTTTACTAGCTTGGCGTCTGCTTTCAAAGGTATGCACATAACTCCTAAATCTCCTAAGATGCCTTTCATTTCTGTAAACTTGGTGGGAAAGATATCCTGGTAGTTACGTAGTAAATCTTCAATATTGCCGACAGTTTCGTCATCCCAATAATCTCCTATAGAAGCAAACTTGGGTTCGGCTTCTGTACCAATGTTAATCTTCTTGATCTTGATGTGTTCTGTAATGGCAGGGATATCAAGCTGAGGGCCTTCGACCTTGCGCGTCCCTTCTGATTCTGGAATATTGATGTTGCGAGGATCATCTTCCTCTTCACCAGTGGTGAAATTATAGCATTCCAGGGCATGTTCCATCTGGACAGCCCAATCTGGTTGAGAATATTCTGGTAACGGACATGGTTCAAATATCTTCTTTTTAATACATTTTAAAGCCTGATCAATGCTCGGATGTTCTGACTCAAAGTTGAAAGTGAGTTGAAAACTTTCGATCATGAAAGGCCAAGTGATAGTGCCTTTACGCAATTCTGTTTCAGTGTACCAGTTCCTTGGAACTGTATCCAACGTGTGGATGAATAGGTGAACCCACTCATCCTCTGGAATATCTAAACATTGCTGAATACATGCTTCAACGTGTGACCTGGGGTCACTCTATCCATCATATTTGCGCAACACTTCTGCTATAGTTTCCTGAAATCTGCGCAGTATCAATCTGCGACAGTCTTGCCATGTGTGAATATACTCTTTATGCGCACCCCACCATCTTGCGGGTGTAGCGCGCAGTGCTACATCCAATGCTTGTATGCGCTGCTCATCTGGGATTTGTTGTTCATAGGTATGTATGAATTCACTTACTTTAGTTAAACCATCAAATATTGGAGTGTTATTCAATTCTGTGCCAATCCATCGAATGGATTTAGTCATCATGGCGCAACGCCTTGCAAAAACCTCATGTAAGCGATTCTGCCAGTTTTCCAGTCCTGCTTCTGAGTTTGATGTGCATGAGCTATCGCATTGCCTGCTGATATGGCCGTCTGCTGTGGGATTGACATAATCATTATCACTAGCAGTCATCTAGTACAAACTTTCCATATGGCGCGCTTCTTCTTCTGCTTGAATGGGTTCAATATACCGTGGTCCCTGAATGGGATCAAGCGGTGCAATGACCCTGATTTGCTCATCTTCAAAATTCATCTGTCTTTTCTTCAAATTAATGACAGCCAAATTATCAAATGCCCAGTCTATGCCTAAAAGTGTTGGGTAAGGTCTACTGTCATCCATAATTTTGATTACTTCAAAGTCTGCAGAACTTCTTACTCCCTTAATATCAATAGGTACATTGGATAGTCTGCCCAATGGAGAAAATCGTTGCTGATTTGCAAGTCTTAGCTGGATAGGAGATCTGGTAAGCTGAGGACTACCCATCTGTTCCCATGTCTTCATGGTGAGAACATTAACTTCTGAGCCTAAATCCAAAATGACCCCATCCATTTCAAATGCTCCAATCTGCGCTGTGAGTCTCATCTCTCTTCCAGTTCTAGCATGACTCCCAATCTGATGAATAGCACGCTATGGTGTATTCATCGAAGCAGATTACTGACACTGATCCAACAGGTGCTGGAGTTCCATAGTTTCTTTTTCATGGCGCAACAACTTTAAGCAGTTTCTCAGGAAAGCATGAACACTGCCTAGTGCATCCTCCTCCTCAGGCCTTCCAGATGTAGTGGCCTGCTCTTGTACCCAGTTCTCTTGATGTGGTACATGTGGTCTGATATCAGTATGCGGAATTGCTATAGAACTCGAAGCTCGCGGATCTGAGAAGTACTCTTGATCTTTCTTGAATGCTTCTTTTTGCTTCTGCAGGTCGAGCGGGGCTGGTTTAATATTAGCGTGGTGCTCCCATTGCGTCGCTGGTTTTCCAGTTTCAAACTTTGGCGCACCAGTAGTTGATCCACTGCGCGTAACTATATTAACTGTAGGATCTGGTTCCCTTTTTTCTGCTCCAATCAACTGAATATTCTGGTTAACCTGTGGCTTCTTTTCTTGCATCTTGGCCATCAACTGAGGGCATTCTTCAATGACATGATCATAAGATTTACAATATCTGTAGATGGTTGTAGGATTTTGGCAATCCCTTGCATAATGACCTTGAGCTCCGTAGTTATAACAAGTGATCTGTCCTCTTCCTCGACCACAACCCACTGTGCGTCCGCGGCCCCTGTAATTTCCTCCTTGGCCTTCGCGAGCTTGGTCATACTGTGGACCTATTGTGGGCCCTTATGGTTCTGACTGTACTCTATAAACATCATGTTTTCTTTCTATCATGAGCTCATATGCTCTACAATTGTTCTCATCATGGCCTACTGATTTACAGAAATTGCAATATAAATTCTTTGGAGTTTGTACATATTTCTGTAACAAGTGACACTCTTGTGGTCTCTGACCTCTTGTTCTACAGATTTCACACCAAGGCCCATGTGCCTGTGGTAAAGGGTTAGGTGCTCCAGTTGCAATATACTCTATGAAAACG
This sequence comes from Larix kaempferi, assembly GCA_027924585.1. Lineage (NCBI taxonomy): Eukaryota > Viridiplantae > Streptophyta > Pinopsida > Pinales > Pinaceae > Larix > Larix kaempferi. Next base: position 1,143,737 of record BSBM01000769.1, on the reverse strand, counting down.
GGATAATGGTCCTTTGAATGACCTTGTGCTCTACATTTTGTACACCAAACTTCTTCTTTAACATCCTTTCCTTTCTTAATATCATGCACTTGCAAGGTTAGGTTTGCTAACTGGTTTTGCAACTGCGCAACATCGTTGCTTGTTCCAGCAATTGGTGAAGCTTCTAGTTTCATAGCCATCTCTAGAGCTTGTTCTTGTGTAGTGAGATTCTGTTGCATCAAAGGAAGTCTAATGTGAGGAAGCAGCGCAGCAATGAACCATTCCTTATGTTGTTGCGGTGCAAACTCAAAGCTTACTTGATCTATCAAGGCTTTGAACTTCTGGTCAAAGTCCCATACTGACTCTGTGGGTAACTGTTTTATGTCTTTAAGCTCGGTTATGCACTGTGATTCTGATTTAGGTTTCTTGAATTCTCTAATCATAGCATTTCTGACATCAGCAAGCATCCTATTCTGTGCTGTTGAGTATTTCATGAACCAGGTTAAGGCTCTTTCTCTTAGTGTGGTTGCTAACTAAACTAGCTTAACAGCATCATCATTAATTTGCTTAATCGTCCAAATGGCTTCACATAGGAACCAGTGCTGCTCAGGGTCTTCTAGCCCTGTTCCCCTAAAAGTTGGTAGCTTCATGTCATCACCCATCCTTCTTGCGCTAGGTTGATGTGGAGGTGCTGTAGCACTGCCTCCGAGATGGTTAAACAAAGGTGGGGTTGAGGTACTAGAAGTACCGTGTGGGCTACTAGAAGGTGTTATTGCGGGGTTATACTGAGCCCCGTCTGGCTTTTGCGGTGTAAAAGTGTGATAAGGGATATGAACACTCCCTTGTCTCTCTATATGGCTCGCTCTAGGAGCTCGACTATCTTCTGGGCTAGACTCAAAAGAATGTTGGTCAAGGCCTACTTTATACCGTTTTCCACTATGAGTACAACCAATAAATTCAAGATCACTATCAGAATCTGCGGACATTACTTGTCTATGCTATTCATCGGAAGCTATGCATAGTTTTCCTTTTTCGTATAAGAGCATTTTAATCGACAGGTTCAGAGAATTTAAGAACTTACCCCTGTATGCTTTGAAGAAGCTCCTCTCAGCTTCGCTGAAGCTCTTTCTGGTATCTACCGCAAACTCGGTAATGAAGCCTTCCAGCAGACTATTCAACCAAAAGTCTACTGCGCGGGACACAGGATTATCTACCCGCTTCAAAATGCTAACTAGCTCAGGCGTCCAAACGACGGGTTGATCAACATGCACAGTGGGTCTAGTATCTGCTAGCTTGGCTATCCACGCATGCAAATCAAGTGCAAATGTTATGAAGAAAATTTCGTGAAGGTCAGTATAAATATGATTTTGCAACCAGTCTTTTGTCTGAAGCCTAGAGATTCTATTTTCTTGTTCAACGAACTCTCCAGCCTTTGAATCAAACCACTCTTGAATTTCTTTAGCTGTAGGATTCCAGCACCACATTTCCTTCAAAATAATAGGGTTGAAGCCGATGACGGAACCATTTGTTGGCTGAGCAAGTCTCAAGGCAACAAGTCGTAAGGAAACGGAACCATTTGTTGGCTCCCTTTTTCTCTAGGTTGCACATCAATCTCGCATGTCGCCGAGATAACAAGTCTCAAGGAAACAAGTCACAAGGCAATGAAACCATTTGTTGGCTGCTTTCTGGACAGACTCGGGTTTTCAGGAGGCGCAGCAACAAACACCCATTGGCGCACTGGCCCTTTTGGCAACGAGCTTCACAGCAGCCCGAGGTCTCACCTGAAGTGGCTATGGGGGGGCTAAGGAATCATGTTTCCTTAACCGGGGCGATGTGGAATCCACAATCTTCTCTCTTCCTTCATTCCGCAGTAACTTCTGAATGGAGCGTCTGATTCTTTCACAGGTCATACAGCGCAACAACGCTGGAGCTTACTCGCCTTAGCCTAGCTGCGGGGCACCTCCGCACCTACGCACGAGGCGGTTACCCGCTACGTCCGCTACACGTTGTATTACTTCTGCGCTCATGCCACAGCGCACAACGAACTCCTTACGTGCCAAGTGCTCTTACCGACTCCTTCGATAGTGCGCGAATATAACTTCTAAGGGAGCTTAAAGGACTTGCTTTATATACTCATTCATAAAGACAATGAAACATTCATGTAAACACAGATAGTAAACATAAACATGCATTCACACAACACAGCATCATAACAACGAGAATTATGTAGTTCGCCTCCACGGGGGAATCACATTCGCCGGAACTGTATCGTATATTATCTCAGAATGGGAATTACACAGTCCTGCTGCGCACACAGCTCCAGCCTTAGATCTTTCCGGGAAACTCTACGCACACAGCTGGGAGCCCTTCTCCTAGATCTACTCTCTTCTTCTACAGAGATTACAATGACTCAGTCTTCAACTGAGACTGTCTGCAACTCAGTGACTAGCTCTACAGCTATCACCTCTCTAACTTATCCAACGTCTAACCTCTAATCTCTCTAACGTCTAACGTCTAACCTTCTTCACTTTACAATTACACATATATATAGGTGGCCCTGAAGGTCGAACCTTTACAAAACTGTGGGCCTGTCCCAACAGTAATCCACAAAAACCCTAACCGCGGACATGGCTAGGTGTACTGTAGGCACCGCTTGCAGCCATGTTGCCGCTTCCTGCAGACTCCGTGATTTCCGGCGTAGATTGCACGTATGGGCGCCGCTTCATCATTCACTGCTCCTTGTCCTTCGCCTTCAATGCTTTGGTCCATTGCTCTTCCTTGGTCAGAGCAACCATAACTTCTGTACTTAGCCTTAATGAGGGTAGCTAAGCCCTCTATTCCATCGCTTCATTTATTGTGGTAGCTGAGCTTTCTACTCGGCCACATTCACTCTCCTTTGACGTGTACACGCGAGCTCCACGATTTTCGGTCCGTAATCTGCGCTGAGCTCGTCCATCTGGCGCCATACTGCGCACCGTTCACTTCTGCCCAAAATTGGTGCTTACTCAAAATTAGCACTTTCCCCTCAACACTTAGTGCTTTTTCCTCAAAATTCGCAGCTTTACCATAGCTGCGGCCTATGCTCCAACAGTCTATATAGTATTCTTCGACAGATTGGTAAAAACGCTTTCTAACTCGACATTCCTGCATGCCTATGTCTGCATCCAGACTTCAATGTGGATCTACTTTTACCATACCATGCACCCTTGTTGGAACATAATGACTTATCAATAGCAGAACCCAAAAACATCCATCCAGATGTTTAGGAGCCTCTTCCCTGTGACACCATTGTGGTACGACGAGTACGCCTTACAAGTATGAACACATGTCCCTTGTTTCAGGTTGTGAAATATGGCCAGCTTCCATCTCAAGGAAAGTGGTACTTTGTTATTGAAATAAGCAACAAGTTTCCTCACCTTCGCAAGAAAATAATGGGATCCATTATTTCTTAAGGAAGGAGGTCTGATCTGCATCATAGTTGGCAAGTCATTGATGTCGATACAACTTTGACAAGTTTTGACTCAACATGACTTCGACAACTTTGACAGGTTTCGATTTCGACACAACTCCGACGAGTCTCGGCTTCGACATACTGCGACACACTGCACACCTTCAACATGTTCAACAACCTCAAAGTTCACAACATCGACAAGTAGCGTCAACATGCGACCAACGACTGTCAAAATTAGATAGACTGTCTCTCTATCTTCCAGTTGACTGTAATGGTTGAACTATTGAAACCGTTATAACTTCTTCCTTGTAACTGAACGTAACATGTAGGCACCCAAGCATCTAAGAATTCTATATAAGCATGTATAATATTGTAACATACATCATTTTTTGATCTATTTTGCAAGTAATAGAAGAACAGTTCGCATTCCTGCATATTGTCTACGCATATTGTGTTTATCTGTGTTGCATAATCCTTCTTTTGCTCATTCTGTTTATTAAGCCTCTGCCATAACAAAGTCGACTCATTCAATTGAACTATTGTCCCCCTCGTGCTTCCTGGACATGACCCAGATCAATAGTGCTATCTTTGCTACTATTTTTTCATCCTTGATGTCCGCGTGGTAGATGTTAAGCATGATATGTACTTCGTTTGATGGATCCAATCAGCCCCAACCCCTAGCAATACTAGAGGCTTCCATGTTTGTCTTGGGTATCACATGATTAGAGCTGTAATGGTCATATAAACATTTCATGGATTTCCTTGAAACTTTCAATGTCAATTGGTGAAATGCAATATTGTGCAGAGATGCTTAATTTGGTATTTTTATTGGTCACGTACACAGAGATGAATGGATGTTACCTCTTCCAATGTTTCATATAGTCCTAATGGTGTTGCTAAGCGGCTTCCACCTGTAAATTACCCATTACAAGTAAGTGTGTCGCTCCCAGGGAAGACTCTCTTTTCCTCAATATAATACATGTAAATATTGATTTGCTTGAGCTTACTGTGGCATACAACTTTGAAACCATAAACCTAAGGCTCCACCATAAATAAACTTTAAAGGCTACACCATAGACTTTAGGCTGTTCTAATAATATAGCTAGTAAGATTACAAATTATTGTGTGTGGTTTTCATCATTTATGAAACGTTACTTTAAAATGAGACATTTGATTGGGCAGAGATGACTTCAAATGATTTTTTGCACCAGTGTAGATTATATCAGAAACTAGGAAATTCTATAGTTATTCCTACTTAAACTTTGCCCTGGTTTTTAGTATTGGTTTCAATTTTTTTTCTCCTAGAGTAGGTATATATTTGAATATTTGTGGTAAATAGTTTGATTTATATGCGGTAAGTGTGGATTATTGGTTTTGATTTGAAAATAAAAATATTTATAATTTGTTGAGTCCGATTGAAGACTGAAGATTACCTTTCAGTTTCATTCAATTCTTCCAAACCCAAGTATTTGAAGTTTGTCGTAAGGTTTTATTCAAAATATTAAAATATGATGTTAATGTTAGGATAGCATAAAATATCTTTTATTTATTTTTATTACATATTTTATAACTGTAAGAATTATTAAAAAATATATATCTAAAATAGTAAAAATTGATATTAAAATACAATAAAATAGAGTTATACATTTGATAATTTTGTTTTCTAGTTTAATAATACATCAACCATTAGGTGGCAGTATTAGCAGTATTGATATTTTATGTTGTTAAGATGGTGTTAATGTTTGTTAATATTATTGTAAATTAAATTTTTCTTCATCTATGTTGAGAAAAAGAAAAATTGAGTGGTTATAAGTATCTCTTTATATACTTCACGAAATTGAATGGTTATAGGGCTCTCCTTATATCCTTTCATGAATAGCTAAACAATTATAGGAATTCAGAATCCTTAAAAAAAATTCTCATTAAACAATCCTTAAGAAATTTTCTCAATAAACAATGTTAAAGTCTTAAACAAGACTTGTTCATTTATCATAGAAAATTTCATCAAATAGACTGCATGAATCAGAGAGTAATCTCATTGTTAGTCTCAAAATGCTCAATAAATCTGTAAGATTGTTTCAATAACCACATTTAATTCTTGAGCATGTGGCCGTGTCTCATCATTTCCCCCCAAATACTATGCTTTTCAAATCAAGTGGTGAGGAATTCCCTTCAATGAGTATAAAAGAGTAAGGCCAACAAATCCTCAACTAATTTGCTGCGGTTTAACATTTGTATAGCATAGGCTTGCTAGTCAATGTCTATAACCATTAAACTGAACGCCCACTTTATTTATTGGAAATGATTGATTGGGTGACAGGTGATGCTGAGGGTGATAAGCCAACCCATATATATATGCCTTTTAATTATATTATTATTATATTCATTTTAACCTCTCTCTATATAACTTATTTTAATAATAGTACGATGGTTATCTCAAGTGGTTGAGAGCTGTGAGTTGTAAGCAGAAGGTCTCGGGGTCAAATTCTCAGAAGGCTATGCATAGATATATAAGGGCCTCACTTGATGTATCTGTACCCCTTTGAATGGGCCTCCTGTGAATTCGTCCCGTGGACGTACTTCAAGAGTCACAGATTGTGGGGATGGAAATGAACAATGTTGTCTCGATACGTTCTTAAAAAACTTGGTTCATGAACCGATCATTCAACATCCTATTGTGATTGGTGATCAATATCAATTATCTTCCGTTGTAGCATGCTATGAACTTGATCGTTGGTATGTATGTGCCTTGTGAGTTTGGATTATGTTTTTTTTTATTTAGCTATTATAAATTTATAAATTTTTTCTTTATACTTTTAAATATAAAAATGGATTATTTTATTGATTGTAGTTTTAAATGTACAAATTGATTCAACTTCCTGAACTATTATCTCAACCATTAATATAATTTTTAATAACACTTTTATATAAAATGTATTTCTTTTACGGATTCCATATGCTAGAAATTAGCATGGGCAATATTCCTTTGTGCAAGATTTTGGAATATATTGGATACACAACATCCCTGCATGGTGGCAGGTGGCAATAAAGAAACAAATTCTCTTTCAACATTGCACATATAAGTCCCATAAACAAAGCAAAGTAGGTGGCAATGCCCTCGGCATTGCCACCTCGTAGCTCTTGTTATATAGAATATATTGTAATCAATCTTAATTTAACTTTTTATTAATTAATATAATTAAAATGTTTATTCTAATGTTTAACTTTATAAATTGGAAAATAATAATTTTAAAATATATTAAATATATATTTGATTAAAAATATAATATAATTATAATTTGACTATTTTTATTTTTATTAATTGTTAACATGAATTTCTACAAATTATGGACGGCTCATTCCGTATAATTCGTATAATCTGTGAGTGTCTGGCGGCCCATGTTTTATCTGACCGCTCTATGATGTGTTTCTATTCCTGTGCACTTTTATTTATTTATCTTTGATAGAAAGAAATAATTTAATATTATATGCCTCTCATTTTGAGTTTGATGCAAAGTGCTTCTTTTTTAAAGTGGGTTTGGAATGTAACACCAACAAAGTTGCCAAACCCGCTATTGTTTTAGGAAAACATTAACTTAGCATAAAATTAGTATTCCATAACATTTATGTTGACTAAATTAGTTGGTTAAAGTTAGTTATAAAATTTGTAAAATATTGTTTTTAAAGAGTGTAAAATTAGTTATGTTGATTAGATTAGTTTATTGAAATTAATTAAACAATAGGTAAAATAATTTGCAGTGTAAAATAATTGAAAACAAAAGCCACGAGGTGGCAATGTCCTCCACATTGCACCTGCATTGGTTAGTTCTTTGCAATTGCGTAATGAAATTTGAAGTTGAAGTAGCACATTGGAACACACATTGCCTATATATATTGTCTGTACACAAGTAAATAAATACCCAATATTTAGAGTACTAAAGGCTTGCATGATAACCAAAACAACACATATCAAAAACATCCCTTCCCCAAAGAAGCATGGACACGAAAAAAGACTTATTAAGTCACAAATTTTCAAAATCTTTGATGGTACAACCAATCTAAAACAAGAAACAGGTAACAAGTATGGCTTATTTGCTAACACTATTTTTGTTACAGTTTCCTAGCTAGGTTCATAATGCATTGCTTTAAGTCTCTATTTTGTGTTGTCTTAATTCATTAAAAGAGAGATTCCCCTTGCATGTCCATGATTTTGAGACTTCCTATTGTCCCATAGATTTGGTATTTAGTGATGGTGCGTGTCATAGCTTTATAATGAACATATGCACAAAACGTGCTCAAATTAACTAATGCAAATAACACCTGCATTTCAATATAGGATTGCTCTAATATCATTAAGTAGTTATAAGAACATATTATTCTATTAACATAATAATTTATTCATGATGGTGTTAATAAACTTGATTTTTTTTATATCTAAAATTTATTTTCAATATTATTTTTGACATTTCAAAATAATAATAAAAATGATATTTTTATCGAAAATCCAGTATTTTTTTTTTCAATTGATAAAATTACAAATATCAAATTCAATCTATAATTTGTTATTCACCATATGTTTTCTTCCTTAATGGAACAAGACAATACCAATCAACATGTATTTTCTTATTTGATAAGGCAAGATAATACTGATGTACTTTAATGGATGTAGTTTGATCTACCATGTCTTGACTTTAAATTTAATTAAAAAGGATTAAAATCTTGCCAAGGTTAGCAAATTTATCTCCCCATCTTCATAAGCCATTCAAGCCTTGTTTAAATGAAAGGAAAGGATCAAATTTAAGCAATATTTTATTGCAATAAGCATAGGAATATGCATGGAAGAATGTGGTATCAGTGCAAGATTTAAATATTAAGGGTTTTGGAAAGCATGATAATGAAAGGTTTTGAAGTATTACAAGACATGGTGGCCATTTCATAAGTTTTGAATGTAATATAAACCCTAATGCATGGTGTGTACACTTCGATAAGCAATGAAATTTATTTGAGACAAATACGGGTGTTGGTGATTATAATGCACCTATAACAAGCATGACATGTGGCACAATTTTGAAAGGAAATCATACATTTATGACACATGTTATAGCATGCTTTAATGTTATGCCTTCTTCTCGAAAGACATGTTTTGGATGGTATGCGTTAAATGGTAGTTATTATGGACAAATTGATGAAACTGAAACGCGACATTTGATGAATCTGACACGTGGCATCTGTTTGAGACTAACCAAGTGTATCAGTGTAGAATTGGCATCTATTTTGAAACTAACCAAGTGCAGTAGTGCAAAACTTAATACTCAACATTGAATATCAAGTGTTCAACATTGAAGCCATCGAGGTTTATGGATATGCTGCAATAATGTTTTCCATCTAAAAATTAGATACCCTAAGCATTGTAGTAGCGATATTGTGTTCAAGAGAAATAGGTTGCACGACTAGGTTTGACCAGAAGCAAAGATTTCAAGCTAATTAAGGTAAGATTATTTACTCTATTTGCAGGCCGAGTTGTTGTTATGGATTTTGGGTTTTAAAACTTTCAGTTGAATACCTCCGTAATATTCCCATTTATTTATGGTTGTAACCTCTGTAGTACTCTTGTTTAGATAAAGTGGGGAGGGAGGGAAAAATCCCATTCCTCTCTGCATAGTTTTGATGTTTATAGCGAGAGAATGAGGGTAGAAACAAGAGCACAAACTTGGTTCGAATCTCCATTAAAACAGAGACGCTGACCTGGTAACTTTCTGTATTCTTTTGCTTTAAATTGTGTACTTTAGATCATTCTTTTATCATTATCGTGGTTGCATGAGAGAGAAGAGAGTGAGTTCTCTCTTAGACTGTTGGTCTCTATGATCTTATACCTGAGTTGTTAACTTTGAATTGGAAAACATGATTACGCCCCAGTGACTCCTTAAATTATTTTCTTACAAATACCAAAGGAAATCCAACACTGTAATGTTTTTAATATTATCGGATAACCCTACAAAAATGGTGAGGAAACCTCCTAGAAGAGAGGTGACCCACTCTTAATAGTTATATTATTTTTAGCATGATATGCACAGCCCCAAGGGAGTCCACAACTCTCTGATTTTATTTTAATATATAGATAGTATATATGTGAGAGTTAATGAAGAAGGGGCAGTCCTCTATTCCTTTGTTAAATAAGTGTAAGTTAGGATGAGGGAATAGCACGTGCGTCATCCCCATACCTTTTAGAAGACCCTGAACTGTTGTCTTGGCTTCTCCAGGAATGATATCTTTCTAAATACCATTAATAAAAACAAAGAATGATTTAGATTGATCATCTGTCATAAAAGAAATGTTCACGTTTGAATAAAAAAGAAGTTAATGGCAGTGAAAGTATTGAGGATGTTTAATACACACAAAGACATTTATCCCATCTGATAGGACCTTCTTGAATTTTTTTAAGCTTTCTGAAGGGATTTGCCAGAAATGTTTAGCAGCCAGCTTCATCTTCGACGATTCATTTCCCGTACTTTTCTCCTCCTAGAACAAAAATAATGAACAAACATTCTATTAGTTGTTTGTTATTAGGTGATGTCTAATATATCAATAGAATTGTAAAATAATTCACATGAGGCAAAAGATAGAGATGAACCTTGATGAGTTCCAAAAAATGAGATACGTATTCGATGAGGCCATTAAGACTAGCATCAACATTTTCTCTGTCAACTGCATTAGCACGCGTCAGAATGTTGTGAATATGGACATCGAGATCGGCCTTAGAAACGCTTGAAGAGGACGCTGTTTCTTGAAGTTGATTATTAGTAGCAACATTTGAAGAAGAAGAGCCTGCTTGCAAGACCTTATCATGAGAAGCGTTGGGTTGAGAACAGGTGGAAAGACTAGCCGAAACATCCTTATCATTTATTCAGACATCTGTAGAAGTTGTGGCTTCAGAAGAGGAGGGAGATGGAGGAGCAATAGGGGGTTGGAAATCATGATGATGATGCGTTAGAGCCTTATCTGCAACATTTGGAGTAGAAAAATAAGGGGACATGGCCTCTAGGATTCTTGTCTTGCTTGGCCACCTTGGGCGTATGCCCTCTCACTTTCCCTGCTCAGGAAAGGGAACCATGAACATTACTAATTTTGATGCAGCGATTTCAATGCCTAGATACAATCTAAATCTACTTCAATTAGTCGAGAGGTCTTTCAACGTCAATTATCCCAAGGCACAACCCGGTTGGACAGAGCTTACCAAGAGAAACCAACACGGCACAGCCCTTCCGAGAGTAACCAGGATGAAAACATCCAAAGCTAGATGAAGCCACTCGTCTTACGGCCTCAACAAGCAAGATAGTGTTATCATCACTGCTATGCCCATATTTCATTTGATGGAAATCCCACTAGTGAGCTTCATGCCTCCCTGCACTCCTCATGCCACAACTTGACCGTGACACTGCCAAAGTCTGAAGCATCCATGCCTCCTTGAAACGACAGAAATAATAACCTCACCTCCTCACTTTCCCACTCTAGAACCCTCGATCATCAAATTTTATAATCTTTTCTCCCTAACTCAGCCATGAGTAAATGCTCCAGTACTAATGAACATATGGCAGATGATAGAAGACACAGGTGTCTGCAATGTTTTCGAGGCCCGTTAGTAGTCACCTTGTTATCCTTCGAGATTGTAAAGTCCCATATTGCATTTATGGAAATAATTTCCATAGCACTGATATTAGTGGAACACACCTACATGCTTGAATACCGCATTCAAGCTTTGCTGACGAGAGCCCGCTGCCGGCCCCTAGTGCACAACGCCCCAGGAAAACGTCAGCGGAAGGGGACCAATCAGAGGGCAGATAAATACGATTTATAAAAAATATTAAATCCACTTCAAAATCAAACCATGCACAAACTTTGTAAAACTCAAAAATTTGGCATGCCAAGCCCCCAACTGATCCGCCTCCTTGAAAAATATGTGTCGAGGACATAATAACACATTGTAATTTAGTTGTAATGAAAAGTTTAAAGTCTACATTTATTTTTAATTTTTAACATGTTATATAATACATAATTCAAAACTCTTTCTCAATATTAAAGTGCCTATTTCAATTATATTATATAGTATATGGCACAAGATGATTTATAATTTTGTCTTGTTGATAAAATATTGAATATAATAAAAGTATATTATTAATTTTTAATTTTATTGTCATTACATAATCTATAAACCATCACTAAGAACATCTTATTTTTACAATTTCACTGCAATTTATTTGTACAATTTAATTTAAAAACTTATTATTATTTTTCATTACACTTTGTAACGGAAAGTTGTAAAGTTCAAAACTCTTTCTTATTATATAATGAATGGTTTATAATTTTTTATTGAGGATAAAAGTATTAAATATGATAAATGTATATTTATGCCGATAGGTGTTTTTTCCTGGGGTGGGTTTTGAAATCACTGTATCTTTTCATCATCCCTCCCATGAATCAGAGAATGCCACGTGTCTCTCCAATAAAAATCTGCTACATATACCATGGAAAGGGTTTGTGATAAGATTTTAATGTTAGCGTGTAGAGGAATTCTGCGCATTCTCCAGGCCTCCCACATATTCATGCTCATGATAGCCACTGAAATATCAGATCGGGCATTGAAGGAGAGTCGTTGGAGACTCGCACCCTCATGAGAAACCATCTCTTGCACACCAAGGAAAAACGCTACCGGTCACCAGAGTTTACATTGCAGAAGATGCCAGATTTTCCTATGGATGGGCATACCCGGGAATACCTTATGTTATTAAATGGCCACGAAGCTTACAATGAAGACAATGGGGGTTTTATTTTCTTTGTTTGAACAGGTTGAGGGCATCGCTTAGCGAGTTGCGCCTCACAGGTGGTTTCATTCTTAATCCCCCCTTTTACTATTTGGGTTTTACTTCTGTATCCAATTTTCTTACTATTGAAATGTTTTGTCCCTAGGGTTTGTCCTTATGAGATTTCAAAATGTTATGTCCCTAGGGTTTCTCCTTATGAGGTTTTGAAGTGTCTTCTGTAGCATCACATGAAATTGGTATTTTCTCCGTAACATCAGGTTATTTTGGTCGCAGCTGGACATTCGATTAGGAGGAGTTGGGTGCAAGTGAATGTATGCAGCTGTAGAGCATTCAAGGGTTGGTGCAGGTGACAAAACTTTAACTCCTACAACTTAATGAATTCTTTAGAAGATCTTCCAAGTATGATCGCATTGGTATCTTTGAGGAATTGTGTGCATACATATGTGTGAAGTTGAATAGCATGACAGGGTTGTCGTAGTGTACAAAGCTTCAACTATTAATTGTTATAGGCTGCTCTTAGTTAAAAGTGATTCCAAGTTTGGAAACATTGGGATCTTTGGAGGTGTTGAGGAGGGAAAATTTTAGGGGCTAATATTATCCTATGGGATAAATTTAGGGGTTTTAATTTTTTAGTGGGCTATTTTTTATTAAACCATCATTTATTAGGATTAGTCCAATTTTTATGTATTTATTTTTAATAAATGGCACATTAGCCCAATAAAATATATAAAGAGGAATTTAAATCTAACCATTTAGCCCAGGCTTGATTTGATTTGGATCTCCCATAGCCTGTAAAATAATCCCGCTCCCTCTATTTCACCCAAAATCTATAGAAATAGCGGTTGCTGAGGGTAAATTCGCCCTTCAGCTATCATGGAAATGTTGGTTTTTGGTAAAATCGCCCAGGTATTATGGATTGAAATTGGGGATTTTCTATATTTATCATTAGTTGATACCAATTGTAGAAGATTGATCAAACTGACATAGTTTCAGTTTTCTCAGAGAAGATTTTGCAGACATTTTCGATATCCGAATAGGTTAGAGGGTCGGTCTTGCCCAATCAAATCAGCATTTAAAGATCATGCTGGCCCTTTTACAGAAAGGAATGGTGAGGCAGAATCACCAAGTGTCCGATTAGATATAATGGCTACTTCACCAGTCAGATATGAAGGTTGGAAACTGGTTTCTCCATTTGAACCGCAGATGGAGACAATAAAAAATTGAGACTCCCAGAGTCGCGGTGAGAATTTTGCAGCTCCCGAGAAGAAAATTACTCTATTTTACCTCAGGCTTTCCATTCTAGAGAAGGCCTCCAGCAGTCTCGGAACCTTGGCCTTTCTATGGACCACCATCGTTCTCCTCAGAGGCTTTGCAATAACTTTAGGAAAAGTAGATTTCTGGTTCATAAGCATGATATTGTTGACAGAAGGTGCTCGCATCTTCAGCAGAAGCCACGATCTCGAGTGGAAACATGAGACAACGTTAATATCCATGGCCACACTCATAAACGATGCTAAATGGCTGAGTCGCAGGTTTTATATTAATGGTAGCAACTTTATTTTAAAACGAATTTGCGGATGGTTTAGTTACAAGAAAACCCTAAACTCGGAAATTAACTACCGGGAAGAAAATTCGGGTGTCTATGATCATGATTTATTGAAGAGGACTTGGTCCACATCTAAGGTTCAATTGATGCCTTATACTGGGTGGCTGTCCATATCCAGAAAGGCCAGCAGGATGCTTTACTGGCTGCAATTGGTGTCAGCTTCGACATGCGTTTCTTTATCCCTGTTTCAGCTTGTGAAGCAAGACTTCGACGAAGATACACGTAGCCAAACAAGGAATCAACAATCAGTTCTCAATATTTTCTATGGTTTGTCCCTAGCCGAGGTGCTTCTATTCCTGCTCGAGAAGGCCTACTTGAAATGGAAGATCGTTGCAAGAAAATTGCTCATGTAGGTGAACGCAGAATATGGCTTCAGTCATTTAGAGCTACCCATGTTCACCGATTTTTCTATGATACATATTTGCTATGAATCAATGGAAGTGTGGCTTGCATTGGAGCTACATTTTCTTGATGTAAGTTATTTTAGGATTAATGTTTTTATATTTAACTATTGCATTGTTTCTTTCTTGTTTGTGACAGGAAATGAAGCTAGAATTTGATAAAGTTGGTGTTAAAGTTAATGCAGTTGCGAGAGCCATTCTCTGGGATGATGGAAAATGAGCTCTCAAAAGGATTTGATGCTTTTCTTGCAGAACCATCCTTTTCCACAATCGGTTCCATTACCCATGAGTCCTCTCTACAAATCTTGTCTCTGTTTTTCATAACAGTCAATTTTATTATTACATGGTAATTTTTATCTTTTTTAGGGAACCTATCGGCATAGAGACCGACATGAATTAATACCTACAAGAAAACCCAATGCAGTCAACTGATTTGGGTGACATCTCAAATCTTATCAAAGCTGGTTGAGAATTATGCAAAGTGTATGTGAATCTATAAGAAATTGTAGGAAAGATTAAATTCAGTCAACATTGTTATCAATGATGCCTTAATTCTGTGGTCAAATTCAGTGGTCAAACTCAACATGCTTATCCATGATCACAAGCCTAAACCAGTAGTCAAGTCAACCAAAATCAGTGGACAAACTAAACACCATTTTAGTGTCCATTTTCTTGCTGGCCTAAGTCCTGGAAAAGTATCCTTAACAAGTCTGAATCTACTCTCAGCATAAAAGGCTTGTTTCAGCAGTCATCATAATTGAAAAACATATGTATCTCTGCTCAGATCTGAGCTAAAAACCTAGTCACACTCATAAGAGGGATCATGAACCAAAACCCATGCTTGTATTTGCTAAGGTGACCATGAGCTAAAAACCTTTCTTCATGGTCATAGGTTGATAAACAATTGTGCTAGGAAGAGAAAGTGTGAGCCCCAAGCAAGTCTTTGTGTTATTCAAAATGAGACAACCTGTGTGCTTGTAAGGGCGATAACACTATCTCACTTCACAAGAAGAATTGGATCCCTAACATATGTTTGTGTTTATTATGGGAAGCCACTACCCATAACGTTATCTTCACCCTTGACTAGGTGACATCATTATCTAACAACAACAATTGGCACTTCCACTTTACATTTGATGGGGTGATTGTTCTATTCTCATTGGGAGGAATAGTTCATTCACTAGTACTCGTGAGAGAAACCATGAAACATAATTATTCATTTTCATTTGGAGTGGTGATATGACCATTTGTTGGGGTTTGAGTTATAACAATAGGACACTCACAAGTAGAGAGGCAAATTATTAACTAAACATTATCATTTGGGATAGTGATGCTATTGGCATATTGGCAAAGGCAAGGGAGAGACCTAACATTCTCCATTGTCAAGGTTTACATGAAGTGGTTGTGCTTTCATAATTGGAGGAATAATGATACAACCATTTACTAGGGTGATTTCGATTAAAACAAAGGCTTCACTTCATGCTCATGGATGCCAATGCAAAATTACAGTTTGCCTAATACAAAATAAGTTGTTAGGGTTGGGACATTTTATGTGAATCAAATAACTTCCTTATTCTTTTTGAAAGGTGAAAACAAGGTTTGGATCATTATTATTTAAAGAGGGTAATTTTGATTAGGATGAAGGTCCTAAGGTCTCATCATGAAATAAAACACTAAAGCTAAATGGGAAAATAGAAACCTTCAATCTATGACTTATTCAAAATGACCTAAACTATGGATAGGAGCATAATCTAGTAAGATGTTGAAATAAGCATCAACTAGCACTAGTGTTTTATCATTGTTAGAAGGAATCCATGAATAAAACAAGACCCTTGCATTGGTACTTTGAAGCACTAAGCTGTTTGGAAGTAGTTGATATGTTCTTGATTGAATGCTTGACAATGGTTGGCTTATCTATAAGAATATTGTCCATGCCAATATTTGAGTATGCTAATTTCAATCATTATAAATGACACAACTACCTCTAAATCTAATTGATGAATTATAATCTGAATTATGTATGACTCATGGTATTTTTCAATATATATATATGTGTGTGTGTGTGTGTGTATGTATGTATTGTTGTTTCGTGTCTGAATTTTTTGAAAATTTGTCGTATTTGTTTCCCTCTCCATTCCTGTATCCATTTCAGTGCAATTTAGCTCCACACCAATGTTGGATCTTCATTTCACCAGTTTTACTGGCCCTCCTTGTAGAAACCCTTCATGCTAAAACCTTCCCCTACTATGGATTTAGATCTTGAGAACTGCAGTATATTATTCACAATTTTATGCTACCATACAACTGAATCACTAAAGTGATATAATTTTATTTGACATAATTTCTAACAAGTTGTCATGGGTCATTGTCTCTTCTCAATTCTTATTGTGTGAAAGTGATGGCCATTATAGGCATTGAGTGGAGCATGGATAATGATGCAACCAATGCAGCCATAGTGGTTGCAAGTGAGGCTCATGAAATCACATTAGCAGCTGAAGGATTGCTAGGAGTTGTTTTTACTATAGCTGCATTAACAGATGAAACTGTGGAACACGGTGAGGTGGGAGTCGAGACATAGAATTTTTGTGTAGGATGTCTCTCTTCTTTTCTATTTAGATGTGTAAGTTGAACTTAAGTCTAAGATTTTCCCCATCCTTTAACTATTTGGAAATTATTGATTGTTTCAGTTGGATTCTCCTAGATGTGAGAATAATATGTCATCAACTAGATTTGGAGGAGAGCTTGTGTCTCTTTGCACTGCTATGGTCAATTAAGTGTGGAGAACTATCCTAGAAGCTCTGTCATTGATCTTATCGAGGTATGTTTAGATATTAGCATGTCATGACTGGAACAGTATTTTCCAAGATGATTATCTCACTATGAGTTACTCTTGATTAATGATGAATTATGTTTGGCATTTTTATCTTCTTTAGGTCACAGGGTGAGGTTATTGTATTGGAAATATTGAAAGGTTACCAAACATTCACCTGGGTTTTCAAATACTTGTGCTCTTTGATATCTATTTGCAAACCTCAAGTAGAATTAAATTCTAGGATGCAAATGTGTTAGTTGATGATACTGAGGTGTATATAAAATGTTGAAGATTCCAGTTACTTGTGTAGGCTTGTGGAGTTCTTCGGGAAGTGGAACCTTTGAATGCATTTCTAGCATCTCTTTGCAAGTTCACATTATGTACTCAAATTGATTTAGATAGGAGGAGGTAAATACTGATCATATATTTTTGGAGCTTACCTGAAATTCATAGCTTCGACTTGTACCTTGGAATGCTTTGCAATAGTTTAGGTTCTAATATTACAAATGCTTCCTGTTGATAATAAAAGCACTGCTGGTGTCTTACTATCTCCTGGATCAAAGCGTACTGAACATGTTGCTAATAAAAAAGACTCTATTTTTCTTACAACAAAGAATGTGCAGGTAATATCACTTTGCTCTTGATGATGAGCGCAAACCAGGTGGCTTGAAATGTCGAAATAAAATCCGTAGAATGCAGAGTTCCTTTCTTTCATCTAAATTCTATTTGTTTAATGGATGAAGAATGAAAAAGTTTATATTTATGTTTGTGATGTTCTATGACTTTCTTTTGTTTGATTTTTGAGTATTTGATAATGTTAAATTATTATTTGGTATGATGAGTGATTTCTGATTTTGTCTAATCAAAATGTTTTTGTATTAAAACAGGGATTTCTGTAGCATTGTGCACAAGATTTCCATTTATACTTGAGAAGGGGTGGAGAAAATGACTCCTCAAAAGCACGCTATACTTCAAGGATGTTCAGATGATAAACCAATATCCAGAGAAACATCTAACCATCCCCACATGCCATATACATAAGTTCATAAAACGTTTTGGTGCTGGTCACATTTGACAAACATTTTCAACTTAGGTAATAAGCTAATTTGCTCATGTTGCATGGTAGATATTGCTCAGAAAAAACATATAAACTTCTCTGAATGATGCACAATGGGAGGAGAAATTAGTTTGGTTACAGAACTTTCCACAAAGTTAATTTTGATATTGTAAATGTGCCAAGTTATTAGGGAATGCAGAGGAGACAGACACCAGGTTTAGACATTTTTTATACAATGTGGCTAGAAACAACTTATATAAAAATAGACACTAAGCTTGTGATACAATGTGGCTGGAAACACCACGAAACAATAAGCTTTATCACAAGTTTTGAGATGCTAATTTGTGTTGAGGAGTTTATTTGAGGTTCCTAGTAGTCAAACTATAGGGGACTTACTATGGAAAATACATCCAAAGATGGATAAAGCTATTGGTATCCATAGAGGGACGTAAATCCCCACGACTTACTTATTTTTCCTTACTATTATCATGCATTCAAATGTGTACAACAACTGTGGTGATTTTTGGTGATTAGACCATGCTTTCCAAGCATTTTATCTCAATGATTTGTTGGGAAAATACTAATGTTTTCCCCTCACACACATTGAATGAAAAAAGATGGATCGATCTATTGTGTTGAGGCATTTGTGACCCGTGGATAGATATATATGGTTATAAATAGGGTTGCAATATACCCTTGTTAATAGAATAATTTTCATTCATATTAATAGGTAGTATGTGGCCTTGAACAAGCCCAAGAAGGGGGTTAACCCTATGTATAAACATTATCACAATAGAGTTTTCCTATCAATATTTGAGCAACTGGCTATGATGGAATGTAGGAAGATATTTTTCCTTAAATTTGTTTGAAGTTGAATATCATACTTTCCACAAGTTAATTTTGATATTGTAAATGTGTTAATTTTGATGTTTTTTTGTATATATTTATAATATTATTATTGTTTGTATTTCTACAAGGCAGTGACCAATCTGTGTGCAACTCTTGTTCTTTCTAGTTTCTACTCCCTTCTTTGAGCTTCCACATGGATTTTTCTTAATTTTATCACCCTTCTTTAGCTTAATGACTAGGGTTTGAGGTTTTATATGCATATGAATTGGTCAAAGGGTTTGAGACTTCAGAGTACTCTATTGATGGTATTTTATGTGATTGCAATAACAACTCGTAGGTTGGTCTTTTGGTTACTTAGGAGAATCGAAAAGCATGGATTTTAGCCAAACCTAGTTTGATGTAATTGTATCATAATGGAATTGATTGAATAAATCCTATGTGAATAGGCAAGAAATCAAATAAAACTTATCTTAATTCAATAAGTACTAGATAATGGCTCTTTCTCTAGGATATTATAGTTTAATGAATATGTTTTTTTATTATTATATCTGGTTTATGCATTATTGAAAAATTCTCCAAGTCTTCATAATGTTTTATAATTTAATAAAATATTTACCAAGACTTTACAAGGTTTTAGAATTTAGTGAAAGATTCGCCAAGTTTTTACAAGATTTTATAAGTCAATAAAAGATTCGCTGATATTTTACAAGATTATATAATTTGGTTGGACATTCGCCGAAAAATTATATATACATATTATTTAATTGATAAAATAGCCTTCATATTTTCCTATGTATCATGGGGATTAGCCCAATTATTATACATAGAAATTTAGGGGGGTTCTTAAATTTTTCCTTGGTGTTGAGGGAAGATGGAGGTGTGAGGTTGAAGAGCATACGGGGGTTTCCATAGTGTACAAATCTTCAACAACTATATGTTTCCAGGGGCTTTCAGTTAGAAGAGATGCACAATATTAAACATTGGTATCTTTGAAGATGAAGAGCATCAAGGGATCTTCAGGGTGTTGGCGCAGGTTACAAAGATTCAACTATTATGGGTGATCTTAGTTAGAACACCTACCAAGTATGGATACATTGGGATCTTTGAAGGTGTTGAGCATGAATGGATTTATGAAGCTAAAGAGCATATGGGGTGATGCAAATTACAAAACATCGACATATACAAGTTAGGAGGTATTCTGCAATAGAAGAATTAAGTATGGGAACATCAGTGTCTTTGGAGGAGTTGTGGGAAAAACAATGTGAGAAGGTGAAGAGCATACAGGGTTTGGCGCAGGCGTCAAAGCTTCAAGTAGTACATGTTTGTGTGAGTGATTTGAGTTAGAAGAGATCCCAACTTTGGAAACATTAGTATCTTTGGAGGTGTTGTGCGCAAGTGAATGTGTGTGGATGAGGAAAGCCGTAATTACGTTTCATAAAATTGGTACTAAAATACCTTAAAATGGGTATACAACTACTACTAGCTTCTCTAGTGGATCAGTAAGAAACTACCTCAAAAAAGAGGTCTACATGCTCTCATAAAAACAGTTCTAAAAAAAAACTATTGGTAAGCCTATCTCTCCCCCAATAACATTGCTAAGAAACTACCTAGATATAGTCCTACAGTCTAGTCTTTGTCTTCCCTAGTGAGTGTAAGGAGGAATTTATCAATTTTTTGCATTAGTAAATTCATGTCAATAAACCTCGGCCCTGCAATTGAGCTCAGTGATCAATCACTCGATTGGTATAAAAACACTAAAATTGGGGGTACTAATTATTCCATTGTTTCTTTTACAAGTCTCTGAGAATTTTCAATTTTTTAAAGAGAAGCCAAGCAATACCTTTGTGATAAATGAGGTGAAAAAAACTCCACTCTAGGTTCAATGGTAAAGAAAAGTTGAATTCAGTTGCACAGTTGCTTTAAAGGTGTGTTGTATTGTCTTGTTAACCTAAGTCTAGTATGGGTCACCATGACATCCGGAGGCTGCTTTCGCTTATGCTCTTTGGATGGCCAGGAGGATCACAGGTCCACTAATCCAATGGGAGGGGAAGGGAATAAAATGGGACTAATCAATTGGGTTTACTACACAGGGAGAGACTGTAATGTCCCCATTCAAATAATTGCATAGTAAGACAATCCCATCAATCCTACTAGTTTCCTAGGTTGGATGGGCACATTTGGAATTGCAATAATGAAGCTAATAAATGATGTTTAGACATTAGAAGGGTTCAATTATTTAATAAATAGTTTGAATAAATAAATTCAAGAGAAATTCTAGGTGGCAAGTGGTTTTGAAGACATATGGAGGATGTGGGACCCACACTAGCTTGATTTCTCAAGGACACATGGCATCTCTCTCTTGCCAATTCGAATTCATGAGAAGGTGAAAATTATTGGGTGAGTTTGTAATTCATACACATGGCATGGAGCATATTACGTCGAATTGGGATGGATTGGTAACCTCCATGGAAGAGGAAGAGTCAAATTGAAAGCTTGTGGACACTTGGGCTAGATTCCCTAGCCCCTATGACAACAATGATGGAGCATCTATGACATCTATGACAAATTACAGATCTGACCTCTGACATATGACAATTATGACATGTTAGACACAAAAATAGGCTTCAAGAGGGCGCTCATGGGATTTGGAGAAGCCAAAGAGACCCCCATTCGAATTGGTGGAAGGTGGAAGGTGGAAGGCTAGGAAAGGTGAGACACATGGCAAATCTTGATCCCTTACCCTAATTCGAATTGGATTGATTTTATGGGTGGATTGGGAACCTTAAAAGGCTAAGTATGTTTATAAAATATAGGGATAAACCAAGAGAAGAGATTTTGATCATTTGAGAAAAATTGCATTTGTGAAGAGAGAGCTAGTGGATGACTAGTTTCTTGCCTTAGCCAATTTCGAGGGTGAAATATTCTCATCCAAGTTGGTGTTTGGAGAGGCCACTCAGGTATTTCATGGAGATTTTATGGATTTTTATTTTTAGGTATCATCTACAAGGTAGCTCGTGGTTTTGTTTAGTGCAGCACCATCTCTCAACCATTTCCAGTTTTGAAGGCATATTCATGCTCCTTGAGGGAGGGCATTTTTGGTGAGCTCTTGTGCTTCTTGGGAGAGATTATATTGATGTATTTCTGATTGTAATAAGAATTATATACTATTTTATTCATATTTATAAAGTCTCGGGTCGAAATACCAAGTGGTTGTATGTAAAAATGAAGATTAATGAGCAAACAATGTCCATTTCACCACTACATTGATGTATGCCATTATAATGAAGATGATTTCGAATAAAGGAATGTTTCTATGATATATTTGTGATGAATTGAAGGAAACTGATGTGTATTACAAGTTTCATATTCAGTACTTGAGCATTTGAATCCATTATACTCAAATTATTTGCATTTGAAGAAGATTTGGTGTCATTTCCCTAAGGGTCGAATTAATGGTTTTTGCTGTTGTTTGGGAGGGGTTTGGAACAAACTTAATAACTAATGAATGGTGCATTTTGGACCTTAATAACATCCTTGAAACATCCCCTAACTATTTTCATAAATTCGAGTGGGTTGGAAGGCATTTGGGAATCCATTTTCAGTACTTACCCCAGGGGGATTTGAACCCCAATTTACTAGTAAAATTGAATACTTGGTCCAGAATCTTAAGAGAGTTTGCAGAGGTCTTTTGGTGGCCATATATCACATACCTTCTTAGAATATTTTGGATCATTTGGGGCAAAATTGGGACCTAGGCATCAAAACTAGTCAAGGGTCGAAATTGGAAAAAAAAGTGAAAAATTGTCACATTTTTATAAAAATTGAAAAAGGGACATTACAAGTGGTATCAGAGCATGTTCTTGGAACCTTATGGTCTTAACAAGAAGTAAATAGAATAAACCACCACCCTTTGAACCAGTAGTTGAAGATATTTTTGTTGAAGAAGAGGTAGTAGAAGAAAAAGAGTCTTTTTTTAAAATCATGGGTAGAGAGGAGGATGAAAACTTAAGACATAAGGAGGAACTTGTTGAAGCCTTAAAACCATGTTTTGATGGGATTTCCATGGGTATGTAGGGGATTAACATGGGTATGCAAGATATGAGTAGACAATTGATGAAAGGATTGGAATTGTTGGGTAGCCAACTTGCAAGCAAGGGGATGACAGGAGATCACAGTGGTTCAAACTCAGAAGAAAAGAAGAACATGGGTGAGCATTTTTTCTCAAGTACAGGACCCCATAATAGACCTGATGAATTTCAAACACCTAAATTCCTCACACCCAAAGGAGAGCCTGATGTCTAGTTGGATAATAGTAAACTAGCAAACGAATGGAATGAGTTGAGTGAAGAATATAAAAGAGGTCTACCTTTTAGTCAATACATTGATGCTATGTATAGAATGAAAAGTAAGGAGGAACATAGGAGTCCATTCCAAAACAGAGAATTACATGGTGCTACTAGTGAAATGTCAGTTCCTACTTTTGATGGTTCCTCTCAAAATTCTGCTAATACTTGGGTGCAAAAATTAGATGTGTATTTTTAGCTGAATCCTAAGTTGGAAGAGGATGCATTAAAAATGGCTATTTTGCACTTGGAAGGAGATGATAATGAATTGTGGTTCCATGACCTAAGAACCTTTGGTCATGATTAGGTTAAAACATATGGAGATTTTTTTGATAGGGTACTAGAGAGATTTGAACAAAAAGATACAGAATTGTCTTTCAAAGAACTAGCTCAATTCAAACAAATTGGGACCCCTACTAAATATATGTTGGACTTTCAAAAATTATCAATCAAGGTGGCTGATGTATCTATGGGAAGGTTGTTATTGTTGTTCACTGAAGGTTTGGTTGAACCCTTAAAAGGTTTCATCAAATCCCACAAGCCAACTACATTAAAAGATGCAGTGAGCTTGACTAGGGATCTCCAAAATGTGCTTCCTAGAACGAGATTTCCTCCCAAGCCTGACTTCAGAATTGAAAAGAAACCTTGGAAAAGAGATGCATATGATAAGAAGCCATGGAAAGAAGATGAATATGGAAAGGATAAGAAAGAGGAACTAAGCATGGAAGATCTCAGAAGGAAGAAATTGTGTTACTCATCCTTCCAACCGTGGGCACCAGGACATAAATGTGCTAAGGGAAAGGCCCAATTCATTGAAGTATTTTGTAATGATGGATATGAAAGGGGCATGGAGGAATAAGGACATACTTCAGCCCAAGAAGAGGGATATACTACATCATAAGAAGGGAAATAAGAGGTGAAGCCTCCCTCACCCACCAAAGTAAGAATGGCAGTACTTTCAACAGTACCTCGATATCACACAATTCGATGCAAAGGTGTGGTACTAGGACAAAGAACTTCATTTTTGGTAGATGAAGGAGCCACACATAAACTAATTGATGCAAAAATGGTGGATAGGAGGAAGATACCTACTGAACCATTCGATGGATTCACATTTGTCATTCTCGGTCACAACACAATGGAGTGCAAAACATGGATTCCACAACTCCAAGTCACCATAGGTAACTATACTTTTGTTGATAGTTTTTATGCGGTTGATGTTGTTGATACTAATGTGGTTTTGGGAGTGAAATGGATATATTCAATAGGAGAGAATACAGTAAATTATCAAATTCCTGAAATGAAATTCAAGATTCAAAAGGAATAATAAGGGTTGTGAGAGGGAAACACACCTATCCGAATCAGGTAGTCTCTTCCCACAGCATGAAGCACTGGAATAGAAAGGTTTTGGGAGACATTCCTCATGGAAGGCCACCTGATAGAGGAGGGACAAGTTTGTAGCATGTTAAATTTAGATTGGTTGAGGGCAAGCAATCTTGGGTGGGGAGGACTGTAATGTCCCCATTCAAATAATTGCAGAGTAAGACAATCCAATCAATCCTACTAGTTTCCTAGGTTGGATGGGAACATTTGGAATTGCAATAAGGAAGATAATAAATGATGTTTATACATCAGAAGGGTTCAAGTATTTAATAAATAGGTTGAATAAATAAATTCAAGAGAAATTCTAGGTGGCAAGTGGTTTTGAAGACATATGGAGGATGTGGGACCCACACTAGCCTGATTTCTCAAGGACACATGGCATCTCTCTCTTGCCAATTCGAATTCATGAGAAGGTGAACATTCTTGGGTGAGTTTGTAAGTCATACACATGGCATGGAGCATCTTACGTCGAATTGAGATGGATTGGTAACCTCCATGGAAGAGGAAGAGTCAAATTGGAAGCTTGTGGACACTTGGGCTAGATTCCCTAGACCCTGTGACAACAATGATGGAGCATCTATGACATCTATGACAAATTGCAGATCTGACCTCTGAAATCTGACCATTATGACATGTCAGCTCCAAAAATAGGCTCCAAGAGGGCTCTCATGGGAGTTGGAAAATCCAAAGACACCCCCATTCGAATTGGTGGAAGGTGGAAGGCTAGGAAAGGTGAAACACATGGAAAATCTTGATCCCTTACCCTAATTCTAATTGGATTGAGTTTATGGGTGGATTGGGAACCTTAGAAGGCTAAGGATTTTTATAAAATAGAGGGATAAACCAAGAGAAGACCTTTTGATCATTTGAGAAAAAATGCATTTGTGAAGAGAGAGCTAGTGGATGACTAGTTTCTTGCCTTAGCTAATTTCGAGGGTGAAATATTCCCATCCAAGTTGGTGTTTGGAGAGGCCACTCAGGTATTTCATGGAGCTTTAATAGAGTTTTATTTGCAGGTATCAACTACAGGGCAGCGCATGGTTTTGTTTAGTGCAGCACCATCTCTCAACCATTTCCAGTTTTGAAGGCATATTCATGCTCCTTGAGGGAGGGTGTTTTTGGTGAGCTCTTGTGCTTCTTGGAAGAGATTATATTGATGTATTTCTGATTTTAATAAGAATTATATACTCTTTTCTTCATCTTCAGAAAGTTTCAAGTCGAAATACCAAGTGGTTGTATGTAAAAATGAATATTAATGAGCAAACAATGTCCATTTCCCCACTACATTGATGTATGCTATTATAGTGATGATGATTTCGAATAAAGGAATATTTCTCTGATATATTTGTGATGAATGGACTGCCATGTATGTTTATTACAAGTTTCATATTCAGTACTTGAGGATTTGAAGCCATTATACTCAACTTATTTGCATTTGAAGAAGATTTGGTGCCATTTCCCCAAGGGTCGAATTACTGGTTTTTTCTGTTGTTTGGGAGGGGTTTGGAACATAATTAATAACTAATGAATGGGCCATTTTGGACTTTAATAACATACTTGAGACATCCCCTACCTCTTTTCATAAATTCGAGTGGGTTGGAAGGCATTTGGGAAGCCATTTTCAGTACTTACCTTAGGGGGATTTGAACCCCAATTTACTAGTAAAATTGCATACTTGGTCTAGAATCTTAAGAGAGTTTGTAGAGGTATTTTGGTTGACATATATGCAATACTCCAAATTTGACCCCTTTGAAATATTGGCTTTTAATGTAAATATTGTATACATGCGATGTATGTTTCCCTAGCGTGGAGCTCAAGGCCAAGGCCCCGCTAGTATATGTTCGTATTTTATTTTAAATGGACAAGCATTTGACATTTTGTTACCCATGTGCTATTAATCCATGTGATATTGTAAATTGATGTAAATATTTAATATTGCACTAAAATACCAAAAACTGGCTATGGGAGCAACGAATGAGAAGGGGCCATGTGTATCCACTAGGGAGTGGTGAGGGGGTTGTGGGGATGAACCATATGTTGCCAAATGTCATTGTGAGAACCCATTTGGCTTTCCTTGATGACATTTATTTATGTTGTAAGGAAGTACTTGAATTTTTCAGTCCATGGCTTCAATGGAGCATGGGAAGCCCAGAAATTCGTATTTGTAGGTATGGGCTCTGTTTTCTTGTACCACAAGTCACTCTACCTCAGTAGAATGGATTACTCCTCATCCCCATTCCATTCTGGAAGTTACCAACATCATTTTCCATCCAAAAACGAATTCCAACAGTGAGCAAAAACCATAAATCACAACTTTGCAAGAACCCACGTTTTGAAGAGCCAAAAATGCCCAGATTTACTATTTGACAGTGAAAACCAATGGGGGATCCATATATATGAACCTTGGGGTGAAATTGAGAGTATTAGATACCCCAAAATCGATTGGGAAGCCCAGTTATAGCCCAGAAAACAAGTGACGGGATTGAGTTATTTGATGACAGAGTTCTGAGAAATCCAAGTGTGAACGACTGAGCAGAGGTTGGGTTTGCTTGATAAACCCAGTGAAGGCTAGAATCTCAAAGAATTAGCAGCCGGACCTTTCTATACCCATCCTGAAGAGCAATGGAGGGAAGGGACGCCTGAGGGACTGTGCAGTAGAGAAGGGGACCTTCCTTGTGTTGGGTGTGGTAGGTATTATGGGTGCCTTGATTGTTTGAATTAACTTGAGATGCCTGTATCTATGTGGTTGAGATCACTGGCTTAGCATTACCCTCCTCTATCTTGTTGTATGCTTTATAAACCCAACTGTGAGTTGGCTTAGCATAGCTGTTGAGTGAAACCATGGCTGTGAGTGAGCTTGTTTAGTTACTCCTTAGTGGATACACAACCCAGCTCGGGGGTGATCTCTTAGCTGAAAGGATACAAGTTGGATAGAGATCTATGGTTGGGTGGAACATTGCTCTCACATAGCCAGTTGTTGGACAACTTCATCTCAAATATAAGTGTTCTCCGTGTTGTAAATTAAATGCATTATGTGTTCTGCATTGTCCTAATTCAGAATGATATTTATTCATGATTAATGGAATTGGTATGAAGGCTGTGCATAGCATGAGAATGGGATGGATTCTTTGCTTGTTGATGCATCATTTGCTTGATATAAATATGATGATGTATGTCTGTTGTGAGTGTGCAATTACGCATTTTAATTCCACTGTGTAATTTAATTGTGCATCTTATTTAAATGGCAAAAATTTTACCATTATGGTGTGGGGGAAGAATTAGACACCCCATGTTACAGTCATGTTCCCTCCCTTTCATTGGATTGATGGAAGGGGAAGTGACAATATATCATCCCTAAACATCATATTCAAGTCCTAACATCAGTCACATACCTTCTCAGAAGATTTGGGATCATCTAGGAAAAAATTGGGACCTAGGCATCAAAACTAGTCAAGGGTCGAAATTGGAAAAAAAAGTGAAAAATTGGGCATTTTTATAAGAATTGAAAAAGTGACATTACAGAGACATGCATACCTGTTAAATATGGTCCCTATGCTTTAATAAATATACAATATATATATACAATATAACGTCTAGACGTTTTAACATACGATACGTGCATCGATACGTCATTGCCATTGTAATAATTTGTAATCTATGTACGCAAGAACTGAAAGAGATTTGGTAAGCCAAGAAAAGAAAGAAAAGGGGTTCAAGCCATCCTCCTCAATATCTAATATTCCAGGTCTCAAAGACTAGGTAGGTTGGGATTGATCTTTCCACTAACTCAATGCCATGCTCTGGCCCATACTCAAAATGAATTGTTATTACTCAATTTTTCCTTTTTCAAATCATTTCTCTATAATTCGCGGGATGGATTCAATTGCTGGGAGAAGAAGGAGTATCAGCTTTATGCTTTCTGCTTATCTTCTTTAACTGCCTAGCAAGCACCATCGCTCCCATCAAACCCCACCACAACCCAAAAACTACAGAACTAACCCATTCGAGGGTTGGCTTAGGGGACAAAAATTTAGCTCCTAAAACTTAGCGGGTGTTCTGAGTTAGAAGAGCTACCAAATATAGAAACATTGGGATATTTGG
Source organism: Larix kaempferi (assembly GCA_027924585.1). Lineage (NCBI taxonomy): Eukaryota > Viridiplantae > Streptophyta > Pinopsida > Pinales > Pinaceae > Larix > Larix kaempferi. The sequence goes on along the minus strand of BSBM01000769.1, from coordinate 1,114,936 downwards.
AGGAATTGTGTGTAGACGAACATGTGAAGCTAAAGAGCATCAAGGGGTTGGTGTAGTGTACAAAGATTCACCGATTAATTGTTTCCTTGTGCTCTCAATTAGAAGAGCAGTCGAGTATCTTTGGAGGTGTTGAGGGTAGGCAGATATGTGAAGCTAAAGAGCATACGGGGGTTGACACAACTTACAAAGATTCAACTCTTCAAAAGTGATATTTTTGTCAAAGCAACACACCTTCCTTATTAACTCATTTTTCGAGTCAAATAAATCAGATGGGTTCGTATCAGCTGCAGTTTTAGATGTCTTTTATCTTGCTTATTAAAACCCTTACCGATCTTTTGTTTTCCTCCTTGACGAAATGAATCTAAAAGAAAATGCCCAAATAGTGCAAAAGCTAAAAAGGAAAAGGATGATTCAGAATCTAATGTCGAACAAGGATCCCACATTGGGAAGATGGAAGGGAATTGAAAACAATATGAACAAACTGCCAAACATCCAAAGCCACCCAAATACTACATCCATGTGAGAGCAAGGAGAGGCTAAACTACTGATAGCCATAGTCTTTCAAGAGAGTAAGTTCCCTTCATATTTCATCATTAGGAAGAATTGTATAATGAAGGATGGACATGATTGATTTTCAAAACATAGATAAACATCAAGTCCTTAAGCACATATTTAACTAAATCAAAGGTAGGATGGTTGTTTCAAAACTCAGCGTGCACCTAGAGTAAACTGCCCAAATAGTCAAACATATCGAAATCCTTTCAAATACCAAGCAATGATAGATGATTACAAAAGGTCAAAAAAACATTGATCTAATTTTACTGCTTAAGAGTCAATTTCTTACAAACAAAAGGGAAAAGAACATTAGTTTTTTACTGATGCAAAAAGATGAAGCACATCAGTCCTTGGGTGATGAGTACACCTCTATAAAAAATTTCAGTAGTAGAATGTATGTTGATGATAACCTGAAAAATAAAGGATCTATAAGTATGACCTGTGAATTATAGGTGCGAAGAGAAAAGATCAACAAACATATGAAGGTTTTGCAAGATCTTGTTCCTGGATGTAATAAGGTAGTCAAGGCTGGAGCTCTTTTTTTTCAAGCCTTCTCTTCTACTTGGAAAAATTCCATTGGTTTTGTGTTTGGCATGATGAACTAAAGAACACACTATTTTGTATGTAGATAAATGGTAAAGCAATGATGCCTGATGAAGCACCAAGTTGAGGTAAGGTCATGATACGTTCCATACAATATTAATTTCATGGATTATTTTCTATATTATGATCATAATTAACTTGCTATTATTTTATACAGTTTTTATCTATGAAGCTTGAATATGTTAACCACATATTGGACTTTAACATGGAAGGATTTATTACCAAAGATGTAAATTCAATTAACATGTTGAGTAGTTTAATATGGCCTTTTTCCTATGTCAAATATGGCCATTTGACTTGCATTCCTAAAAATTATTTGTGTAGCCTATTAGTCTAAATGAAGTCAGAACATACTTTCGTGCGTTAGACCAGAAGTCATGGCATGTCATGAATGTGAAAATGGACGATTATTGGGGTTCAAATGTAGTAGCTTGGAGTTCCTTTTTTATCACTTATGAAGCTCTTTGTGAGTTAGAATTTCATTTTATCTTGTCTCATAGCTATATTCCTTTTTTCTAAATCTATTGTACATTTTGGATCTCTATATTTGTCCATTAAACGAATAACTGGGATAGAAGCCTCATATGCGAGACTTTGTTAAATGGGCTAATAATACTATTAGTGGAGGGGAGGACTGCTTTGGTTTACTTGGAGGGACTTGTACAGAAGAAGAAGAAGCAATGGCCTTGTCCCTATGCCGAATTGATGCCTCTATCCTCAACTGAGAAGATCTGTGAAACTGTATTTGGCTTTGAGAAGACACCACCATTGAAGTCATCTGTCCCCCAAAAATATCATCCTTGAGCGGCTTCAAACAATTGGAAAATTTGAAGCCTACACACTTAATATTATCAAGTTGGGAAGAGGACGACGAGCCCTCTAAGTTTGAACAAACCAATCCAAACTAGTTGGTGTTTCATGGGGATGATTTTAAGGAGGTTGAGGTAGCAGGGAAAGCCATGGGATGGGATGAATTCAGATAAGGTAAAGGAGGAATCAGGATTAGAATAAGCAACCACCTTCAGAATGCCTGGAGAGGGATGATCTATAGCGATTATGCTTATCGAACAAAGGTAATACAATGAAATTATTATGGCAGGTGTCTTGTAGTGTGCTTTATTTAAATGTTGTTTTATGATTTCGATCATCTTTCTAGTTAATTTTGGTCGAAATCATCTTTCTGGTTAATTTTGGTTAAATTCAGGTGCTTTAGAAATCTCTGAGGGATATTTGAAGGAATTAAATCTATTTTTGTAAGCATAAATAAAATTTGAACAATACAAAATGAGATTTAACCAAAAAATTTATTACAAATACGAAAAGAAAAACATTTAAATCACTCCCGTACATATATAAACCACTCCCTCACATATATAGCTGGGCTAGTTTGCTCTGCCTGCGACAAGGCAGTGTTCTCTGTTTTTTATATTTACATTTTATGAATACCAAAGAACGTGAAAAATTGGAACCATACAAAGTTGGAGATAGTTCTAGCACTTACTTTAAATGTAGACTAAAATTTCTAGTTTTGGACCATCTTTTAGAGATACATTTTAATTTAATTCTATCTTTCTTATTGAAAAATACATACAATTTACCTGCTTGCAAATGTTACAGCTTGAAAACCAGGCTCAATTTTTTGGTTCAAAGAATATGCAGTCAATATAAAAATAGGCGGTTGATGAAAAGATTTGGAAATTTAATTAATCTATGTTTAATGGGAAATGTCCCAAAGTTCCATTGAATCTAAGCAGCTTATGTTAATCATCATACTCATTCTCAGTGATAAATGCAAAATGTTCCTTACCAAGAATTTTGTCATTATCCATATTAATAAATGAGAATTTGATAAATAAATGTTTTTTTTTAACTTGAAATATTTCTTAAATTTTAATTTTCTTAATTATTAATGCTTTTATACTGCCAAAGCATTATATTGTAATCGTCTAATAGTGAAATTTCTGAGAGAGTAAACATTAAATTAATTTACCAAAATTTAACTCTTAAGAATAAAAACTTATACATTTTAATTGTTATAAAAAATACAATCATCTATTATATATTTTCTATTAAATGTGTGAAAATATTATATATTATATATTTTTTATTAAATGTGTGAAAATATTATATATTATATATTTTTTATTAAATGTGTGAAAATAATATAATAGGACTAACTTCTATGTTATTCGTGACAACGCTTAATTTTTCCAAAATATAAAAATCAACTCACATGCATATAATCTACCACACCGGAAGGGTCTATGGAGGTTGGAACTAGTTTCCTAACCGGTCGGGGTCAGCTTCCCTAGCCAAGCTCATCTAGCCTTGTCATCCTAGTATTTAACTCTCTCAAAGGGTGTTGTCTTTATTTTTATTTTTATTTTTTTTATGAGCTCAAGGAATCTCTCCAAACCATTTAGTGAGCATTGTTAACTGGATACCAAAATTGTGGGCCAAAGCCATTTTTAGGAAAGTATAAGCCCTTCGCAAGAGTTAAGCCACCACCCCTGTAGTTGCACAAGCTTTTTCTAAGATATAGCTTTGTGTGTTGTCTTTATATGAATGCAAATCAATCTCACATGTCCATTCCACGAGTTCGAAGTAACCAGATTACAATTTCTAACTATCTGTTTTCACATCTCATTCATTTATCCAACACATTTATGCCTCCGGCTTCCCACCTGGTCCATTGCAATTGAATTAAGTCGTTTTTTGATCTTTCAAAAATAATAATATGAATTTATTATAAAATAATATTAAAATTTATTAAAATAAAAATATAAGTTTTTCATATTTAAATAATAATTATAAATAGAGTAGTTTATTTATTCTTTAAGTTTTGGACTTTACCATGAATTTTGGTCCCAAATTTGGAATTGTTTAAATTGTGTTTTTAAAATCATAATAGATTAGCACCATGAAATACCCCATGATATCCTAATTATACAATTTTCATAATTAATATATATGATTCTAAGATTTTTTTAAAATTTTCAATTGAACTTCAAACAAAATAAAACTGAAAATATATTCATAAAAAATTGAAAATGTAAAATATTTAGAATACACCATTATAATAAATTACTATACATAATAATAAATAAAAAAACTTAAAATATAAATAAGTTTTTTATTATAAGATATTAAATTTTGTTATTTAATAAATTTTATTTTATTTTGTTTACATAATTTTTCATTTAAATTTGAATTTAATAAATAGCCAATTAAATTATCATTTTAAAAAACATATTACAATACTTTGTATTAATTCTCCACTTTGCATTACACCATAAATGAATGTTCATAATGCACATTATTTTCCACATTGTTTTCTCTACACATTAATTTAACTGTAATTTTTAATATGTTAATAGAAATTTATAGATGTATATGGAAACATTAATATTAAAATGATTATTGTTAATTATGACACATTAATAGTAAATTAATATTAATGGAGTGTCTATTTTTATAAATATATATATTTAGTATATTAATAATGGTTTTTTTATGGACATATTAATGGATATTTTTAAATAGAATTAAAACAATATTTTAAAAACATAATTTAATAATATTTATATTAATATTGATGACAATAATGGTAATTATATGATGATGGTTATTAATATCCATTGAATTTAACTTTGATTTATTGGATCTTGAAAAAGGCAAGGAATCACTAGGCTTTCTTTAGACTTTTAACTATGTGCTAGCAAGGATTTAAACAAGAAATATTATTGGTTTAACCACACTAGTGATGAGTTAAAAGGTTAGGAAGGTTAGTATTGTAGCAAATGTTTTGAAGTACAACCTAATGTGAGTGTAAGTTGCACATTCTAACATAAAGAAGGTTAGAAAGGTTAGTATTGTAGCAAATGTTTTGAAGTACAATCTAATATGAGTGTAGGTGGCACATTCTAACATAAAGTGATTGTTGTTACCTTACATGTTCTTGTTGATACCTACCTAGGTAAGATCTCTAACAACATATAGTGATTGATATCACTAAACCAACCACTCTTATCCATCCTTGTCGCAATATACATGTGTATATCGATAAGATGATTGTTTGGAAGACACATGCTGTGCTAGTATGACTTTGGCTAGTTGCGCCGAGAGGCACTCTACAACCCAGTATGGGAGAGATCTTGTAACGTGATGTAACGTTAGTAACGTTAGTAACATGTGGGCCAAAAATAACAGTGATAGTGAATATTATGGGAGAGATCTTGTAACGTGATGTAACATTAGTAACGTTTGTAACATTAAAGTTAAATTTAAAAAAAGAAATACACCTCAAGAAATTGGATCCCTCTTGGTCCTTGATAGATACGGGTTTAATATAGATCTATGCCGGTATAGTCACCATTCGTCTTCTTCATGCTAATGATATTGTTCTTATGGTGAGGAGTCCCTATGATATTGACACACAAGTGTAAATGACCAAGTATTTTTTCCATAGTATGGGTATGATAACAACTTCGAGTAAATGACTTCAAATAAATATATCAAAATCATTCTTCATCCCAAGCTTTTAAATGGAATTATAACATTGAGAAAAGTATTAATGGAGGGAAAAAATATTTCCATGGATTAGAAAATAGTTTTAAATCAGTCGACCTCTGTCTTTGGCATAAGAAATAACTCGTCTTTAAGCCATTTGTCAGTCTCATTATGTTTTGTGTATCTAGAGAGATTGATGCAAGAGAGATCTACACATAGAGATTGTTAGTGCTTATGGAAACGAATGCAAAAATTGATCATCACCATACATGCATTTTGAGTGAAAGGTCCAGCCTGTTTGTGTCGTTTAGAGAAGAAAACGATGGAGGGAGGGTGAACAAATGTGCACCATCATTCTTCAACTTCTTACATTGTAATATCATCACATATTTTCCAGCCTGGTCACCTCGTCAAACAAATGGAATGTCAAGTCCCCTCCCATCAGACCGAGCCAAAGAGAGAACATAGCACTAAAACTGGGCATATAGCCCCATATCACTTAAGTAAAAACTCATTGATAATAAAAGACATATACATATGCATATTGTAATTAAACACAGTAGAATTAAAATCATCTACATATCTAACATACATTCAAACTTTTTCATGAAGTCATTAAATAAATACATTGCAGAATTTAACACAAGAGAGTACTTATATTAAAACAAAGTAGCCCCAAGCAACTAGTTATGCCACTGCAACATTCCACCCAACCATAGGCCAGTTGTGCTCATCAGTCTCTCAACACAACTGCCACCCCCGAGCTGGGCTAGATTTCTACAAGGAAAAAGGGAATATCAGACTCACACATAACCAGATATACACCCAAAATCAGCCAAGCCAATCCACAATTGGGTTTATCAGGCTATTAGGAAATGGAATGGAAAAATTTGCTAAGCTAGTGAGCTCAACCATAGAGATATGGATACCCTCTACAAGATCTACATGGCTTGGTCCCCACAATACCTACACACCCATCACAAGGAAGTATTCCCTTCACTACTGCATAGTCCCTCAGGCCATACCTCCCATTCTAGTGTTCTGCAAGGTGTGCATAGAAGAGTGACCAACCCTCTTTGATCTTCTTAAGAGGTTACCTCCCTCACTAGGTTTATCAAGTCAATTCTGGTCCACTTCCACTCCTAATTTCTTGTTCACAGTTCAAAACCAAAACAGGGATGCACATAACAGAAAAATATCAAGTGTTGGCATGAAGAGGAACATTTTTGATAGTGGGATGCCCAAAATGGGTTCCTATCAGTTTCAAAAAAACGCGGGAAACCAAAAACGAAATGGCAATTGGGGAATCAATCCTAGGAGAGCAAAATCGTTTCCAAAACATGTTTATGGGCACTCAAGGGACAGAAACGGCGTCCATAAACCCCCAAATTGTGACTCTCTTCCTCCTAGCCACTATGCAATACAAAAACGAGTTCCCGGCCATGGAAAATGTAGGAAAAAGATGGAAAACATGAAGGAGAAAGCCCCAGCTAGATCAGACTGCATGAGAGAGCAAAGGCCATGGGTCAAGAATGGATTTGGGCACAATTTTGTGGGTGTTTTCTTGCCCAAGAAGCAAAAATACGATTTCCCAGATTGATGGCTTGCCCATACACGAAATTGGCTACCATACCTCTCCAATTTCAAGGCATTAACTACCTCAACCAACTCTTGGAAGAATTAAATGACTGGGTGCATAAGTCAAAATGGGTAGTTGGTGGTTTATGGTTTCTCTCAATGACATTTGGATTAACACCATTGGCTCAAGGGTTTGAATAATTTTCCTCCCTATTCCTTATAGAAATCATGCCCCCATCTCTTTGTTGCATTGCATAGCTAGTTGTGGGTATTTCATTAAAATTGATATTTACATGATGTCTTAATTTACATTGTGCATGTCTAGCACAAGAACCATAGGCATCTATTTTAATTGTCGATACATAAAATGATAAATCGATGGCGGGGCCTTAGCCTTGAGCTCCTCACCATGATTTAATAACGATATTTACATCATTTACAATTTTAATGCAATAGGGTCAAAATCAGGATATTACATGGATGGGAATATGTTCAGTGTTGTTGTAGCATGAAATTTTTCTTATGATCTAGGCATGGACACTATTGTCCATTGTAAGATACTTTATTTCAATATGCAAAAAATATCAACCATGTATTAAGAACTATGATACATAGTCTAATTGACTCTTTTCAACAACAAATTCAATCATGTTCCAAAAATTATATATTGAAATTGAGGATTAACTAACATTTACTAAGTTTTTAAAGCAAACCTTAAAATTTATAGTAGCAACTAAGATCGTGACATTTCTACCTTTATTCTATACACTATGTGTATTATTATATTAACCCAAAAGACTCATATTTTTTCTGTTAAGGAAAAATGACGATTATGTTAATATATGAGAAAACATAATACAATGATGGAGTACTCTCCCTAAAGGACAATATGAATGCCCCTAGGTTGGATGGAAACCTTCGATTGAAATCTCTCACATCTCTCCTAATGAAATTTTTTTCAAGTGTGAATGATAAGAAAACAAGAATGGATTATTGGGTAGATCACTTGCCTAAAGTTTACTACACTGACAAGCTTGATAGATAGATAGACACCACATTCTACACCTAATCAACTACACCTATACCTTAAGAAAGGAAAGCACATTTTCCCCGAAATAGTGCACTAATTTGAGCACAAAATTGGGCATCTATAATCACATTCGATATTGGGGCAGCAAAGATTAGAGATATAAAGGATGAATAGTTCTAGCAAAAATTAAATCAAATTTATTTTCCCCTTTTCAACCATTTCACCCTCCAACAACAACCTCTTGCCCCCTATTATTGCACCCTTTTGGGCAATTGCTAGTATAAATTGTTTAATTTTCTTGTTGTTACATAATCCATAAACCAATAAGGACATCTTATTTTCATAATTCTACTCCATTTTATTTTTACAACTTTATTAAAAAAATTATTACTAATTTTTATCATACTTTTAAATAATATCATACACCAATTATACAAAATATAATATAATTAATTTTACAAATTATAACATAATCTTATTTATATAAAACATAATATAATTTTATGACAGGGATTAACTGCTTTGCCGCTATTAGTTTTGTTTAATATAATTATACTAATTATTAACCCCTACTCCATTAAAGTAAATTTGTTATTTACTCTTATTGTCAATCCCTACTACATGGCATTATTGTTTTTCTTTCTGCTAAGTTTTCAGCAAATATGTGACTTTGGGATTGTATTTAAAAGCACCCAACTGATTCCAGGATTGTAATTAAAACTACAAGAACGCAAAATTCAAAACTTTGGATATTCAAATCATATTATTTTGACTACTACTTTTAATCTCCGAGCTGTTAGTCTTCTATTTGAGTTAATCAATGACGGAAGTAAAGATATCAGTTGGCTTTTTTTCTTTGATCATTTCAACAACTTTTTTAATCACAACAGATCCATTATTTCTTAAGTTTAAAGAAAGCAACGTAGTTATCGCTTAAGACCTGGGGTTCGTATTCCTACACGTTGATCATCATTATCCAAAAGCAAAGATGAGCTTGGTTTCATGTAGAGATGTTGTAGTACTCTTTTCGGGAGACATTTCAATAACGATATTTACATCATTTAATAACGATATTTACATCATTTACAATTTTAATGCAATAGGGTCAAAATCAGGATATTACATGGACAGGAATATGTTTAGTGTTGTTGCAGCATGAAATTTTTCTTGTGATCTAGGCATGGACACTATTGTCCATTGTAAGATACTTTATTTCAATATGCAAAAAATATCAACCATGTATTAAGAACTATGATACATAGTCTAATTGATTCTTTTCAACAAATCATGTTCCAAAAATTATATATTGAAATTGAGGATTAACTAACATTTGCTAAGTTTTTAAAACAAACCTTAAAATTTATAGTAGCAACTAAGATCATAACATTTCTACCTTTATTTTATACACTGTGTATTATTATATTAACCCAAAAGACTCATATTTTTTCTATTAGGGAAAAATGATGATTATGTTAAATATGAGAAAACATAATACAATGATGGAGTACAAGTAAAAAAGAACTCATTTTTCCCTAAAGGACAATATGAATGCCCCTAGGTTGGATGGAAACCTTCGATTGAAATCTCTCACATCTCTCCTAATGAAATTTTTTTCGAGTGTGAATGATAAGAAAACAAGAATGGATTATTGGGTAGATCACTTGCCTAAAGTTTACTACACTGACAAGCTTGATAGATAGATAGACACCACATTCTACACCTAATCAACTACACCTATACCTTAAGAAAGGAAAGCACATTTTCCCCGAAATAGTGCACTAATTTGAGCACAAAATTGGGCATCTATAATCACATTCGATATTGGGGCAGCAAAGATTAGAGATATAAAGGATGAATAGTTCTAGCAAAAATTAAATCAAATTTATTTTCCCCTTTTCAACCATTTCACCCTCCAACAACAACCTCTCGCCCCCTATTATTGCACCCTTTTGGGCAATTGCTAGTATAAATTGTTTAATTTTCTTGTTGTTACATAATCCATAAACCAATAAGGACATCTTATTTTCATAATTCTACTCCATTTTATTTTTACAACTTTATTAAAAAAATTATTACTAATTTTTATCATACTTTTAAATAATATCATACACCAATTATACAAAATATAATATAATTAATTTTACAAATTATAACATAATCTTATTTATATAAAACATAATATAATTTTATGACAGGGATTAACTGCTTTGCCGCTATTAGTTTTGTTTAATATAATTATACTAATTATTAACCCCTACTCCATTAAAGTAAATTTGTTATTTACTCTTATTGTCAGTCCCTACTACATGGCATTATTGTTTTTCTTTCTGCTAAGTTTTCAGCAAATATGTGACTTTGGGATTGTATTTAAAAGCACCCAACTGATTCCAGGATTGTAATTAAAACTACAAGAACGCAAAATTCAAAACTTTGGATATTCAAATCATATTATTTTGACTACTACTTTTAATCTCCGAGCTGTTAGTCTTCTATTTGAGTTAATCAATGACGAAAGTAAAGATATCAGTTGGCTTTTTTTCTTTGATCATTTCAACAACTTTTTTAATCACAACAGATCCATTATTTCTTAAGTTTAAAGAAAGCAACGTAGTTACCGCTTAAGACCTGGGGTTCGTATTCCTACACGTTGATCATCATTATCCAAAAGCAAAGATGAGCTTGGTTTCATGTAGAGATGTTGTAGTACTCTTTTCGGGAGACATTTCAATAACGATATTTACATCATTTAATAACGATATTTACATCATTTACAATTTTAATGCAATAGGGTCAAAATCAGGATATTACATGGACAGGAATATGTTTAGTGTTGTTGCAGCATGAAATTTTTCTTGTGATCTAGGCATGGACACTATTGTCCATTGTAAGATACTTTATTTCAATATGCAAAAAATATCAACCATGTATTAAGAACTATGATACATAGTCTAATTGATTCTTTTCAACAAATCATGTTCCAAAAATTATATATTGAAATTGAGGATTAACTAACATTTGCTAAGTTTTTAAAACAAACCTTAAAATTTATAGTAGCAACTAAGATCATAACATTTCTACCTTTATTTTATACACTGTGTATTATTATATTAACCCAAAAGACTCATATTTTTTCTATTAGGGAAAAATGATGATTATGTTAAATATGAGAAAACATAATACAATGATGGAGTACAAGTAAAAAAGAACTCATTTTTCCCTAAAGGACAATATGAATGCCCCTAGGTTGGATGGAAACCTTCGATTGAAATCTCTCACATCTCTCCTAATGAAATTTTTTTCGAGTGTGAATGATAAGAAAACAAGAATGGATTATTGGGTAGATCACTTGCCTAAAGTTTACTACACTGACAAGCTTGATAGATAGATAGACACCACATTCTACACCTAATCAACTACACCTATACCTTAAGAAAGGAAAGCACATTTTCCCCGAAATAGTGCACTAATTTGAGCACAAAATTGGGCATCTATAATCACATTCGATATTGGGGCAGCAAAGATTAGAGATATAAAGGATGAATAGTTCTAGCAAAAATTAAATCAAATTTATTTTCCCCTTTTCAACCATTTCACCCTCCAACAACAACCTCTCGCCCCCTATTATTGCACCCTTTTGGGCAATTGCTAGTATAAATTGTTTAATTTTCTTGTTGTTACATAATCCATAAACCAATAAGGACATCTTATTTTCATAATTCTACTCCATTTTATTTTTACAACTTTATTAAAAAAATTATTACTAATTTTTATCATACTTTTAAATAATATCATACACCAATTATACAAAATATAATATAATTAATTTTACAAATTATAACATAATCTTATTTATATAAAACATAATATAATTTTATGACAGGGATTAACTGCTTTGCCGCTATTAGTTTTGTTTAATATAATTATACTAATTATTAACCCCTACTCCATTAAAGTAAATTTGTTATTTACTCTTATTGTCAGTCCCTACTACATGGCATTATTGTTTTTCTTTCTGCTAAGTTTTCAGCAAATATGTGACTTTGGGATTGTATTTAAAAGCACCCAACTGATTCCAGGATTGTAATTAAAACTACAAGAACGCAAAATTCAAAACTTTGGATATTCAAATCATATTATTTTGACTACTACTTTTAATCTCCGAGCTGTTAGTCTTCTATTTGAGTTAATCAATGACGGAAGTAAAGATATCAGTTGGCTTTTTTTCTTTGATCATTTCAACAACTTTTTTAATCACAACAGATCCATTATTTCTTAAGTTTAAAGAAAGCAACGTAGTTATCGCTTAAGACCTGGGGTTCGTATTCCTACACGTTGATCATCATTATCCAAAAGCAAAGATGAGCTTGGTTTCATGTAGAGATGTTGTAGTACTCTTTTCGGGAGACATTTCAATAACGATATTTACATCATTTAATAACGATATTTACATCATTTACAATTTTAATGCAATAGGGTCAAAATCAGGATATTACATGGACAGGAATATGTTTAGTGTTGTTGCAGCATGAAATTTTTCTTGTGATCTAGGCATGGACACTATTGTCCATTGTAAGATACTTTATTTCAATATGCAAAAAATATCAACCATGTATTAAGAACTATGATACATAGTCTAATTGATTCTTTTCAACAAATCATGTTCCAAAAATTATATATTGAAATTGAGGATTAACTAACATTTGCTAAGTTTTTAAAACAAACCTTAAAATTTATAGTAGCAACTAAGATCATAACATTTCTACCTTTATTTTATACACTGTGTATTATTATATTAACCCAAAAGACTCATATTTTTTCTATTAGGGAAAAATGATGATTATGTTAAATATGAGAAAACATAATACAATGATGGAGTACAAGTAAAAAAGAACTCATTTTTCCCTAAAGGACAATATGAATGCCCCTAGGTTGGATGGAAACCTTCGATTGAAATCTCTCACATCTCTCCTAATGAAATTTTTTTCGAGTGTGAATGATAAGAAAACAAGAATGGATTATTGGGTAGATCACTTGCCTAAAGTTTACTACACTGACAAGCTTGATAGATAGATAGACACCACATTCTACACCTAATCACACTACACATATACCTTAAGAAAGGAAAGCCCATTTTCCCCGAAATAGTGCAGTAGTTTGAGCACAAAATTGGGCATCTATAATCACATTCGATATTGGGGCAGTAGAGATTAGAGATATAAAGGATGAATAGTTCTAGCAAAAATTAAATCAAATTTATTTTCCCCTTTTCAACCATTTCACCCTCTAACAACAACCTCTACGCCTATTATTGCACCCTTTTGGGCAATTGCTAGTATTAATTGTTTAATTTTCTTGTTTTTCCATAATCCATAAACCATTAAAGACATCTTATTTTTATAATTCAACTCCATTTTATTTTTACAACTTAATTAAAAAATTTATTACTAATTTTTTTCATACTTTTAAATAATATCATACACCAATTATAAAAAATATAATAGGATTAAGTTTACAAATTATAACATAATCTTATTTATATAAAACATAATATAATTTTATGACAGATATTAACTGCTTTGCCGCTATTAGTTTTGTTTAATATAATTATACTAATTATTAATCCCTACTCCATTAAAGTAAATTTGTTATTATTCAGTCCCTACTACATAGCATTATTGTTTTTCTTTTTGCTAAGTTTTCAGCAAATATGTGACCTTGGGATTGTATTTGAAAGCACCCAACTGATTTCAGGATTGTAATTAAAACTACAAGAACGCAATATTCGAAACTTTGGATATTCAAATCATATTATTTTGACTGCTACTTTTAATCTCGGAGCTGTTAGTCTTCTATTTGAGTTAATCAATGGCGGAAGTAAAGATATCAGTTGGCTTTTTTTCTTTGATCATTTGAACAACTTTTTTATTCACAACACATCCATTATTTTTTAAGTTTATAGAAAGCAACGTAGTTATCGCTTAAGACCTGGGGTTCGTATTCCTACACGTAGACGGCGTAATGGAATTGATGGACGTGTGGCAAAGTTTAAGGAGAGCACGTGGCGAGATTTAGGAGGTTAGAAAAAACGCCTAAGACGCGTTTTATCTTTTTGATTTTAAATTTCGGAACCTCCTCTTGGTAGATATAGCATCTTCCTTTCCATACTTTCATTTGAAATGTTAGAATCCATTAACTGCTAGTTGTCATTTGACGACATGTCCCTCGCATGCAGGCAGGGAATTTCAAATTATAAGTGCCTGTCAATTGAAAATTTCATGAAAGTCACATGTTTTTAGTGCTTACCATTTTAGGTTTTATGTAAATAGATAGAGTGTCAATTTATTTTTCATATTATATGTAAATGTTTATTTATATATTTTATACTAATTCAGGCTTTAAATATTATTATTTTCTATATTAATTTATATTTTAAATATTATTGTTATCTTATCTAATGATAGAAAAGAATCTATAAAGATATTGTTATAAAAGATTTCCTTAGATTGAAATGTGTAAACTAAGCATATAATTTATACAATTAAAATTTATTAAAAAAAAGAAGAAGAAAAAAATAAAAAAAACCTGCAATCAAGGGGTGTGAAAGCACCATATTTAAATAAATATACTACAACTAAATGTCTGGGGCCTTCAAGTTCATAAGAAAACCATTGGTCTCCCACAAAATGCAGACCAAAAAACTTGTGATTTCATCTTAACCTCCCAAAAAAGGAGAAACCTAAATTGGGCAGTGATTAGAGAAAATTATAAAAATGATTATTATAAATGTGGTGACTAAATAATTAAAATTTAACCCTTTCCAAATCCCAGAGCTCTTAAACATTGGGCCAACGGTGTAAATAAACAGATCTCAATTGAGCAGTACAACTACAAGGATGGCCATCTACCATGGTCCATGACTCCATACCCACTTAGCTATGACAATATAGATCTGCAAAATTTGACTCTTTCCAAATTCCAAGAGCTCTTAAACATTGGGCTAACCATGTAAATAAACAGATCTCAATTGAGCAGTACAACTACAAGGATGGCCATCTGCCATGGTCCATGACTCCATACCCACTCAGCTATGACAATACAGATCTGCATTAAAATATACTATTTAATTAGACGGTAAATGGAAAAACTTACACATTATACTCTCACGGAGTTTCATCCATAATTACTAACACTTACAAGGTATAGGTACTACCATTGACGGGAATTCTACCCTGATAGAAGCCTGTTCATTTCAAATTTACCTGTCAAATACATTCCTGAATGAAAAAACATCAAGACGACGTCAAAGTCCATTCCAGGCCTGCTCGCATGATATGATATTCAATTAAACAGGTTTAGCATAGACATCACACTTTCAAAATTGTTCAAAATATGGGCAGAGACATAAACAAAAGAGTTACAAGCACAAATGGCTGAACTGTTTATTTGATATTACACAGTTGTATATATATGTTACATGCTTTGACGGTTTAAGGCAATACCGACTAACCGATCGTAGAACTGAATAACGGAATGTAACTAACACACTTAACTAATGAGATTACTATTTCTAAAACTCCCTCTTAATCTCAAGGGTTACATTCTTACTAAACACAACACTCCCTCGTAATTATGATACTCTAAAACATCTAAAATGCAAATCTCATAAATGTGAATGCTTGCTAGTCTATGTCTCAGCCAAGCTTACAAACATTTAACAAAAATTTCATAAAACTAAATTAGCTTCAGATTAGGCTGCTTAGGCCTATTTCTTTCATCTTCATCTTCAAATATAGAATGTTCGCCTAGATCCCAAATTTGATGCTGTAGTCTTCCTCTTGCCTTGCTTTCAATAGTATCTTCAGTCAAATGATCTTTGTAGTTGACTATATTCTTTGTCAAACACTTCCATAATTCTTCTACCTCAACGTTCATCTCTATTCCTTGCAAGTGTATGTTCCTTAACTTCATTTCCTGCGGCATTTCTGCAATGCTATTTTCAAATTCTTGAAAATTAATATTTTTTATATTCTTCATCTACTACAATCTTCTTCTTCACTTCTTCACAAATCCTTGGATTTTCTATCCACTCTTCTAGCATCCTCAACTCTTCATGATAATCTGTTAACACATCCAAATGATGTTCTTCTTTCATAGTACCTGCATAATCTATAAACACACACAAATTTTCAGTTCCAAAAACATGAGATTCTTTGGTCTCGGTTGATGCTTCAAACATCTTTTCCTTGTGTAGGAATGGACTCTCCAAACACTCTACAAAATCTTTCTCTTGTTCCTCATCATACACTGCTACATGGGCAGTTTTAACTTCAACTGAAATGTCATCAACAAACTCAACAAACTTTGTCACTAAGTTAATGTCATCACCAATATCTATTGCTGGATTAATGTCATCACCAATATCTATTGCTGGATTCACCAAAGTTTTTTCATCATCACAGGCTGCTACAATGGCAGCTTTACCATCAACTTCATCATCCACTGGTGTATCTACATAGTGGGATTGACCTTCCTCTTCATGCTCTGCTTTACAAACGATGACTTCAATCTTGTCCTCTACTTTATCAAGGAGTTCTTCAACTTTCTTTTCTTCATCTTCTTTATTTGCTTCAGACACAAAAGCTTCTTCTAATGTACCAATATGCTGCAAAATGTTTATGTTTCTTCTCTTTTTACTGTACCTCATCTCTAAAGCATCCCAAAAATATTTTGCACTAACAACTTGACGAAGTTTATAGAAACCACAATAAAAAAACATTTTCATCCACTGCTGATAAAGTAAGAAGTCTTGTAGTTGCATTTTTTCTGTTATGGGGATCCACAAAATATTTTTGAACAAAACGCCATAAATTTACTGAACAAATCATATCTTCCATTTTATTTGCCCAAATTTCATAATCCATACCTCAGAAAAATGGCAAAATTGGCATTGATCTTCTCAATATTTCATCTATCTCTTCATCTTCATTAGATTTATTCTGCTCTTCATCTTCATTAATCTGCTCGATCTCTGCAATCTGATTCTTGTCTTCATTATCTTCTCGATTTTCATCATCTTCTAAATTTATGACCTTAATATTTCTCCTTGATTGTTTTAGTCTTCCCATATGACCCATCACAAATTTGATTTGTATCTTCAACGCAAACTTCAATATTGACAAACAAACTGTATTTCTTTGGTTTTTTAACTGTATCTTTAAATCTTTAAATCATTTCACAACACTTTCAAAACTACTTTAAAATTTGAATATAATCTTTACACTCTAATAGGAACACTACAAGAAAAAAGGCATTTTAGCCTCACATTAACACCACTATTTGTAAAGGATTTGGGAAATCCTCAATTTTCAAATAGTGGTGCAAAACTGGTGATAATGTGGGGATACGCAAGTGGTGCTAAGATTTATGGTGCAAAAGTGGTGTTTATAAAAAAGTTGATTTTGGTGTTAAATGATTATGTGGCATTCCATGGTATATGGTGCAAAGCACCAAAACCAATTCTAGGTGGATCCAAATTTTGTGGTGGAAAGCACCAAAACCAATCCTAGGTGGATGTGGTGCAAAACATGGAAATTATTATTATTAATATTATTTAATATACACAAACTTGTATATGGTGCAAAGCACCATAAAATACTAAATAGTGCAAAAAAATATATAAATCACATCAATTATATATATATATATATATATATATTTGGAATGATATTAATGTGAATTATGAATTTTGGAATTTGAATAATTACATATCATGTTTTCACTTATACTAATTAAAACATGTAATCAAATACCAAATATTTTAGAATTATCATTTTTATAATGAATATGGATACTTCAAATTTTCTATCAACAACTCCACAAAAATTATATCAGGTATAATTATCATTTTTACGATCAATATGGATACTTCAAATTTTCTATCAACAACTCCACAAAAATTTAATGTTTTGAAGATAATTGGGATTATTTTATTCGTTCTACCCGATAGACTCGATTGCCAACAAGTGGTAGGTTCCTGGAAATCGGGAGAGATTGTCATGGAAATGACGACGTGCCTAAATAACACGAGCAGACTTCACTAACAGGCCAATGTCAATCTATTCAACATTGGTTTGACTGTCGTGGATCGATAATCCATTGCGCCCAGCTTCTCCGCCGTCGACACCTCGTTTGATTGGTGTCAAGTTGAATTCTCGATCATGGAGGAGGGAGCTACAGACATTCATGGCCTTGCCCACTGTGAGAAACAGCCATTTTGTATCTACTATCAACGAGTTCTTTAAGCTTTGACTTCTGTAGTTTCTCCATCAGCTCAGTTCCAGGATTGGCGAATACAAGCTAACATAAAACAATAACTAGATATCATTATTCAAATAAAAATAATGAGATATATATACTAATGGAATTACCTTAAACCGACCATACCTCAAGTTCTCGGTTTTGCAGTGTCTTTTTGAGCTCTTAAAGCATGCTGATTCTGCTCGTGTCTATGCTAGTAACACCTGGATACGAATATATATCCATGATTGTTACAATATACAAATAAAGCAATATACAATACAATATATACTGATGCTGGTGGAGATTACAATATACAAAATAAATCTAGAACTGCATTACTGTAACAGAACCACTAAAAATGAGGTAATTACCACTCATGTCGAGGACGATATAATGCAAAATCTCTTGACTGCAGTTGTGTAAGCGGTATTCTTTTTCTTCTTCTATCCATCTGAGTACCCTATATATGTATAGCATAGAATTTACCGATTAAATCCATTCTCACACAGCAATATCATAGCTCAGTATGAGGATGGATCTATTCTGTATAAATTTGATGCTTCAAGACTTGAAAGGAGCGATTAAATTTTGGGCGCTTAGAAGTACTGTTTAGAAGGATGGAAGGCATTGAAGTCGTGTTAAGGGATTTTCTCATGGCTGCAGTATCCATTTGTATTGGGAGGCTGCTATGGATCAATAGATGGCCATCAAAAACATACCCACCGGGTATCTGATTTCTATATTTTTTTACTTCTAGACTGATTGTCTATAATCTTGTTACTGAGATTCTGATACTGAAACATTGAATGCAGATGCAGTTGTGCCTCGCTTGCCTATCGTTGGAAACTTGCTGCAGCTTAGGGAAAAGAAACCCAACCATACATTCACTCAATGGGCCAGGAAATATGGACTTGTTTATTCCATTCGCACTGGAGCCACGCCTATGGTAGTTCTTAATTCGTCACAGCTTGCGAAAGAAGCAAGTGAATCCATGGTTGTTTTTTCTTTGCCTTGACTCAGTTAGTTGACATGGTATTTACACAAGTTCCCCTGCAGTGGATTTTCAAGATTTTTCTTAGGTATGCTTTTTTGTATTTATTAGATTTAAAACAGCTAAAAGACATTACTACTTCTATGTAATATTCTTTTAAGCTTATGCTGCCCTATAATTCTCTATAAATCTTGTGATTGTTGTGTAGAAGTCTCCATATGCTGGTTGTGCATCTGTTTTTTATATCATTATAAAGCAGCACCAGCGTATGCTTGTATAGGCATCCCCATTTTTCATTGTTGGATAATGTTTATGCGAAATATACTTGTGTGCTACCTTTCCCAAGTCTGGTAAATAAATTTCATGGTTCTCATAAGAAAATTTGGAGGTTTTGGGGTTGATTTAGAAATCCCAAAACTCCAAGAGCATGGTGGAATTACCAAGAAAGCATAGTGGTAGAATCCAATCTTAATACATTCTGCATAAACCTACCCTACTCAACAATTTAAACTAGCTAAGCAGCAGACAAAAATAAACAGTTCCTAACTTCCTGGTAATAATTCACCATGTTTCCAATTAATTTCAATTGGATCATGATTCTTCTATTGTTTGCACCCTGCCCAAGCAGTTTTGAGGTCTCCTAATCTCACTCAAAATTTCAAATACATTAAAAATTATAAATCTATGATATTTTGTTTAATCGGTACTCCACCTCAAATTTTAAAATATAAATATAAAAAGAGAATTTCCCAACAAAATTCAAAATACATACAACACCTATTTAACCATGTCTAATTAAATACATACAACACCTATTTAACCATGTCTAATTGGAAGCATATAGAAAAGTAAAAAGTCCATACCATTGATAAATACATACTTGAAGTTCTTTAGGCTGTGGTGTACTCGGAGTCTACCGAAACCATCCCAGGTGCATATATTTTTAATATAGTTATAAACCAGCACCAACATCGGCATCGGCATATGCTTGTGCTTCATTTAAACATATTGGCATCCGCAGTTTTCATAGCATACTACTTTGAAAATGAATTTGGTAAAATAAATTTCATGGTTCCCACATTTGAATGCATCACATTGCACCACAAAGGATTTTTGAAGACTATTTGAATGCATCACATTGCACCACAAAGAATTTTTGAAGACAAGAAAAGATTTATGAGACTCGCCGTTTTAAATTTCATGGATTGCCATCCCAAAATTGCAGTTACAAATACCTCCTTCCAGGACCGTGTAAGGGTGGAAACGCGAAGGTGGGTAACACTTTGGTGAGAATCGGCGGGGTAAGAACTCTAGCGTATGTTATTCGGCCGAATAACATTAATTATTCGGCCGAATAATTATAATTATTCGGCCGAATAATTAACGTTATTCGGCCGAATAATATAGTATTTATTCGGCCGAATAATCTTTAACGGGCCACCGTCAAACATAACGGAGGCCTCGGAATATGTGCCATGGGCTAGCCGGACGGAGCAAACTCACGGCGGTGGAAATAAGTGTTCGGCCGAATAATTGTTCGGCCGAACACTTGTTCGGCCGAATCATTATTCGGCCGAACAATTATTCGGCCGAACAAGTGTTCGGCCGAACAATTATTCGGCATAAAAGCTCTGTCCCGGCCTCTCTCCCGTCATTGTCGTGGGATCTCGTGGACCCCTGTCGTGTTGGTAGTCGCCCGTCTGCTCCGTCACCCCCGCTGCCCTGTCGCCCGTCTGCTACCCTATTGGTCGACGGCGTGTGTTGTCGACCTGTAAGCCTGCGTGTAAGTCCAGCGTTCGTTGTTGTTTCGCCTCTCATTGTTTAGCCACCTGCACGTAAGTAATACTGTCTGCTGCTTGCTGCTTGCTGCTGGTAAGTGGTGGTGTTCTGGTGCGCAGGGAGGATTCGGCGTAGACGTTGCTGCAGGTATGAATATCGTTTCGGCTGGTAACATATGTAGCGGGTAACATATGTAACATATTGTTTGCTGCTTGTTTGCTGCTATTTGCTGTTTGCTGCTTGCTGCTTGCTGTTTGTTGTTTGCTGTTTTCTGTTTGCTACTTGTGTAATATGTTTGCTGTTTGCTGCTTTCTTGTAGGGCTTCACAGCGCGGGGTCGAACGTCGTTGAGAAGTTGCGGGTGGTGACAGATCGACACGGCCTTTGCAGTGGTTGAAGGTATCGTTTCGTTTTTCTGTTTTTCGGCTTGTGTATTTTATTGAAGTGTGTTATCGCTATTTTTTGTTGCTAAAATGTTATTGATTTTACGCAGGTCTCCCAGTTCGTCTGCTACGGCTACTCTGTTTCGGGTGGAAGAAATTTTATCTGCGCTGTCGTCCGAAAGATTTCAGGTCGCGCTCATTTGTTTTGGCTGCGTTTTAGAGGTAAGGTGGATAAATCCTTTTAATTCCCGTTTATATAAATTGTGTTTGATCGTTTTGTAATTCCCATATTCTCTGTATATTGCACTCTGTCCAACTGGGCAGAGGCCATGGGCTGCAACAGGACAGAGTCCATGGACTCTGTCCAACTGGGCAGAGTCCATGGACTCTGCCCAGTTGGGCAGAGTCCATGGACTCTGCCCAGTTGGACAGAGTCTATGGACTCTGCCCAGTAGGACGGAGTCCATGGACTATGTACAGTTGATTGAGTTCTTGGAGTTGGTCGAATTGAATGTCCAGAATGTCTTAAATTAAAATATGAAGAGGAGTATTTAAATTTAAATATAAAGAAATTTTTTGAGTACTTTTTTAAATTGTTGTATTTGGCTGTGTTTAGAAAAGAAATTAACATTAATTTTAATTTGAAAGAACATTTGTAAGTTGTATGTAGGCTTGGTTTACTTAAAAACTCGACTCGTCTAAGTTGACAGAGTTCATGAACCCTGTCGACTCGTCTAAGTTGACAGAGTTCATGAACTCTGTCGACTCGTCTAAGTTGACAGAGTTCAGAGATTAAGATATTAATTATATTACCAACTTTGGCAATAGATAGTTCAGATACAAACAAATTTCAGATAGTTCAACTCTATTTTTGATAAAACAACAATGTAAATGGACTTGAGGTACAAGGAAACTAAAGACATGAATAGATTTTAATTTATAAGTATTATACTAAGTCTTATGTAATTTAACAATGATGACATGAACTCTGTCAACTAAAACACATGTTGACAGAGTTCATGAACTCTGTCAACGTGTCTTAGTTGACAGAGTTCATGAACTCTGTCAACGTGTCTTAGTTGACAGAGTTCATGAACTCTGTCAACGTGTCTTAGTTGACAGAGTTCATGAACTCTGTCAACATGTTTTAGTTTAGCTTAGATACACAGTCTATTTTTGAGAAAACAATAATTTAAATGGATTTTATGTAAAAGGGAACTATAGACATGAATAGGCTTTAATCTAAATGTACTATAGTAAGTTTTATAAAATACTAGGTGATGTTATGTCAGAATGGTTCGAGTTTTATTCTAGTAAAGGTGGTAAATTGGTATTGTGTTTTCTTTTGTTTGCAACATGGCTGACTTGGAGAACATAATACCAAGAATTGTTACCATTATTAGATTGAAATTAAAGATCATTGTCAAACGAGGCCAATTTGAGAAACATGACATTTAACTCAATCATAATACTTGAACAGTAATTTTTTTTTTGTTCTATGGGACAATGAGATTATTAGTAGATATAATTTATGTCTAGAGTAATAAAATTTCTGGTTTAAATTTGTAGTTTAAGAAACTGAAAACGATTATCAAATGGCAAATTTTGAAAACATAAAACATGAATTGTCAATTTTTATTTTATTGTCAATAATGAAAATATTTTCAAGACTTAATTTATGTTTCAGATATTAAGTTATGTATTAAGAAGGTGAGAGAGATTCATGATTTATGCTTTAGGTATTAAGTTATGTATTAAAAAGGTAAAAGAGATTCATGATTTATGTTTTAGGTATTAAGTTATGTAGTAAAAAGGTTAAATAGATTCATGATTTATGTTTTAGGTATTAAGTTATGTATGAAGAAGGTAAAAGAAATTCATGAACTCATACACATAAAAAAAAAAACCCATTATTTAGTACTTAACTATATTGGTTCCATTCATTTTAAACATCAAAAACACCTAAAAGATTGGTACATTAATTCATCATCTAACAATATTAGCTATATTTTTTTTGAAAATTGTTAGATGATAAATTAGGTAAATCTAGGTACTTGTTAAATAACTTAGTCTATTAAGTAGTTGGTTTTTAGAGTTCATAGAATTAACTTGTAGGATTTGAATATGTAATTAGTTGATTCGTCTTTAGGTGTAGGCATTATATATAAAATGGAAAGAGAGGATTCTTTAAGGCGAAAGCGTAGGAGGTCTTCACAATCTTCTGGTGTAGGTGGTACGAGTGATAATCGGAGGTTGTCAACCTCTCCTCGGGACTCTAATTTATTGTATAGTTCACACCGACAAGGTGAAAGGGGTACAAATGATTCCCCTGTATCTTCTATGGGAGAACGTCGATCTCGACCCTCTATTGGTACATATGAATATCAGTCTTTGAACATTTATATATATGCAAATTGTTTTTTTGAGAGTGCAAAATTTGTAGTTGTGTTTAAACTAGACTTTGTCATTTGAAGCAGAGCATGGTTCGGAAGATGCTCCTAATTCTGTAGGGAGGGAGACAGGGCAAACAAGGGAGACGGATGACGATGCAGAGCAAGGTTCTCAAGAGGCTCACCATTCGGCACGAGGTGATGATGGTAGAGCTAGGACACAATATGTTGAATTAACTGAGGGTTGTACACCCATTACGACATATCCATCTGATCTACCTCGGGAGCTTCCATGGGAAGGTGGTAATCATCAAATGACTCTTGAAAGATGTAGATCTCACTATGAAAAGTTGCAAAATGATTTGTCTACTATGGATCTTCCTCCGGAGAGTAAACAAAGTTTGGAGATTGTCTTGGGATCATTGCAAAACTTCATTCAAGCATATGAGAATCTTGGGCCGACTACAGATGGTTTTGTAGATTTGATGCGAAGACGAAGGGATCAAGTGATGGGTCCAGACAAATGGGATGTTGTGAAAGAAAGAGTGACAAGAGAGCAGGCCAAATCAATGTTTAATTTCAAAGAAGGTTTGAAAAAAGAAATGTTGAAAGTGCAATATTTCAAACATCCTCATCTGGCACACTTACTTTATGATCGGTTTCTTGCTGCCTATGGTCGTTTTCCATGGAATGATGAGGTTTCTCAGTATTTTGCTAGATTTTTTTATGCTGAGTTTTTTTTAAATATGAAGCCAGATTATACTGATGTTCATTCAAAATTTTATGGAGTTGGGAAGGGTCGAATATATGATCGAGAGGGTGCACATAGAGATCCTGCAACTCTTAGACCTCCGCCCCAGATATCTCGTCCACCTAGGTTGGTGGCATTAAAATCAGAGATGGAGCCCACATCTCAACTTGGGACGACAGCAAGGAATTTTGTTGGTGATGGGCTATCATCAGTATTAGTGGGAGTAGATGTGGGGTTGGTTAGAGAAAGGGCTCGTTCTGCTATTCGTCAAAAGTTTGTTTATAAAACTGATGATGAAATAGATGGAATGAGCATTGAAGATCTCAGGGCATATGCAAAGATTTGTCGTGACTTAGCAGCAAATGTTATATCCAACGACACATCGAGTTTGGGAGAGGTTCGTTGACTACATGATATGATTTGATTTGAATTAAATATTTTATTTATCTTGATTTTATTTTTTTTGTTACCTTATCATAGGTACATTATGTAAATGTTTAAATTGGTTGCAGTTTTCAAGAATGATGAACGAACATTCTTTTCACATTTCAACTAGCGAAAATGTAGGGAGAGAGGTACATATTTATTATCAACATATTTCTACTTATGTTTGAATTTGATATATATATATATATAAATTATTATTTTTTGAATGATAATTTAACTGTGTATTTTATTGTTAATTTGACTCATCCATGCAGGTTTCTTTAGATACCAACTTTATAAATGATTTACCATCTATTGTGAGCTAATGTTTTTTAAATTTTTTGTTTTAGTTTTAAGTTTTAATTGGTATAGTAATTTTTTTGTTTTGTATTATATGTTTTATTTATTAATACAATTTAAATTTTAGGGTGGAGATATAGGTTCTTTGCTTAATGATGCAGATATTGGTAGAGAGGTAATTTCATTGATTGCTTTAATTTTGCTTTAATTTTGTTTACTGTTTTAATATTTTAATTTTTGTGGATTTAGATTTATGAGATTCATAAATTGATTTTATATATGGATTGCAGCTTGGGTCTCTCAAATCTTTTGGAGGCAAAGGAAAAAGTCCTTTGGAGGATGGTGGTGGACAAGCATTTGGAGAATTTGATGTAATATTGTTAATATTTGAATTGTATTTTGATATATTAGTTTAATATTTTAATTTTTTGATTATAGTTTAAGTAATTTAAATGATATGAACATAATTTTTTTTTACACATGTTGCAGGGAGGGTTGAGTCCAGGGGGAGGCTTGAGTGGAGGAGGGGGAGGCCCGAGTGGAGGATAGCACATACATTTTAATTTTATAGTTCATGGTGTCCATTATTTTTTGTTGTTGATATGCATTTAGATTGGAAACGTTTGTCTTGGACATGTTGAGGAGGTTTATTTTTGGACGAGATATATACATATATGGATGTACATTGAATTTGCATGTTCATGATTATTTTTTTGGAGATTATATACATATAAATTTTGAACTTACATATTTCGTGAATCATGGTTTTTAAATGTTTTCTAAGTTTATTTTTGTTTATTTGACATATTTGGTGTTAAATTTAGTTTAAAATATGTATTTGCATGTTTGAATGAATGTTTGAATGAATGAATATATGTAAAACTGAATGTTAAGAAACATGACATTCTTGAATATTATTAAGTTTAATAAATGTTATTTAGGAAGTTTAAAAATGGATAAACATATTAGGTTTAAAGTTCATAAATGAGGAAGTTTTGATTGAAGTTTAAAAAATGTTATTTAGGAAATTTTTAAAAGTGGATGTTCACATATAGGTTTAGAGTTTATAAATGAGGAAGTTATAATTGTTCGACATGAATGAATGATAGGTTTAGAGTTTATAAATCAGGAAGTTTAAAAGTGATTACATTCAAACTTTAGAGATGTTAGGAAGTTCAAGAATGTTTGAAGTTTTAATGAAAATATGGATGAAATATAAAGTTTAAAAATGAAATTCAAGTAAGGTTGAATGTTATTTTCAAGGATGTTATGAAGTTTTAGGAATGTTAGAAGTCTATAGAAATATGGAAGAAATAGAAAGTTTAAGAATGTTATATAAAGTTTTAGAGAATGATAGAAGTTTTGATAAAAATATTGTTTTTGAATGTTAGAATGCTTAGAAATGTTAGAAGTTTTCGTACATATCGATGAATCAGGAAGATTAAAAGTGATTACATTAAACTTTAGAGATGTTAGGAAGTTCAAGAATGTTTGAAGTTTTGATGAAAATACATGGATGAAATATAAAGTTTAAAAATGAAATTTAAGTAAGTTTGAATGTTATCTTCAAGGATGTTATGAAGTTTTAGGAATGTTAGAAAGTCGATAGAAATATGGAAAAAATAGAAAGTTTAGGAATGTTAAATATAAGTTTTGATAGAAAATATGGATGGATTAGGAAGTTTTAAAGCAAATATATGTTAAGTTCAAATTTTGATATAATGGATTTTTAATTAATTTAATTTTTATTTACAATGTTCAGGTACATTTGATGCGGCTGAAATCATGGCAAATGGGGGTAACGGTTTTTTGTTTTTTAATCATAAGCGAAGATTCCAGGATTGTGAAGTTTGTGCTAAATTAGAGCAATGATTTTAAACAACAATTTGATGAATTTTCATTGATTTGTTGTAAATAATCATTTCTCTAATTTAGCATAAGCTTCACAATCCTGGAATCCTTGCTTGTGATTAAAAATCAAATGATCGTTATCTCCATTTGCCATGATTTCAGTTATGTGAATTTGCACAAGCGATATTTTAAATTAAAGATTTGGGACGGAGAACTTGGTGACAATTTTAAGACATCTATTTAAGATTATATTTATGGTGAAGTATGTATTAAAGAAACATGTTCGATGGATTAAAATAATACAAAATTTAATAGGTCTTTTTGTGATTTTTTGTTACTATCAATCAATCAAAAGTAAAAATTCGGGGCGGAGTGGGGATAGCCACATCCGTTATCTCATCCCTTAGTGGTCTAATAGACATATGGGGACCCAAATAAAGTACTTTTGAATTTTCAAATTATATTTGAATTCATTTTTAAGCATGTTAAAGTACAACCATTTAAGTTTTCGTGTTAGTGGTCATTCAAGAAAATATTCATAAAATTTCAATGAAAAAATAAACCATTTAAGCTTTTGTGTTAGTTGTCATTCAAGAAAATATTTATAAAATCTCAATGAAAAAATATACTGTGCACAACAATTTTGATAATTGGACAAAAAATATATTGCATGTACAACAATTTATATGGACAAAAATATAGATCAATTTATTTTTGATATGTAGTTAAAAACATCGCAATGGAATACCATCTTCAACTATCCGTTCATGGTCACATATGGATAGTTTCCATTTTTTGGTTTTTAACTGTTTTTTTGATGGAACTTGTATCAATTTTATTCGAGATGCACATACTAAATGACTATATTGACAACATATAACATCGGGTTCATAATCTTGAAAGTAGACATAACTTTTAGTCATATGCGTCTGCTGAAAAAAGTAGCCTTTTAAAATGATGGATCCTCTTTCGTATGTAAATCCGTTGTCGTTGTAGTCCTCCAATAATTTCATTTTTCCTTCTGTGCATCGCATCAAATAATATTTGACATTTTCGTTGTTGTCTACAGGTGCAATCACAGCGAAAACATCTCCTCTGCAAGTTATGATTGGTGTTAGCGTATTTAAATGAATTGAATCAAGACTACTTATGGCGAAGGATTAGAATGAACAATTGATTAAAAAGTCAAAAACAAGTTTATTACCTTCTCTTACGAGATCTGAAATTCTATCGCCATCAGACGATATTGCTATTTATTCTGATTCTAATTCTTCAACACTTGCCAGTGGCATTTTTCCTTTTGGATTAATCTCTGTGTGTCTCCAAGCTTTTACGTAGTTGTTTGTTATGTTTTCACAAACTTCTGTAGACTCGACATTTTCAATGCAAATATGACAAAAGCATGATTGCTTTCTACTGTCAAATGCAAACACGTTGTGAAATGATTTTGTTTGAATAGAGTGAAGAGCTCTAGTTCCATGTATGGTGCTAGCGTCATATGGTATTGATCTATTTATATCTTGGACCCCAACAAGCCAAAAAAACCTTCACAATAAATAGTGTACGTGTACTTAAATGTTAGTATATACATTTTTTTTAATTTTAAGAAATAATATAAATTAAAAAAATAGTGGACATACCTGCGCACGTCTTTTGATTGTTGATTATAATCATGGCTTAGATTTAATTGACACCATTGGACAACCTCTGCAGCTGAATGAAACCGTGCTGAAGAATAGTTCATTTGCCATCTTCGAAGTGCTCTTTTCACGCATGCTCCTGCACCATCATGCTCACCTTTTCCATGCCCAGTTTCAAAGAAATTCCAGCGATGTTTAATGTTCAGCGCTTTATGAAGTCGACATAACCAAAAAAATGATCGTGAAGATTTAAATTGACCCGCACATCCATCAGACCATATCCAATGCTCTTTGAATTTGACTTCGCGTTTTTTCAATGAGTCATAGAAAATATTTTCTATACAATGTTGGACAAAATGTGTGTCGTGTGTACGATCATCGCTGATATAGAAGTGATATTCTTTAATCACATCTCGATTGTCACATGTGCTTTCAATGCCATCGATATCCTGTTGAGAATGTCTATATACAACATGGACAAATATCGAAACTTGGTCAGAGTGATAGTATTCACTCTGTATTTCGTTTTGTGCAGCAAATGTATAGTTTTCAGCAAAATCAACCACCGACAAAATTGTTCCGGGTGGAAAAATTTCACGAGACTGTTTGAATTGAAGATCTTGCCATCGTGCTCTATGTGAATGCTGGGTGTATTTATAAATTTCATTTTCAAATTTTTTGAGAAAATCTGTGACGCATATCTTGTCTTCTAGCAAATCAATTCTTTTGGAACGTGAATCACTAGAACTTGTATTATAGTTGATGTATTCGTATCTCTTCCAATCAACATTTACATTTGACAACGATTGATCATTATCGATAGGGTATTTATTGTGGAATAACACCAAATTTCCACAATGATGACAATGTTTTCCATTGACACATTTCTTTGAATAAAATACTTCATCGTGATTTCTCTCACATAAAATTTGAGATATGAATTCACGTATCGTCGGCGGAGGTGGTGAATTTGTCCAAAACATTTTACCAAATTCAAGAAACGTGTCATAATATAACTGAAATTGCACATGATAACGGCAACAACATGTATCACGTATAGTTATAGGTCGAACATACCATGGTTTTTGTTGCACAAATGTAGTGATTGATATATTAATTCCACGATGATCTTCCTTGAATTTATTGAACAATTGTACTTGTGTCATGTCCATTATATGTTTTGGTTGGCTTTCATATACATTTCTTGATATTCTTTTGCGTATCACATCTCTTGCATTTGGTGAAACTCGAGCATGTTCCAACCAATATTCTCGTACAATATCTTTAACCCCTGCTCCTAATCTATCTTTGTAAGGTTGTCTACAAATAATTGCCCAACAAGCAAGTTCATTATTTTCATCTATTTGCATTCTGAATTTGCTATGTTTGTATAATGTTTTTCTTGATGTTCCAACTGCTTTTGCTAGTTCTGTTGTCAAACGCTTTTGTTTAGTACTAGCTGAAAGAATTGCTGTATGAATTTCTTTACGTGCAGCACTGATATCTTTCTTCCTGGATTTTCCAAATTTTTTTATTGCATCGCCTATATTTTCCATCACATTTTGTTTCAATTTCGACTCTTTTGTTACTTTGTGAATACCCAATAACGATGTAGCACCTTCTAATTTCTTGGACACTAATAAACATCTCAAAATTTGTGCTTGTCCTGCTATTGAGTAATCTTTGAGAACTTCATCATAAAATTTTGTAGCACGATATCGTGCAACATGTATTGGTAGTTTTTCTCCATATTTGTCGCAATCAATGTCTTCTAACATTTCATCATCAATAGTAAAAGTACCTATACATCAAGTTAAATTTAATTTAACATATATCAAAAAATAAAATGAATTTGGAAAATATATGATATATACATACCAGGTTCAATTTCTGGATTTTGAACTTGATCTTCAATATTGATTTCATCGACATTAGCATGTAAATCACTATTTACATCTTCTACAATGTTCTTTTCAACTTCAATTTGTTCTTCTTGTACTCTATTTTCAATTTCCATTTCTTCAACATTGTCATGTAAATCTGTATTTATATCTTCAATAGTTCTCTCTTCCGTTTCAGCAACCCTTTGTTTTTTGGCAATATATCTGAGTTTTTGTTTCTCTCTATTATCATCATCATCACGTTTACGATCAGCTTTTCTTTTACGATTTCTCTTATTGCCCATGGTTGTTTAATCTATAGACGATAAATTAAAGAATCATGTTACTTTATAGTAAAAACAAATAAATTAAGATTTAAAAACATTTACGGAATTTATAAAAACATGAACTGAAATTTACTTTACCTTTTAAAAATTTTGTAAGAGTCTTTTGAAGAAGATTTCTTTGGAATTAACTTTCCTTTGAAAAAATTCTCTGAACAAAAATCTTCTTTGGAAAATAATAAAAACACCTTGTGCCAAGGAAGAAAATAAAACACGTTGTAAATAAATCTTTGTTGTAAAATTCATTCCAAGAATACTTTTTTGAAAAAATATCTACGAAAAAAACCACTAGAAAAAAATACTTTCAATAAAAACTTATTTATAAATATATCTGGGAAAAAATTATTGTAAAGAAACAACTCTTTGAAAAAAACCCAATTTCAAAGAAATAAGAAGTACAAAATTACTTTGTAAAAAATCCTTTGCAAAATAAGATAACTATTTGAAAAAACTCCTTTCAAATAAATAAGAAGTGCAAAACTACTTTGGAAAAAATTCATTTGCAAAATACCTTAGCAAAACAACTATTTGAAAAAACCTCTTTCAATTAAATAAAAAGTGCAAAGCTACTTTGAAAAAAAAACATCCTTGCAAAGAACCTCCTTGCAAACATGTCTAAGAAAAGAAATATTTTGAAAAAACTCCTTGCAAATATCCCTTAAAAAAAACACTTTCAATG
Source organism: Larix kaempferi (assembly GCA_027924585.1). Lineage (NCBI taxonomy): Eukaryota > Viridiplantae > Streptophyta > Pinopsida > Pinales > Pinaceae > Larix > Larix kaempferi. Next base: position 1,082,949 of record BSBM01000769.1, on the reverse strand, counting down.
TGTCTTTTGGAAAAAAGAAGAAGAAACATACTTTGTAAAAATCTCTTTTTCAAAAAAATGTTTTCTTTGCAAATATACAACAAGAAAATAAATATTTGGAAAAAACTTCTTGCAAATATGCCTTAGAAAAACATTTTTTTCAATGTGTCTTTGGAAAAAAGAAGAAACATACCTTGTAAAAACCTCATTTTGCAAAAAATGTTTTCTTTGAAAAAATGCAATAAAAAAGAGATATGTTGGAAAAACTCCTTCAATGTGCCTTTTGTAAAAAAGAAGACATAGCTTGTAAAAACCTCCTTTTGCAAAAAATGTCTTCTTTGTAAAAATGCAATAAGAAAAGAGATAGTTTGGAAAAACTCCTTGCAAATATGCCTTAGAAAAAAAAACTCCTTCAATGTGCCTTTTGTGAAGAAGAAGAAGAAACATAGCTTGTAAAAATCTCATTTTGCAAAAAATGTCTTCTTTGTAAAAATGCAATAAGAAAAGAGATAGTTTGGAAAAACTCCTTGCAAATATGCCTTAGAAAAAAAAACTCCTTCAATGTGCCTTTTGTAAAGAAGAAGAAGAAACATACCTTGTAAAAACCTCATTTTGCAAAAATTATCTCCTCCTTCCGAAATTAGTTTAACAAAAAAATGCGAAGTTCAAACATGCGAAAATAATGAATTAACTTTATGTTTATTTATATGAATATAATTTTTTTTTTTTTTTTTTTTTTTTTTTTTTTTTTTTTTTTTTTTTTTTTTTTTTTTTTTTTTTTTTTTTTTTTTTTTTTTTCCGGCCGACGTAATTTTTTTTCCGTTTAGTTATTCGGCCGAATAACCTTCGCCGCGCCGTTACGGAAAACAGTTATTCGGCCGAATAATTATTCGGCCGAATAATCTCTGAAACATGACAGATTCAGATCTCTGCAAATATTTCAGGTTTCTCCATTTTCGGAAGGAGAAAACCACCTCTTACACAACAAAACGAATGTCGGACTTTATATCAGTAGATTCATCATTGAATCTACTTTACGAGGGTATAAATTTTGTTGTATATAGATAAGAACTGATATTTTTTAAGTTTTATATTTGTAACATGTGTCGATTTATAATTCAACTCTTTAAAAAAACAGCGAAAAGAAAAATCCATAACTTTGTAAATACAACACCAAAAAAATCGAAGAAAATGTGGGTCGATTCATTGACGTGTCTACTTCAAAAGGGTGGTCGTAGATTTTTTGATTTTATAGCGGATTGAGAGAAAAGTGGTGCAACAAAAAGGTTGTTGAAAATCGACTAAGTTTCCCCATGGATCGACTTTAAAAAAATATAATAATTAGTATAGAGGTCCATTGGATGCAAACTTATAGTCATACGTTAGTACATTGTGTGTAGATTGTCGTAGCATTTTCAGTTTTTGCAAAACACAAGTCTAACAACGATTTTAGTGGTGCAACAAATCATAACTCTTTTGTAGTCTTTTCATTTTATAAGAACACACTGTCAAACATTTGCGAAATCGACATATCAAATATTAATAAAAAAAATTGAAAAAATTATGAGTAGAAAGCTAACATAATTCTACAAAAGTTTTATTTTTACGGCAAAGTGAAATTTTAAATAAAAATATCACTTTTGTTCGCCCGAAGTTGGAAGACATGAAAAAAACAGAATTATTTTCTCACGAGACCCCCCAAAATAGACACCCATCTTCATTTTTTCACCCGTAATAGAGTAAAAGTGTCAACCACAGGCCCTTTGTCAGAAGAATATACTACTCCAACTCCTAACAGATCATGACATCACCCGAATTGCTCAATTGCGATGAAAGGAAACGATGCAAGCCCACGGTATATGTACCAGAAACACATCGGAGAACCAATTTTTTTTTCTTTCCATCCACTCCAAGACCTGAACCCTGCATGAAAGCAAAGATCCAAATGGACTCCTCTGCCTATGCCTCTGTTTCCTCCTCTGCCTATGAGATCTTCTAGTGACATATGAGGGCGCACACTTCCAAGTTCCAGGTATGTTCATTGTAACAATTTTGAAATGAGAATTAAGAGTAGTTTAAACTTTAAATTGCACCACAATCCTTTGCAGCAAGCACAGGTAAGTAATTTAAACTTTAAATTGCACCATAATTTTTTGCAGCAATTAGCACAGGTAAGTAGTTTAAACTTTAAATTGCACCATAATCTTTTGCAGCAAGCACAGACCTAAGGGTTTTATAATTTCATTGCGCAGCTCACGCCTCTCAAGAAGGTCTTCGAGTCTCAGTTATCTTGCTGGTACTGTAGGCCGTGAATTGGCAAATAGAATGGCTCATAGAAAATAAAAAATAAAATACAGCCCACCTTCCATGGTAATATTTGAGTAATTTTTTTTCACATTTATGGAAATACACATAATGTAGCTTAAGGAGAACCATAGAACACAGTTCAAAACTCATTCGTACACATGGCATCAGGACATGGCGACAAAGCATACCCTTACTTTCGGTATTATAAATTGCATCTCATTGATACATTTGCAAAAGTAAAGCATAATCCATTTGCATAAAATAACACATGTCCTTTGACAAACATTAATAACCACCATTTGGCATTTAGCAAAGATTTACTTCTACATAACTTATGCAGAGAGTGTTTGCATTAACAAAGGTTACATATAGTTTTTTATCATTGGCCAAAAAAACAGTTATAAACTTACATGGTTAAGAGCTCTGAACAAGTACTGCGTTGCTCCTTTCTTTGTGGAACAAGCATCAAATATTTCGAAGATTAGAGAAATGAAGACCATATCTTCATATTCGATGAATTTTGTACATATCCAGGGAAATCACCATGAAGAATCGAACCTATGACCTCTTAAAATCGAATGAACTAAGCACAAAGCTCCGGCCTCTCTATGTAACCTGCTGAGAAAACCCAGAAACGCGAAGAAGATGAGAAAACCCAGAAACACGAAGAAGATAACTGAGATGAAACCCTCCCCACTCTTTTTGAAACCCACGAAGAAGATGGCTGAGATGAAACCCATCTTCACAGCCGTTCTGTAAAAATCCTAATTGAATCTGAAAAATTAATAATAAAACACACTAGAAACCCCCATTTTATTTATCCTATTTGGAAAAAAAACACTAAAACTCTAAAATGGAACCCATCTTCACCGTCGTTCTGTAAAAATCCTAATTGAACATGAAAAGTTAATAATAAAACACACTAAACCCCAATTTAATTTAACCTAGTTCGGAAAAAACCCTAAAATGAGAAATTTACTTTACTTAATTATAAGAAAACAATTTATGAAGCAGAGATTAGGACCATACCCATTCCATCAAATTCGAACACAAAAAAGAAATGAAAATTATTCACTACCAAGAATAAAAACTGTAAATTGATTTAACAGGTTACGCCATGAATAAAACCTGTGGTACTTTCGAATGGTTCTCACTACACGAAACCCTAGCTCCGGAAGCCGTCCACATTAAAACTTGTTCAGTTGTGGAACTTGTGGAGGAAGAAGAGATCTCCTGGCGTACCTTCAAGTTTCCCGCCAAGTTCAACCCTGTCCAGCTCTTCAAGTTTGAGTTCATCTTTCGCTTGTTCATCCTCAACTAGTTTGACATCATAAAAATCGTCAATTATTATGACATCCAATATGGCTGGAAATAACCCAAAGTGAACCTCCAAACTATTAACGCAATAAGAGAAGCATTGAGGTTCTTACGGTCATGTCAATTCCAAGGCAACGCCACATTTAAACTACTAGCATAGAGTTTAATTTAAAAATTTTAATTTTTAATTATTAGAGTTGTAGATTCAATTAAAATGGACAAATGTAAATATGAAATATTTTTTTTGGTAGGTTATTTATTTGGAATTTGACTTTAATGGGAAGAATACTCCATGAATAAATTAAATTGCTCCAATTAAAATAAATATATGTTTAATTTTTAATTTGAAACATTTATCCACCTTTTTAAATTGTAAATTAAGGTTCTCATTTTTTAATGAAAAACACAGTAGAAAATTTAATAAATGTACTTATCACTCCTATGTACAAGATTTAAAATAATAAATGCCCTAAAAATTGATTATTGGATAGAAAAATTTTAAGTTAACTATCGTGAAATTAATTGCATTTTGGGTAAAAATGTAAAGTTATTTATGCGTTCATTAGGTTTAACAATCAAAATGTCTCAATCCGATGAGAGTTTTGTGTTGTAAACATTTTTGGATTTCTATTATATGGAAGGCAACCTTATTTGGTTCTTTTGAGTTAATAAAATTTCAATTTCTTTAAATTTTTGTGTAAGTTGAAGTAATTTATTTTTTAGGAATAAGAAATATAATGAAGTTCTATTTAACAAATTAGAATATTTATGAACTTTTAAGTGGTTTGATAGTGTACTAAAATATGTGAACATGTCCTTATATATATCTATGTGCATATGCATGTATGAAAGATTCAAATAGAAATGGTGTATTTATTGTAGCTCTTAAATTTTTGGAGTAGGGACCCTTGTAACATGTGCAAAGAGCCACCTAACCCCTCAGCTTGTTTTGAATCGTGTGTTTTCCCCATCATATGGAGAGACAGAGGGGGAGTGGTTAGGGGAAGTAGGGGGTTATTGGCCAATGATACCGTGATTCCATGTGTGGTTGGTGGAGGCAACCTACTTAACCCTAGATGGCTACAAGATTATTTTAGATCCGGAGGTTCAAGTCTCCTCCAATGAGGGCCAAAGGCATGGTCTTCTTCCCTAGAACATCATTCCCAATGCCCTAACACACTATATACTACTCAAAACAGCTTGTTTTCACCAACATCATAAATCATAGGCTAATAATACACTCAAGTGTCCATGTGTGGTTGGTGGATACCACCTCCTTAACATTAGATTGCCATGTGTGGTGCTTTCTGGCATTACTTATGGCTTTGTATGCCTAAATGGTTTCTTTAGGGACAAAAGCATGGTCCTCTTCTATAGACTGTCATTCCCAAGGCCCTAAGAAATGTGTCTAATGCTCAAAACCAACTATTGGCATTAAAATCACTAATAATAGACCAATGATACCCTCAAGAGGCCATCTATGGTTGGTGAGGGCATCCTTCTTTCAAACGAATGGCTAGAAGCTTCCTTTAGGGCCCTTCTTTCAAATTCCCTATGGCCACAAGACCTAGATACATAATGCCATGGATATCCCTACAAAGTCATGTGTGGTTCTTCGAGGCATTATTCATGGCTGTGGAACCCTCAACGATTTCTTTAGGGATAAAATCATGTTGTTCCTCCCTACAACTTCATTCTCAAACACCCTGATACATGTACATACACCTCAAAACACCCTAATGTCACTAACATCCTCAATCATATGCCAATGACCCTTGAAAGACGATGTGTTGTTGGTGGATAGAACCTTCTTATCTCTAGATGGCTAGAAGATTCCATTAGAGCTTGAGCTTCATGCCTCCTCCCATGACCATTTCCAATACCCCAAGTTCCCAAGACTTGGATACATAGTGCCATGGATACCCTTACAAAGTTGTGCATGGTACTTTAAGGCATTGTTCATAGTTTTGGATGCCTTAATGGTTTATTTAGGGCCGAATGGATGGTCTTTACCCTAGTATGCCATTCCCAAGGCATTGAGACACATACATATTTTCAAACCCACATACATATTTTCAAACCCACCTACTGGAATTGTCATCCACTCACCATGTCCAAGAGCTCAAGTCCCTAAGACCTAGATAGAAAGCTCAATGGATGCCCTTGCAAAGTCATGCATGGTGCTTTGAGGCATTTTTCAAGGCTTTAGATTGCTTAGTGGTCTATTTAGGGCCAAAGGCATGGTATTCTTCTCTATAGCATCATTCCTGAGGTCCTAAGACACCTACATACTTCTTAAAAGCACATAATGGTGTTAATATCCTCAATCATATGACAATGATACCCTCAAGAAGTCATGTGTGGTTGGTTGAGGCGATCTTCTTAGCCTTGGATGGCTATAAGATTCCTTTATGTCTAGAGGTTCAAGTATCCTCCCTTGACCATGTCCAAGTCCCCAAGGCCCCAAGAAATGTGGCATGTATATCCATGCAAGGTCATGCATGGTTCTCTAGGCATTTTTCATCACTCTAGATGCCCCAATTGTTTCTTTAAGGCCAAAGGCATGGTTGTTTTCCCTATAACATCATTCCCAAGTCCCTGAGACATGTAGAGACTACTCAAAACCACCTAATTCCAATGACATAATCAATCATAGGCCAATGATACCCTCAAGAGGACATGTGCCTTTATTGGAGGCAATCTTCTTAGCCTTAGATGGATGGAAGAATCATTTAGAGCTCGAGATTTAGGTCTCCTCCACTAACAATGTGTAAGTCCCCAAGGCCACAATACATAGATACATAGTGCCATAGATACCCCTCTAAAGTAATCAATGCTGCTTTTAGGTAGTATTCATGGATCTAGATGCATCAATGATTTATTTAGGGGAAAAAACATGGTCTTCTTCCATGGAACATAATTCCCAAGGGCTTAAGACATGTGCATGCTACTTAACATCGCCTAACTATAACAACATCCGCAATCATAGGCCAATTATACAAATAGGAGGTTGTGTATGGTTGGTGGAGGAAAACTTCTTACCCCTAGATACTTACAAGCCTCCTTTAGGGGCAAAGGTTAAGGTATCCTCCACTAACCATGTGTTTTTATTGGAGAAAACATTCTTATCCCTGGATGGCTAGAAGATTCCTTTAGTAGTCGATATTTAGGTCTCTTCCATTGATCTTATCTAAGGATAAAAGGCCATAAGACCTAGATACATAGCGTCTCAATGGATTTGGATTCCTTAATGGTTTCTTTAGGGATAAAGCCATGGTCATCTTCTATGTAATATCATTACGAAGGCTCTTGATTTACTTTTATGACTCCAATAAAGGACTTGAGATCCATCCCTCTATGAAAAAACTCTTGATTATGCTCATATCCAACTATTATGTCAAATATCAACTTTAAATGGTGTATGTTATGGTTCATGGTCTTGATCATTTCCCATTACCTCAATAATATTATGTTAGGGTATAATTCTTTCAATTTTTTCCCCGACTATTTACTCAGACCCATCGCTAGTATGCAAAACCACATATTTCCATCGATATCCCACTTGGAGAATAATGATATGTTATACATTGCATGATCTGCTAAGTGATAGTTTGAGTCATTGCTATTAGCCCAATATGCCTAAAACCGTCCTTTAGGGCCTAGTTCCAGTAATTCCTCTAATGACTATGTCTAAGTTTTGCATACCTAGTGTCACTTATATGAATGCTCAGATGCCGAGGATAGTGTTTGGAGTTTATGGGTGTGGTTTAAAGCTTCCCTTAGGGTTTAAGGCCCAAGTTTCCTCCTATGACATTATACAAAACTCCAAGACTCGTGCATACTAGCAAAAAACTCATAATGGTGTTGATTTCTTTACTTAGAGGTAAATAATAACCCCAATATGGCATGTGTAGTGCTTTGAGCAGTTGTATTTTTCCTTGGATGCACAAAATATTTTACTAGGGAATAAGGCCTAGGTTTCCTCTCTCAAACATGTCAAGGGCCTAAACACCCATATATATAGTGCTTAAATACAACCTCTTACTTACATTAATACCCTCAATATCAAGCCAAGGATACCCTTAGGAGGCCTTATGTGGTGTTTCAAGGTATACTTGTTAATTTTATATGCCTAGAGGTTTCCTCTAAGGTCCAAGGCATGGGGTTCCTTGCTTAATCATCTTTATGCCCTAAAGATTTATACCTAGTTTTAGCTCCTCCAACTCCCCCCATTATCCCTATTATAAGGCCATAGATCTTCTCAAAAAATCATTTGTGTTAGTGTGAGAAATAATTATTATCACTACATGCCTAGAAGTTTAATTTAGGCTAAGGCCTAGGTTTCTTCTATTAACTAGGTAAAGTGCCAATAGACCTGTCACTAGTGCTCAAAATCTTATAATGCAATCAATATCCACACATAAATGTTAAGAATATTCTTAGGAATATATGTGTGTTGACCATTTCTTGGTACTAGATTCCTAAAAGATTCATTTAGGGCCCAAGGAAGAGGTTTCCTCCCTCGAACATCTCCAAGGATTTGAGACCCATGCCTTCTACACAAAGCCTAGTAATGATATTAATATCCATTAAAAAATTTAATAATATCAATAAAAATATACCCTATCAAATAATGAAATCTCAATTCAAATCATTTTTATTAATATTTTATAATAGTAATAAATTAAAAATGGTTGTATTAATTATTTGTCAAATTTAAGAATCATGGGTATTTATTTGCTTGAATAATATTGAAAATTAATAGTAGATGTGAGCTATTTAGAAAACAATTATTTGTGAACTTTTTGTGTTTGTGGTGCAACACTTCATAAATGAATCATGCCAGCTTGTTGGTTTAAATAGTGATAAAAACAAATAATTGAATATGCCGTGATTGTGGTTTAAAACCTTATAAATTAATCATGGGCATTTATTTGAATGAAAAAAATTGAATTAAGTTATTACAAAATAATTATTTGTGATGTTGTGTTTATGGTGCAAATCATCATAATTAAATCCTTTTTGTACATGTCCATGTGACAAATATGAGCTTAGCCCCACTATATGGTACTTGACAACATGGCATTTCTTTATGCTTAGGATTCCTTTAGGCTAAGGCCTATGATTGCTCGTTCAACAATGTTGAGGGCCATTGGACCTATCCTTGGTGATTAGAAACTTATAATAGTGTGAATGCCCATACTTAGAGGCTAAGAATACTCTTAGGAATATGTGTGGAGACCTTTGTGGTGTCTTTTTTGGTCCTAAATTCTTAAAAGCTTCTTTTAGGACCTTAGCTAGAGGTTTTCTCCATTGATCTTATAGATGGATCTAAGACCCATGTCTTGTGTTAAAAACCTAATAATAATACCAATTTCCATAAAAAAATTAAGAAGATAAAAATATCTCCAATGAATAATTAAATTTAAATTCAAATAATTTTATTACTACTTTATAATAGTAATAAATTAAAAATAGTTGTTTCTATTTATTTGTCAATTGCATTTATATGTTTAAATAATATAAAACATAAATAAATGAATTGAGCTATTTTCCAGATATATTTTTTGAACTTGTTGTGCTTGTGGTGTAAACCTTATAAATGAATCATGTGAATTTATTTGCTTAAATATTCTAAATATAAATATTTGAACTTCATGTAAGTTTGGTGCAAAAACCCATAAATTAATCTTTAATCATTTTTTTTAATTGATTAAAAAATAAATAAATATTGAATTGAGCTATTTTCAAAATAATTATTTGTGAATTTGTTTATGGTGCACATCCACATAATTAAATCCTACGTGTACATATCCATGTGGAAAATAATGGTTTAGCACCACTTTATGGTACTTGCCAACTTGGCATTTATCATAATGGTAAAACTCAATTTCCAATAATATTAACTAATACAACACCATATCAACACCACAAAATATAAGTGGTGCTAATACCATCACTTTAACACCACAAAATATAAATGGTGCTAATAACACCACGTTCACACCACATAAATATAAGTGGTGCCAATACCACCACATTTACACCACAAACTATAAGTGGTGCTAACTTGTGGTGCTAAAAGATGGATTTTCTTGTTGTGGAATCTCACCATACATCTCTGCAAAATAGACTTCCTCTGCCCTTTTATTCTCTTTCGCAATTTGTTTACACTTAACTAATGAGATTACTATTTCTAACTGAAACTACAAATTTCATAGTAAGGTATCCACAGCCTTGTAACTTTCAAATAAGCAAGAATGAACTAATTTAGTTTTTATAGTAAAGTTTACATTCTATTATTAGCCAGAAAATTGAATGCGAATTGATCAGATCTGGTGCGGATCATAGTCTGCGTCTGGAGATCTAGGAGATCTAGCAGGCCATGTCCATTTGCCGTTTTCACTTTTGACCAGACCTTTATTTCCTTCATCCCACCAGTGGGACGGGATATGAAGACTATCAATCAATAAATGGCAGCTTTTATTGGCAAGAGCTGGATCTCTACCTAAGGATTTGAAGGACTTGCTCTCCCCGACATAACCATCGAGCAAATGGAGATAAACCTCTAAATTATGAAAGTCTGACAGATTACGAGTGGGCTTCAAGAACGGGGAGTTATCGTTGTGCAGAGAAACCTGGGTGCCCACATGATAATATGTCCACGGAAACCAACTCAGTAGTTTGCTCAGCCATCTCCTGTTCTCGTTCATAAAAAGCCCAGGGACACTGGGAACCGCATCCTGGCTGTTTACCAACCTCAGAACATTTACGCCAATCTCCTCCATACGTTGGGCGAACGTTGGGTTTCCTACGCGAGGAGAGGCGAAGGCAAACACTGTGACGGGGGTAAACACTGTGACGGGGGTAGGTATTGACATACTCTGCATGCTGACAGCCTCTTTGACATCATATGCACTTAACGTTGCAAGCGCAGCTCCCAAGCTGTGCCCTGTCAATGTTATACTCAAACTCTCGTCCTTGTATTGTTTCAGCAGCCGTGTTATCTCGCCCACTACAATACTCCTGGCGCTTCTACTGCATTTTTCGGAGCCTTCAGCTGAGGAAGTGTAACAAGAAAGAAATCCCTTCTCTATTCGGACATTTGGATCTGAAATTTTGTGTACATTGACATGAGCTAGTGTAGCGGGAAGCGGAGCTAAAATGTCTTTGAAATTTTGCAGCCATTCTTGAGCTGTTATTGTTCCTCGCCAGGCAATAACTATGTCTCGTCGTCCCAGTCTCTCTATCTCCTTTGGATCGTTGCAAACGGCAATAAAACCTATCCAAACACTTTCATCTATTGCCTTGTCACCAAAAGAGGATCCTAAAGCACCAGTATTTGCATATATATATTTGGTTACTTGATAACCGGAATGAGACAAAGCCATTTTCTGTAAAAGAGAGTGTTTACTGTGCTTACAGGTTCCATAATATTGAGAATAGTCTCTCTCATCAAACGCATCGTAGCAAAGCTGAGCAAAGTCCCCGTATCTGAGAATCTCAGCTTTCAGAATTGGATCCATGGGATCCAGTAATTCTTTCCAAGAGTTGACACCCTGGTTATCTCGCCACAAATGAGCAACTTGCGGTCGCCCTCTTTGTGCAGGCTGATCGACATCTCCATTAGTTACTCTTGGGTAAGAGGGACTGAACGGATTCTTGATGTGAGAGGCCCACAGATCCTTTGTATAAATGGAAAATGCCAATCGAACCATCCTATCTCGTTGCAGACTTTGGAAACAAATTGTATTGGAGGCTTTTGTTGGTTGGGTTTTCCTTTGGGAAAGATGAAACAAATTGAATTGGAGGCCTTTGTTGGTTGGGTTTTCCAGAGACAAAGATGAAGTAAACGTTACTTGGTTACTTGGTATATACAGGGAGATGAAGTAAACGTTACTTGGGTACTTGTTATATAGGGAAATCAGGGTAGGAATTTGGAAAGCAATTCACCCGTCATTTTTGCCGTAAGTCGTATTTGACGGGCATGACGAGAATGGATTGATATTGAGATACGGATGTTTGAGGCGGTGATCACGCTCGGACCTTATCGGACTCGTCTTCAATCAATGGTCGCAGTCAGGGTCGAAATTGTTAGACCTACCATTCTCATTACTTTACACACACGGAATCCATATAACATTGAACATTGAAAAGATACGATTTTTTTAAAATATAATAAAAAATCGAAGGTTTACATTTATAAGTAATAAATTTATTGTAATATTTATATTACTTACACGTTTATCTTATTACATTGACCCAGTAGTGTATTATTATTATCATTATCTGCACAATCTTTTCCAAACAAAAAAAACCATAAAAAATAAGCAAGTACAGCCGCCTAGACTGCATTTAGTCTTTGTAAACTTGAAGCACCTGATTTCTATTGGTAAACTGCGATAAAAAAAAACCATAAAAAACAAGCAACTACAGCCGCCTCGACTGCATTTAGTCTTTGTAAACTTGAAGCACCGGTAAACTGCGCCAAGGATGGTTCTATTTGCATTTCCCTTTCTACAAAAGATTTGTGGGCTTCTCATAGGAAGTACCCATCGAGTCCCTCCTCGCCATTGAAGGTTATTATTTATGGCGAGATAACGAAGTTGTTAGGTGTCAACGGTGGAAAAGGTTTTACTTGATTCCATGAACTCAAATTCTTAAAAACTGGTGGAATAGTAGTTCCACTTTATTTATCACGGAACTATACCATGGAATTCTGTCCTTGAAGTTTTGGCCCATTTTAAGACCCCACATAGTCCAAATTCCAAAAAAACTAGAAAAGATATAACTATGCCTGGCTGGAAAATTTTCCATGACGGACAAGAGGCCATTTGAGTGCAGTTATCACACACCCATCTTATCACTTCGATTGTGCCCTCTTCCCATTTCTTGACATCATCCTGCGGGGCCTTCCCTCCAACTGCATCTGCCCAGATGGAACCAGTGATTGCCCGGATGGAACCTGTGATTGACTTCCGGTGAGACCTCTCATCCGGCCATGAGCCACCCAACCAGGGATCAAATTTGAAGGGTGGGGTCCCATTTCACTTTGAAGGGCTATGAGATATTGAACCTTTCAATGATGCTATGTAAAAATAAGTCATTCTTTTCATTTGAAAATGTACTAGTACATCAAAATTTCAATGTTTACTTATGTAGTAAAGTTGAGAGGCTTTATTTTGCAGTGGATATAGTAGCACTGAACATTATATATGTCATATAACACAACCATACTTTGCCCCGATCTAGCGGTTGGGTCTCTATGCCACTACGCCACCTTTTCCATCTTAGCAATTTCCCAAATTGATCTCGCCTCTTAAACTTTTAACGAGTATAATAATACAGTTAACTTGCTAACCCCATTCCAATCCAACTTTCATCCTTACTTCCAAAATTAATACTATTTTACTCTTTCATGATCTGCTTGAACATGAGGAATTTATTAGTGAAACATAACTTAGCAGCCACATAGAAAATCCACTTTCCAATTTTCAGTGTGAATTGCCATAACTAAATTCATAGATCTTTTTTTTGCATCAGCTATAGTTAGCTTGCTAGCCCAATTCCAATCCAACTTTTAAGCAGTCTAATAATATTTAATACCTCTTAAAATGGGTTCCTAGGCTGCTTCAAACACTACAAGCTCGATGAAGAATTGGGTTATTCAACTCTTCTAAAAGCAACATGATGCTTATTCTTGGAAAAGTTCAATCTTTGTGAATCAGTACGTTCTTCAAACTAATATAAATTCTAGCCTACATAAAATCTAGCCTACTTAACAATGGAAAAAATGATAATGTAAGAAAAAAAGGAAGAAATTGTTTTATAAGCCAAACACATTGGACGTTGAGTTTGGTCTCTATCTGTTACTAAATTAGTGAACAATAGAGATGTATGCAGAAAGGCCGTAAAAAAGGTGAAGGGAAATAATCTGAATGGTAACTTTTTTTTACTTTGTTGAATTGAGGACCATAATTCACTTTCATGCACCTCTATCAAACAACTTCGTTTCCATTTATAATCCTCCTTCACACAAGTGTATTAGAGAGAACAGTTCAACAAAGAATTTGGATTGGATTGAAAACTAATAGCAAGTTTATTTGTCACTCTAATTGTGTGCCCTGCGGCAGAATTGAATGCAATGACAACAATATATGTTTTAATTTTTCATTCAACACTATGAATGCGTACTTGGGATAGAATAAGTTTAAGCACTCCTTACATGTTACATGCTATGTTATGGTTTGAGCAAAGAGAACTATCCAACTCGAGGAAAATTTTGTTCTAAATAGTTAATTAAGGACCCTGGATGCTTCTTCTCTATAGCCCTCCCCCTAGATCTTGTTATACATACTAAATCTATGGTATGATGGAGTAGAGGATGGGTTGTAACTTGTGAAGCATAAGTAAAACATAGGTAGACCAAGTAGAGAGGAGATGCATATATGGTTGAAGTTCTTGTTATATGGTTGAAGCTCTTGTTTTATTCCAGACCAACTGATAAGGGTAACAAAATCAAAGATTACAAAAATATTTTTGTCCCAGTTCATACAGTCAAACGTAGATTGTAAGTGTAGTAGCATCGGTGGTATTCATATTAATAAATACCAAGAATATTAAACCGTTTACTAGAGGAAGGTGTCGATTCAACGACTGAGCAATTGGGGAAAATAGCTCATGTAATACAGTTTTAGATACAAAGTCTAGATTCTTGATCTAACTCATTAACTAGATGCATGGAGGTTGGCAGAGTGGGAACTTCCCCAAATCCCCAGGCTTTTTGGTAAAGCTGGGGGGTGCAATGCGAACACCTGTTTCCCGTAGGGATGCAACAGTGACCAGTGGAAGCTGAACAGGGAAGAACTCGGTTTCTGTAATGCCTCTCAAGGGCATTAAGAATTTTAAACTAATTAATATCTAATTTATTTATTTATTTTTGAAATGTGTAAGAGTGTCAATACAAGCTCAATATACATCATGTAACCATAGCAGCATATAAACAACACATAAGCATTTTACAATAGCATCTAACAAATTTACAACATTCTATAACAATTTTAAACCACAAGAAAAGTACCTTGATATAAGAATGTGACGAAGTTCAAACTGAAGCAAGCTTCCTTCTTCATCTCGAGTTGCTTCTATCTTCCTTTCCCAAAGTGGAACCACGGTTTACCTCCCAGCCAACTAGGGGCCTAGCTGGCTCCCTAGCCCCAGGAAGCCATCTAAATGGTCCCACCCAAATGGATCCTGGCCCTTCGTGCCCGAGACCCCCAGAGAACAGAACAGTGATGCACTAGTAGGCTATGTATCAAATCTTCCAAGAGTTCTCAAACTCTTCCAACTCTTCAAAACTTCTCATACCCCAAAATACCCAAAATTCTTCATCCTAGAATACTCTCACCAAAATAATCTTCAAGAGAAAAAGAACCTCCCTCCTTCCATCAATAAATTCCCATAAATAATAATCATCAATCAATAAATTCATTTTCTCCAAAAAATAGAAATTTGATTTAAATAATTAAAATATTAATAAACATGGATGCAAAGTCTCACTTGTCATGCTTCCATCTTAATGCAACTATGACAACCATTTTCTAAAAATTTGTGCAAATCCTATCTATCCATTTATTTATATTATCCTTTAATTCATAAGTCAAAATAAGATATTTTCATATACTATATTATACTATGACATATTTTATATTATATGTATATAATTATATATGTTATTTAATAATCCAATCAATTTATATAAATCTAAATCATATTAAACAAGTCAACAAACTCATACTTTCAACACACAAGTAATGCTTTCATCAATTCATCAACCAAGTTACTAATAGATAATATAATCATATTAATTTATTCATTGATCGCCCAATCATAGTAATGTAATCACGAATTGACGTATGCATGGCCAGTGCACACGTCTTAAGCGTGCGTACTAATAATCACATTTAATGCTCTTGATAAATCATTATTACATCCTCACAAACAACATATAGAAGAACAATTAAACACTGCATCATTCATCATTCATAATCATTCATACAGAAACAATAAGACAAAATTAGATAAACATAATGGTGAAATCAAACATATAATCATGATGGTTAATAACAATCAAGAACACCATCCAATCCATCATTGGTACCATCCATCACATCAGTAATCTAGCCTCTAAATCACCACTACTTCCATCTCCTGACCTCACCATCCCGTCCTTTGCTGCAATATACTGTGGCGTCGACTGCATGACCTAACCACATATAGAACCTGTAAGCGGAAGTGTCGATCGACTACATCAACCAAGCTTCCCCGGCAAGCATCCGCTAGTCGTCATCACACGTCTAGGGGAGTGCGCTACACAAACCTCCCACGACTCCAGGTTTCGGGGGATAAACGGTGGGAAATTCCTCCACCCCCCCTAATAGCACTAGGGTCAACACCCTACATCAACCATACTATGCCATCACTGTTCTAAGGGGTCCCGTCATTGAAAATCCACTTTGGGAAAGTCACAATTCCTGTCAAAACTCACACTCACCCACAAGTCATAGAAATATTGGAATTCGCAATTAAATAGCATGAAATTTGATATAACATCATTATACTCATGATGTTTAATACATCTCGTGCCCCTTGGCAATATAGGAATCCGCCTATCTCATAGCCAATTAACATGTGGTATAGTTCATCATTAACATGAAACATATATATAGCCATACCCAACTCCTTCAAGTGTTAATCCATATCACTAATACAACATTTACAAATAATCATGCAATTTCTTTCGCAACAACTAAATTAGCATTCTACATATGGATATTCTATATTCAATTCGCATGTTCAATACGAAGTAACATATTCATTACCATTAATAAATTAAATAGTAAATTCTATTTACCATACACACCTCAAGGGATTCTGCATGTCCACTTAACAATCATCTTAATCAATATATCTTCGTCAAACAATAATAAGCAATGCATTGCTAAGCTAATTCACATTAGAGTTTTTAATTAATGACTGCCAAAACATGGGGTGTTACAGTTTCAAAGTGAAAACAATGGTCTTCCTTGTCCCCTCCATTTCAGGAAAGTTAAAGGGCAACTAAATTCTCAAGAGCTTCGATCGAGTGACAATGGAAAATAGGGCAAGGCAAGGAGCACGTGGAATCATATGCGTATACACAAGACATATGAAGAAAGAATCAATTGTTGTTGTTGCTACAATTGGGAATTGATAAATGTCGTTCTAAACAACCTTTGACGGATATTTGTGACAAACCCACTCTCGAGTAACAAAATTTCAGTCAAATAATAATATTGTGTTTGAACTTTGAAGTTACATAATTTTAATCAAATAACAAATTTTCTAAATAATTGATGGGATCATGAGTGGATAAAATGATGTACATACCTATAAATTCATACGATGTTGGCAATCTAGTCAGCCTTGAAGTTGAGCTCCTCAAAGAAAATGAATTTCTTTATATATGTTTATGGCAAGCTGTCATTGGTAGTTTCACTCCGCAAACTCTCATGGAGGACTGGAGGAGATAGGGTAGGTGGAACATGGAAGTAGCTCGACCACAGTGGAGAAGGGGTATAAGAAAAAACTTGTTTGTATTCATGTAATATTATATATTGATGGTCGGAGCCATGGAAGCATGGAATTTGAGCATTGACTTGATACAACAAAGAAAACACAAGGTGGGACTCAGGAGCCGCAGGATTGACATGATACAACAAAGAAAACACAGGGTGTGAGGATGGGAGCCGTAGACGGTAGGATTAAATTGATACAACAAATCAAACGTAGGGATGTGGGTAGGGGCCACGGGAAAGAGCAATAGCCTGCAACATTACAAGAAGTTTTTGGATTGTGGATTTTGTCTGAAATGCCAAATTCGAGGCACATTAACATAATATATTATACATTGAATACTCAATTAACTCACTGAGTCATAATTCACGAATTCGTATGTGATAACTGGTAACTTGGTAATCCCAGTGCCAACAACACGTATGATCCACCAACCAGGTTTAATAAATTTGTTGCTTCCATTAAATGTGTTAAACATGTACGCGCTCACTGCAAACACGAGAACTTAGAAGCGTTCAAGCGATGGGCTGCTCAGTGTAAGCTTGTCCACGTAAGTTGGTCAATGATATTATTAGAGGCCCAATGGTCCATGATCCATGGATGATCGAACACGTGTATATTGGAGAGTAACCGAGTCCCACTCCCAAGTCACCTAGCTAGTAGCCACATTCCCAATTTCCCACTGAAAACTGTCGATGGGTGAAATTTGAAGCTACCCTTCTGTTGCAATTTAAAACAGTTGTGGTTAATTTAATTATTGAAGGGCTTACCATGAAATTGAATTTTTTTTGCATGGTAAAATTTGAAGTGGCCTTCTATGACGTGTAAAATGGCCTCTAAAGGGCCCTGAAGGCTTCAAATTTGAAGCCTGCACCCAACACAATTTGGTTTTCACTCTACCGTCTAATTTGGTGAAATGTTTTGTTTAAATTTTTACCTTTCAACAATAAAGCCTTGCCAAAAATTTTACCTTTCAATAATTAAATTTTGTTAATTTATTTTTTCCAAACGATATTTATTTTTCTGACATTTTTACATTAAAATTAAAATAATCATTATTAATATCTATCATGATCCATTAACTTGATTTGTATTCATTTTATATATTATTTATGTACTAAATTAATATTATATAAAAATATAACTTAAATACAAAAAAATATGAAAATACATCATAATAAAGCATAAATAAACATAAAAATGGTTCTTTAATTTCAGACAATTGTGCATATAGAAAGAAAACAAATATCACATAATTTTTTTTTTTTGCAAAATTGATGTCATAAAAATGAACAAATACATAGTTTGATATGTTTAGCAAATATCATGAATTCTCCTTTCTTTTGCACTATGCCAAATCTCATAAAGTCATAAACTTGTTGTCAGTCCACTTCTGATATGTCTGACTTTGAACATAAATAGTAGAAAACTTTTGGGATAATGACTATGAAACTAATTGAAAAATAATATTATTTTAGAACTTATGGAAAAAATAGACGCTATGACAAAACTATTTGGTTATACATTACCACAAAGCTATTTGGATATATTTATCAATGTTAAAATTAGATCAACTTTGAACATAAAATGGTAGAAATTTTTTAAGATAATGGCTAAGAAATAAGTTGAAAAATAATATATTTCTAAAATGTATGGAAATGCTATGTAAAATATTATAAATTATTGTAAAACTAATTACATATCTTTCTATTATTATTTATGTGTAATTTTATATATTTCTCCACCTCTCTTCCGACCATAAAAGTAATCGTATTGTTATAAGAGATGCATGTATATGTAGATTGATACACATGCAATTAAAACCCAGGTTGTTAGATAGTTGCAAGTCTCTCTAAATTAGATTATTATCACATATTGTTATATATAATAATGAATGTAGGATTTTGCAAAATATAGAGCTTTGTATTCTAGTTTTAATTTGTATATTCAAGACTGTATGTTTCTTAACACCTTATTTAGTATTAGCTTTCATTTAAATTATGCATTTCTCATTGAAATTGAACCATAATACAAATATATCAGATTTTCATTTGAATTTCAACATCTAAATCTGTATACATCAGTGAAATCAATGAAATTATGATATAAACCACTAAATATCTTCTCAACGGAAATAATTAAGGCTACATATATGATATAGCTATTTAAAATTATAAAAAAAATATAACATTTATAATGCCAAAAGATCGAATTACCTTTGATAATGCTTTCCAAAGTTTTGTCTCCAAGACTTTAGGGTGCAGCTGCACCAACTTCAACCTCCCAACTTCCAAGTATTTAGTTGATGTAGACTTGTAGAATGTTAATATAATCAATGATCATCGAGCACTGAAATTTGTAGTATGTAGATGCTCATTGTAATAATATAAAGTTAAAAAAAGTAATGGAAACATCATTGAGTTAAATGTTTTTCTTTTTCTATGAAAAATCAATGCAACTTGCAATGGAAATGAATAGAAATAATACTAATTTAATATATTTTTCTATTTATTAAGTGAAAGTATGGTTGGAAATTCTAATTTGGAAAATATAGTTTTATATAAGATTAAAGATATTAATAATATTAGTACTAGTAAAATAATCACGTTTTATAAATTTTGTTATTCTTCAAAAATAGTAAATATAATGATGTTTTAGAAATTTTATTACCCTTCAAAAATATGTTTAAATGATAAATTTACCCTTCATAAAAGATGGTCAACAGAAATTTTAACATATTTGATGGTCAAAATGGCTCATGACAGTCATTTTTCCCATCAAATTCCATCACTAGAGCCACCCACCCCATTGGACAGATGATAAAGGAAAGTTGGTCCCCCCTCACCTCTAGAACAACGGTCCCCGCCTACTTGTGAATTTAAATTTTGAAATTTCAAAAATGCATCCTCCAATATCTTTTGTCGTTTGATCATTCTCGAGGTGCCGTGAGAGAGAAAGCAGCGGGTTCTCTGTATGCGGTGGGTATTTATGGTAGTGTTTGACTGAGTGGACAAATTCACAAAGAAATAGATAATTTTGAAGCAACTGGGTGTTTGTAGATGACTAGCATCCCAATAATGTTCCTTTACATCAAGGTTGGAATTGGCATTTGCAGAGATTTTGAGTAAAGAAATCGTGAATTATCTGGTGAGGAACCCTCGCCCTAAGCCGCATCCCAGCACCGTTCCGATGAGATGAACGATCAACACGTTTATGCTTCATTAGAATCTTAACGTTGTTCCAATGAGAAATACAAGAAGCAATCAGAATATGGTGGTTCTTCTCATAAACCAAACACTGCTACGACGGTGACAATTAGCTGTGTTTTTACTCACGATTTGACTTTGAAGCTTGGCTCCTGCGAAAATTCCATCTAGGCCCAGCACAGCTATTTACATTTAAAGCTAGCTCTCACTCGACCTCCTTTCATCTAATAACTGAGCGAGTCTTTTCATATCAGTAGTGAAGCTATTGAATAATTTATGTTTGATTCATTATTTTACCGCTGCAAGTCTGCGTTCTGCAATGCAAAGGTCTAGGAAGCGAGTAACCATGCATACAGAAATCTCTTCTACCCACTTATAGAAAAAGTAAATTGCATTATAGAAATGAATTTAAGGGCCATTTTTACCAGCTTGTGAAGAGATATTTTTCATTGACGTGGAGAGCTTTAGATGAGTTGGGGCAATTGTTATGAAATAAGCTAAGTAATTACACACGATCTTTAGGCCCGATGTGTTGTTCAGTGTCCACGTGCTTGACACTGGACACTAACATGCCCAAGACATGTGTTTGATAAGTCCAAAACACGTGTCCAACACTTGTGAAGGACGTGTCTTACAAATAGAACAAGCATCATGAGAAAAAGTGGTTTGAGGTCCATAAAAACTTGATTTTTCCTTCATTCTTTCACATTTTTCAATGAGGCTTGAGTTCCAAGAGGGTTTTTTTTGGAAGGTGAATAACAATAACATGTTTTTCAAGGGATTGCACTTGACTTGAGGGTGGATTTCAGTGGCAACAATGCAAGTTTTCAAGCAGGAGTAAGAAGAATGTCTCAATCAGCAAGGGAAGATGGTAAAGGGAAAAGGAGAGGGAGGAATATACTAGCTGGTGTCACCCCTTCTCCTCCAAATCCAAGTTTAATTTTATCTAATGCTGTTAGTGGTCCATTTGTTGCTAGTGCAGTTGTTGGTGTTGGTCACACTACTACTTGAATAACCTTATATTTACAAGAGAACAAGCCCAAGAGAAGAAATACCCCTTGTGGAAGCATGTAACAAGGAAACTAGGGCTTTGGGAAAAGCTAGTTGGGGGAGGGAATGTGGTGTCGACTTGTAATTTTTGTGAGAATGAGTTCAAGAGCACCTATTATGGGGTTAAGGTCCATTTGTTCAACATTCCTCATGGTCTTTCTACATGTAAAGCAGTGACCATTAATGAATGAAGGGAGATGGAAAGAGAGGATTGTAATGCCCCTAGATTGGCTAGAGACCTTAAGGGCACTTGCCAAGTGACCCGTCTAAATAAATTATTAATAAAATGACACTTATGTGTGAGTCAAAATAAAATTGTTTAATAATTTGAGATTCATGTGGAAATTAATTATGCTTCAGCTAGACTCTTGGTTTAAATAGTAATTATGGATAAATTTGAATCATGTTTGCTTAACGAATTATGATTATGAATAGGTTTATGTTTTGCTTAATGACTAGCAATTTTATGAAATAAATTATGTTGATTATGAGTAGGACTATTAATGTGTGCTCTGAGCATGTGTGTAGTGATAGATAAGAAAACCGTTCATTGATTGACTCACAAAGGAATAAAAGGGGGCCGTAGAGGACGAAAAAAAACACACATGGGGGTACGACGACGATGCCGACTCCCGATAATACCCATGCACGAGTTGAAATCCCTTCATCTGTACTCGGGTGAGCGTGAAGTCGTACAGGTGAGACCATAATGGTTTGGTCAAGTATGAGGTTGAGGGGCACGCAGTAAGAACCAACTTACTCCACAACGCCATTAGTATCACATAGAGTGTAGTTGAATAATTTATAGTCACAATTCACAAATCACTACAGGAAATCCCCGCACATCAGATAAATGAGAAATTATTGTCGGAAGGACCCGACAATGTCGTACCTAGATAATAAAGGAGAAATTATTGTCAGAAGGACCCAACGATGTGATACCTAGATAATAAAAGGAGAATTATTGTCGGAACGACCCGACGATGTAGTATATAGACAATAAAAGAAAAACCAACAAGAAAACCTATGGATTTTGCATACAGTCTTCATTTAGAAAAATTGTGCATGAAATGCTTAATTATAAATTAATAATTAAGAATAATTAGATTTGGAGCAAAATATTGGACTAAGGGTAGTTATGTAGTTAACTCCACTTGCACCCACACAAATAGGGATTGGAATCAAAGCATCAGGGAACAACTAAGAGTTAAATGTAGGATGTATGTGCACTCTCATGGGAGAGCGACACATGGATGGATGAGCAAATTTAAATAAAATATTATACATACAAGATCAATTTGCATGGAGTGACATGTGTCGGAGGGAATATTTTTATTTAAGAAAAAGAAAAAGAAGGGAAAATGGACCTATTGTTGGATGACTGTCGTAATGGTCTTGAAGTTCTGAATGTGCTTCTATTGCGAGTTTGGCAAATGATTTTGGTGAGAGGGGAGTCTCATTTCTAAATTCTTTTCGATTGTGTGTGTCCTCTACGGCCTTATTACTCGGGGGTCTGGGAGGAAGGAGATTACTCCCAGAGTGGTAGGGAGGTCAACCGAGGGGTCTTCGATGAATTTTCAAGTTTTGGAGCAAATTGGATCGAACATCATCTCAATCCACCAACCTTAGCAGGATCGGCCTTCAACAGGTTTGCATATTTTAAAACTCCTCTTGATTATTTGATTGTAAATATGTTTCAAACCTAATTACATGGGTGAATACAGTAATTTACTTAGAATGTAATCATGAAGTACGAGCTATCTATCGTATCTTGGAAATGTTTAATTTTAACTGCGTATTATTATTTAAATTTCTTATTAGGATCCAAATTGCAAGCTTTATTCTAACTGTGCATTAAATATTTTTAATTCTGAGTGAATACCAGATCGGATTATTTATTTTAACTATACATTATCATTTTAATTCTGAATGGATACTAGATTAGAATCTTGTTTTTAAACTGTGAATTGATATTTAAATTTCAAAGGGAAACCAGATCGATACCTAGTATGTTAACTGCGTATAGTTATGTAAATTGTGAGTAGAAAACCAGACCGGAATTTTTATTTAAAACTGTGCATTGTTGTTTAAAATTTTTGAATAGAACCTGGAACGATAGTCTTTTATTTCAACTGAGTATTGTTAGTTAATCTTTCGGACAGAAATCAGATCAGATCCCTTGTTCTTGTTTATTTTAATATCTTGGATCTGAACCAGACCAAAGCTCTCTAATTAAACTATGTATTGTTACACAAATCATGAACCCTAACTTAATTGAAATTCATCAGGAAACAATGTGATATTATTTAATCGAACAAATAAGAATCAATTCGATCTTCTCTTAAAACTGTGTATTGTAACCATGCTAGAATAGAGATAGGATCCAGTTCATCCCTTGATCTAAGTATCAATGTCGAATTCCCCATTAGGGATCAGACTGATTTCTCCTTTAAAAATCTATTTGTTGTCAGTAAATTTCCAAGCAAGGACCGAGCCTGGGCATGCTATTCTATTCCTTACAGGGATCAGATCCATCTCCTTCCCTAGAATTATGTATTGAGTTTTGAATTTTTGAATAGAGGCCTAAACACACGTATTCCTCTTCCAAAAATATGTGCCACATCATCTTTTATTCTGATTAGAGTTCATATTGAATTTCTGTAGGTTGGAGTGTTATTATTGTCTGTCAATGGGAACAATATCGAATAGGGTTAGAATTCAGCTTTCTCTATGCAAGCCAAATGTGGCCATATTGAACTTAGTTTGAAGGTCTATGCTTAATTCAACCCGTGAATTACTTGCACCATTGATGCCTGTGCATTTCATTTTCCTTACCATAATTTCGGTTAGGCTTTGAGACCCATGAGGTATTGTTTATGTTGTTGCTTCAACTTAGGAAATACCACCACATAATTTGATGTCTATGTAGAACTTGATGTAATCATTACAGAATATGTATACCCTACTCTTTCCTGGTAGTGTCGTCCTCATTATTAAACTCGAATCTCACAACCTTGCATGTCTTATTAACTGTGGTTAGCATTCCTAGCGTCGACCATATAGAGTGAGGGAAACACGACCTGGTAGTTGGAAGTTCTCTCTGCTAGTTAACCCATGTTGAGTCAACCCGACTCAACGCTACCACCGAGACAGTTACCTCTATATATATCAAGATGCGCTATACATCTCGCGGCTTCATGTATCCTCTTAAGTACTGCAGTCATCTGGCAGAGACATCTCTACATGTTAGCTCTTCTTCGAAGGAAGCTAGAAGGGTTCAATAGTTGAGCCACTAATCCCTGACCTATTCCCTTCATCTACTCAATCGACTGCCAAATGGTTGTCCCTGAAATGGAGTTTAGAATCAGAATCTTCATATCATAAATTGAATTGGAGTTCATTCATTAATTCAATAAATATATACATATATTATATGCGCATATATTTTGGAGTTCATTTATTAATTCAATAAGTATATGCGTATATATTTTGGAGTTCATTTATTAATTCAATAAATATATACATGTATTATATATATACACATAATAAAATGATGAGCGAAATGGTACATTGGTTATATTCTAATCATAAAATTTTATTGCATATGTTGTTATTATGAAATGAAAATCATATTGCATATTATGAAATGAAAATTATATTGCATAAGTTGTAATTATGAAATGGAAATTATATTGCATATGTTGTAACTATGAAATGAAAATTATATTACATATGTTGTAACTATGAAATGAAAATCATATTGCATATTATGAAATGAAGATCATATTGCATATGTTGTAATTATGAAATGGAAATTATATTGTATATGTTGTAATTATGAAATGAAAATTCCATATGTTGTAATTATTAAATGACAAGCATAAATTGCATGTGTTGTAATTATGATATGATAATTACATTGCATATGTTGTAATCGTGAATTGATAATTATATTGCATATGTTGTAATCAAGAAATGAAAATTATGTTGCATATGTTGTAACGATGAATTGAGAATTATATTGCAAATGTTGAAGTTGTGGAGTGAAATTATATTATGACGTGGTACTATATATAAGTATTTGCGATGGAATTTGGATGGTAAACGGTAAAGATATTGAGGTATCGGATTTACAAAATACATATAAAATTCTTATATTAAAATGTGTGAAATGGGGTTTAGTAATGGAGAATACATTGAATTTTATTTGGATCGATTCTAGAGTCTTTTATGTAAATGTTAAAGGAAAAGAGGAAAGGAACTTATCTAATATTTAGCTCCTCTTTTTAAATTCTTTAAAAAAAATAAAAATAAAAACTTAGCGTAGTTCACTCGGAGGTTACATCGATTAACGATGAGGAACCTTACAAGGATGAAACTGGCTTGGGGAAAGTGGTAGCAACATGTAAGAAAAAAAAAATGAGTATCATCTTCCATTATGGAGGAAACCCTTTATCAATAACAGATATGGCATGAGTGGGGTTGATATTCAACCAACAAGAAAAAGTCCAATTCCAAGTGGTCCAATGGAGAGGATTTTCCAACAAGAGAGGCAAGATGAGATGGACCTTACCATTGCATTTTATTTCTATCTCAACTTCATTTTTAATTTAATGTTGCACAATCAACATTATTTATTGAGATGTGTCGAGTTCTAGTTGAAAAAAAAGTTATACAACTTGACGAGAACCCGATATTATTCTCCTTTTGATCCAGGTGGATATTGGTGGCCACCCACCTTTCCAACTGGCTCAAAACAGTTTTATGGCAATTTTGGTATTGTACTATTTTTAGCAGTTTTTCGGGTCCTGAACTTCCGGGGCCATTTTGAGGCCCTAAACGACATTTTTTGGCAATTCGGGGGGCCAAATGGTTGCCCCCGGCATGCATTTGGCTTCAATTAAAAGTTGTAAATCTCGGATAGATCTTTCCAACGGGCTACCGAGCGCCCCAAACGGAGATCGTATGCAAAAGTTACGACCCCGGGAAGTTGATGTACTAACTTACCCAAACGGGGCCCACATGACTTTTGGCGCTTCATCTCCTATGGTTAGGTTTTTGGATGTCTAGGGTTTTTGACATTCCTGTTTATTGTAAAATGCCTTGAGAGCCTCATTGTAACCATCTTCTTGTGAAATGAGCGCAGCCGTCACATCTCTTCTCATGGATAAGCCGCCACCATTCCAGCAAGCTTGTTTTCCGCTGCATTTTACAGTTCTAGCTTATTTCCTTATTGAATAGAAAACCAGTTTTACTGTATCTCTGTTATTTTGTGTTAAGCATCTGATAATAATCTGTATTCATTTCATTCTGCTCATAAAATCCGGATCACCTTTTTTGGGGGGTGAATTTTAGTAGTTGCTTTTACCTCCGTTTCAAAAAGTGTGTATACTGGTAGTACCATTTTTCATTTTGAGTCATTATTTTGTGATTTTGAAACTTCTTGGTCATAAGAAAACTCTAACTTTTATTTACAAAGGCATTTTTTCAGAGTTTACAAAAAAATATACATTTAGTAGCTAGCTATAATGAAAAAATACACATTTTTGAATTTTTCTTAAGATTTAGAAGCTAGTTAGAACAAAAAAAATGCATTTTCAAAGTTTTTTCATAAAATTTTTATCTTAAAGAAATCATTTTTGGGGCAAATTTCTAAACAAAATGAGGAAAAAAGACATTTCAAACTATTTTTCAACATATTTTCCGCTATTTGATGTATAAAATGATATTATTTAACATTATTTTCCATAAAGTGATGTTTCACATAAACTCAACAAAACATATAGCATATATTTCTAAATAGCATATTAAAAACATAACAGTTATTCTCAAAATAAAATCTTAAATTCAAAACAT
This sequence comes from Larix kaempferi, assembly GCA_027924585.1. Classification (NCBI taxonomy): domain Eukaryota; kingdom Viridiplantae; phylum Streptophyta; class Pinopsida; order Pinales; family Pinaceae; genus Larix; species Larix kaempferi. The sequence goes on along the minus strand of BSBM01000769.1, from coordinate 1,055,620 downwards.
TACAAAAATATCTTATCAAAAATTTGTCAACTTTGAAATTTTCGTCAACGATATGAAACTAATCAACAATATCATGTAGGTTGAAATCTTCATCAAAATTGACATTTTCTGCTGGCTGGATCTCTTCTTGGACCTCAATGTGTTTTTCCATTGGGTCCTCTACTTTTGCAAAATGCCCAAAGTGATCTTTTCTGAACATCCCTTTTAAAGGAGGTTGAGGCTCTTTTGACATCTTTGCCACAAGTGTCTCACTAAATTCTCATTTCTTCAAACCAACTTTCTACATTTCATAGCATTAATTCTTTGCTTGATATAATTACACTGTAGTGGATCATTATCAATGGATATGCAATTTCTTCATTTTTGTAACGAACATGCTGTTGTTGTGCCTAATCACCACATACACAATAAAAAATGTCAAATAGCATAATGAAACATAAATTTAAAATATATATATATTACTAAATTTAGATTACGACACTAGTTTCATATGTAATATTAGAAATATTACCTTATCCTGAGAACAAATCTAAAACCCAATCTCCTTCTTTTGAAAAATTGTCTATGAGATAATTAATCAATGCTTGCGGTGTAATGTCCCATTTTTTACCTTACTACATGAACTATCGTCATATCTTGTATTTGCTTATTATTGGGAGACTTTGTCAGTTGATGACACTATGGACATATGGTTCTATTATTTTTCCGAGATATATATGTGTGTGCACATGATGTTAATGTTATGATATGTAGTCATGTTTTGATATATATTCATGTGTTAATTATGTCTCTTACATGCAAATTACTGAATGATGGATACATGGATACCAAGTTAAAAGTTATATATTGAATGGATAAATGTGATACCATGTGCATGGTACTTAGAAATGCTTTGCTCATTGTTTCTTAATAACGAAATGTATATATACATGTCAAGGATTTTGCACGATATTCTCGATCGTATGTCATAGACTGAATTATAGGTTAAAATGACTAAGTTATAGATGGATCCTACGAGGTGGTAATACCTCGGGAACATGGACTCTGAAAGATAAATTGTATGCAAGTGATGCATTATTTATTTAGCATGATTATTGTGTTTATTATAATGATGTATGGGTGGGGTAGGGTTTCAGGAAACTCAACCACCGAGATTGGTTATACAATGGCAAACTAAGTACAAGTCGCAATGCGGTCATTATGTTAGTGTAGACATAGTCCCTTGTTCCATTAGGGGGGTGGAGGATTTACCCACCGTTTATCCCCGAAACCCAGAGTCATGGGAGGGATGTGCTACAACGCGCTCCCCAAGGTGTGTGGTGATGACTGGTGGTTTCCTGTTGGGGAAGCTTGGTCAATGTAGTTGACACTTTTGCTTATAGGTTCTAACTAGAACCCGTCATGGAGTGACACTTCAAGGTAGCCCAACAGAGGAAGGATAGGATGTGGCCCAATTAGTTGTGAATCAGATAGACGATGTAGGTAGATAGGTGTAGCATGAAGTTAGGAAGTAAAATTGATTTACAGTGTATGTTGAAAACCTTTGATTGATTTATGTGTCATAACTCAGTAATGTATGAATTGTTCATAAGTTAATAAGATACAGTTAGGTAAAATATTGTACATTTCAAACTGTGTTTAAACCTGTGTCAGTAAACAATAAATTTTATGATTATGAATGATATGTGATTTCGTATTGTTGAAGTAACTACACGACCTATGTAAGCATTAGATACGCTTACACAAATCATCTATCTATGGATATGTCATTTATCTATTAAATTATTGATTGAATGCTTTATGGGTGTGAATGATTACTACTTACCTATTATTACTTAATCGCTAATTAATAGGTATAATTAAGTAGAATTAATTACGAATGGTTAATTAATCATGCTTAATATATGTTATTGATAGAGGTCATCATTAAAGTAATGAAACATGTTAGTTATATGTTCCACCATGTCGCTTAATTACTTGTGAATAAGTGTTAAAAAAATGGTAATTGTAATTTCAATTAGAGTAATATTAACTAGATCGGTTAATATTAATTAATTCTTAAACAATGTTAATTAATTAATATAAAATATATGGATTAGATTTAATTTATATTTATTTAATTAATTAGGGTTATGTCGAAATTCATTAAGAACATAGGGTAAATTCATAAATAGTTACCATATGCAATTTATAAACAAAGTGTTAAAATATGTTATGGAGTTATTTAATAAAAAATATAAATATAATTGTGAAACTTGAATTGTAAAGCCCACGAGTGATAAATAGTAATTAATGTGGATAAAATGTGTAAGTGTGAAACAATTATGGTTGGTAGGTGAACCAAATTAAGCATTAATTATATAATAAAATAAAACAATTTAATGTGTTTTTAGTCAAGTGTTGGGATCAAGAAGGACTTGGGGAATGGAGAATAATAATGATGGGGATATGGTTAGTTATGGTAGAAAAGAGTCAACGGAAGGAGGAATAAGAGGGAAAATAGACTTTGGGAAATGATCTTGGTATTTTGGGAAAAAAAGGAGGAACTTGCATAGTGGAGGAAAGGGTTGGAGGAAAATTGACAGGAAGCACTGGTTGGGTTTGTACTCAGTTTGAGCTCAAGGGTCTAGGAGGAAACTTTTGGAGCTAGGTGGTCAGAGAGACCCCTCCGGTTGGCAGGGAAGCATACCAAATTGGTTTGACTTGGTTGAGTTTCCTGGTTTGGGAAGGAAAATTTGGTTGTAGGGACAAAGAGGTAGGGAAAGGAGGAGCAACAAAAGGACAACTAGCTATCTTTGAGTTATTTTTCCTATAGGTATAAAAATCCCTTCTAACTATGTTAATTTTTACTTGTTTCAAGTTATAAATTAATGAAATTATGGGAATATCTATATATATATATATATATATATATATATATATATATATATATATATATATGGGCGGGCGCATGAAGATGCTCCCCAAATTCGTCGCAATAGGGCCGCACTAGCGGAGAAAAAAAATAACGCGACCGCACCTAAGGAGACGCGCATGCGCCTCTAGGTTCAGTACCGAACTGAGGCACATGCACGTTGCTGACGCGTACGCGCAAAGGAGACGTGCACGTACCCCTGTAAAAATAAAATAAAAAAATAGTTCACAATTTCCCCATTTTTCATTTGGTCGGCCGAGGGCATCCTCCTCCTTCGCGTACGCGTCTATTCAACTACCAACGGAGGCCAAATCCACTCCAAAACCACCCAACAACACCCACAAACTCGTCACCACTTCGATTAATAGGTAAATATCACGTTTTTTTTTCAATTTTATTCATTATTTGTGTCAATTTTTGTATTTTTTTGTTTATGTAATTGTAAATAATTCCCAAATTTTGAAATCAATGAACCAATTTTCAACTGCATATTGCAACTAAGGCAATGAGTGAACAAGATGTTAACCCTGAGTCCGGTGGAACACAAGAAAACCCGAACCTTGGATCCAATGCCGAACAAAACCAAAACCCACAACCAAATTTTCAACAAGATGACCTTAACCACTATGTAAATGAAATGCGAGTGCACACTCGCGAACTTAGAAACTCGGGTGAACCACCTCGATTGTCTCTTGCCACGTCAATTGAGAACTCAATCGACTCCCTCATCCATGCACACCAGCAATTGACAGACATGACTCAATTTAGAGCTAGGATGCGGGAGTACTACTCCACGGGAATCTCCAAGGAAGCAATAAAAGATTTGAACATTACAAAAGCCCAATTATATAGTATGTTCACCGAGCTGAAAACAGGTCAACCACCGAACATTACAAAGCCACGTGTATGCATGGATTGGTGTCATTACCAACCGTGGAGGGACAATTGGATGCAGAGGTGGTTCATGGTGTACGATAAACCTCCCTGTAATAATAGGGAGGTTCCACGGTACTTCCTTCGCCAACTGTGGGCTGAGTTTTTCCTTGGTTTACATGTCAACTATTTTGACATAACCGAGTTCAAGGGTGTTGGGCATGGCTCTACCCAAGATCGACCTGCTTCCAGGAGGAACCCACTAGGAGCGCCACGAGCTCCCAGGCGCGAGCCCAACCCCTCTCCTCAACCACCTCAATTAACCCACAAGCTTGATCAGATCAAGGTGGCAATGAGGAATGTTGCGCATGGACTCCTCAGACACACCTCCTTTGTTGCAGCTACTACAGTGGAGAAGTTGATTGACCTTGATAGAGATCCAGGTGTAGGACCTTCATGACAGGGCCAGGATATACCCGTGACCGGTGGTAGACATGATGGGCATTCCAGTTCGACGGGGGCAATTCCACATCTTTGTCCCCATTGCGAGCACACTTGCCTTGGCTCGATCGAGGGTTGTTATATGGATCATGTCAGCAATTTTTTTAATGTGTTTTCAATGATCACTTGATAACTTGTAAAGTATTTTTAAAGTATTTTTGTTTGAATTAAACTATTATTTCAATGTACAGTTATTCAGAGCCGAGACACCAACATGGGAGAACGTAGGATCTCCCAACCTGGATGCAGCAATGGCAGCTGCAATTGAAATTGCGGCACCCCACATGGAGGTATTTTCAGTACCTAGCACAATACTGTTATTACTTATGTCATTTATATTACTCAAGTATTTATATTTATGGCATACACGTTGATAGTTCGTACAATGTTTTTGAATATCTTGATTGCCTAAATAATGACTTGTTTAACATGTCTATAACATGCATGCATTTTGGTGTCCGCAGGTGTTCCCTGACTACGATGATCAACCACCCCCGCCAGGGATTGGAAGATCACCACATACACAGGTACAATGTGTAGTTATAAGCACACTTTTAATTTGAATTGTTGCGACTTACTATGGTTTAATTTATTGTTTGTTTACTAAATTGTGATATTACAAATGTATATGTAGGTGCCACCAACAGCTGCAGCTCCCCATTTTAGTTCTATATATCCACCCTCTCCCATGAGTCCCCCCCCTCGCTTCCATCTAGAATCCTCCCTACGCCCACCCCCTCCCTTCCATCCAGCCCTACTCCCCCTTCCATCCACCCCCCCCGCACTCAACCACGGCCCCCCTTCCATACATCCTCCCCAATTTATCCATGCCCCCCTGTCTATCCATCCTCCCCCATTCATCCATGCCCCCCCTTCCTTCTAGCTTCCCCTCTTTGTCCAAAACCTCCCTTCCGTCCATCCTCCTCCCTCTATGTAGGACTTCCCTCCCTTGCACCATCCCTCAACATCCCCCCTATCCCTTTTGGTTCGATACCCTCTATCGTACAACTGACAGGCGTTCATCATCCACGACATCCTCCTCCACCCCATACCACCATTTCTTCTCCCACCATATCATCCCCACTTCCCACCACTATTGTGGCATCTACCCTTCCAGTATCCTCATCTGTATCTCCAGTGGTTGCACCTGTAGTGGCTGCCACTACATCTGCGCCCCCCCCCATCACTGCATCAGAGGTGGTTGTCTGACCATCTGCGCCAACTGCTAGCCCAGAAGCCCATCCATGTCCATCGTCGGAGGTGTACATGGTGAGAATCAAACTAATTTATGAAAATATTTTGATGCATTAACACAAATTAATTTAAGCAATTATTACTTTTCAATGAAATGATTGTTGTAAATGTTGTAGGCTGGAATTGCGGAGAGGCTCCGCAGATCTAGGACAACTTTCCAACGTTTCTCAGTCACATCAGAGGTGATTTATTTAAGATTCAAATTCTACATTTGTTTTATAAATGTGGTAAATGTTGCAAATGCTTGAAAATGACCGTATCTTATATCATTTGTTCCAGAGCCCAGAGAGACGGTCTACTCCTAGACGGAGCAAGACCCGAGGTACCAGTAGCTCGAAGAGTAGGAAGATCGACTTTGGAGATGCGCCTGGGAGTGATGGGGGTGGTCACAATGCTTGACACACCATGTGTTATGTACATTAGCCACGATGTGGCACATTTTTGTACCAATTCTGATGTACTTTGTATCTACGACACGAGTTGCCATATATTTTGGATCTATGGCATGAGTTGTCGCATTTTGTTTAGGGCACGAGTTGCCACTATACATACATTGGGAACCATGTTCCACTATTTGCCATAAATTGTATATGTTTGGATGAGTTTTGCAGCGTCGATGTACATGGACTTTCAGTTATGTGATTTATATATCTCATTGTCTCATGTTGTGTGTATCAGGATGTGATGTTGTCTAAATTTTGGTTTTACCTAGATCTTAGAAGAGAAGTTGGATATCATAATGTGTGTGTGTGTGTGTATTGGATATCTATGCAATTGAAAATAGTAGACAATGGACGTGCATGTCCAAAATTCCTCACTAATGAGAAAATGAGACAAAATAGGCATCTTTTTAGATAGGATTGAATCCAATACTTGTAAGCAAAAATAAATCATACACTATTGCAAAATACACATAAATGAAACCTAGTGCATAGGCATGTGTGTGAAAACATGACAAATACAATATTTTTCAATCCATATAAGGAATCAATATCAATGGATATACTAGAGTGTTGTTATTGAAAAACTTATCGTATGTTTTAGTCGAATATATATATTTTAGGTTTTTTTTTAACGTCAAGCGGTCAATATCAAATAAATGATTGTTGTATAGGAGAGTGGAAAATATTAATATTTTTGGCATACACGCGCCTGTAAAAATAGTGCATTGTTTGCTAATTTAATACATTACAATTATAATTGTGTTATGAAATCATGATCATGTCTTTGATAAGTCCTTTGCATCCAAAGCATAAGTGTTGCAGTGCATTAAATGACATGACATTTTTAGGTACCCCTATATCATGTATATTTGACATTTGTTTTAAAAATCCTTGTTTAAGGCTTAAAATTTCAATGAATGACATTTGACTATGTTCAACTATTTTATTAGAGAACTTGCTTAGATTGTACATGATTCCTTAACTTGTTTTTGATACATTAGTCATCTAGTAATATGTCTATGATTTTTTGAATCCATCAAAAGCATGCTAAACTCGGTTGTGGAAGACCAATTTTTATAGTATTACTTATCCATGCCTGAATTGTCTCTATAAACTATCCTCATTGAGGTGCAATAATGTTGGATGTGTAGCTTTATAATTAAGAAACACTCAACCCTTTTTTCTTTTGCACTTGCAAATGTTCAATAATTGCTAGGAATGATTGAAATGTTTTTCCACAATACATTCAAAAAGATATGCATAGTATATGATTCACTGTAGGGCTGTTGGTGGATTGTTAGTACATGATCGTTCGACTTGTTTTTGATAAATTTAACTACTTGAGAATATGTTTGTGATTGTTTCAACCAATCAAAAGCATGCTAAAATCGGTTGTGGAACCACTTTTATAACTTATCCACACCTGAATAGTATACATAAACTTACCTTTATTCAAGTGCAATGGTGATGGATGTGTAGTGTATACTCCATGCTTGATTACTGGTTGATTTATGTGATTTTATGCACAATGAAGGCCATTGTTGACAACTTCCCCATACTCAAGGATTGCATTTTTAGTAAACATATCAACATAAATTTGTGTGCATCACCTGGGGGGGATTTGAACTGAGCATGTGTTGGAACATAATTAGTGAAATGGCCATAAAAAATGGCTACAAATCATTGAGTTATTCCCTTGGGATACACAAATTGATCTTAACCCTATCCAAACAATTGAGGAGTTAAGTCTAAGAATTTTGAGATAGACACTCTACACTTTCTTGATAGATATTAGCATGAAAGAGATTGGGGGTTAAGATGAATTTTTGCAAGTAAAGTTGATTAAAGGATTGAAATTTTTTTCCAAGTCATTGTAGACATTCAGAATCTAATATGGAAGTTTTATTTCCAACAAATGGATCCCAGGGACTCTCACTTCATACAACACAAACCATTATAGTAGTTTTCCAAACATGGTTCATCAAAGAAATTGCCATCAATAGTTATATACTGCCTCTGAAGACAACTAACCATTTTTTCAGTTTTTCAAGGATGGTAAAGTGTTTTGTGTATTTAGTAAGAATAAAGTTTTTTTCCCAAATTCATCATCATACATCATTTGGATATGGCCATCTCATTTAACCTCTATAGAGTGTTGATGTATATGTAACTTCGGAATGTATTTCATATATGTATATTGTACTCCTATAGAGATGGTATTATTCCTCTATACGGAAGTGTCGTCAGTTATATTGTAAGTGTCGTAACTTATACTTGATGGGTTATTAGACCACCTTGTTGGGGTCGGCCCTGTATAAGTCATGTGGGTCGAAGGGTTATTAGAGCACCCTATTGGGGGTCAGACATGTGGGTCAAAGGGTTATTAGACCACCCTATTGGGTGTCAGCCTAGTCAGCATTATGTTATGTGGTTAAGTTAAGGCCGAACTAGTAAAGGTTATTAGGCAAGTCAAGTCAAGTATAAATAGAGTGCGGGAGGCACTTTATTTTATCATTCTATTTCTCTCTCACACTCTCGAGAGAGTGGCACACTTGTGGAGGAGGAGAAGCTGCTGCTAGGATATTTCTATCTCTTATGCTTGGGTTGTATCATTGCTCTATCTATCTCTGAGGAAGTTATTGGGGTTTTTCACCTTTATGGTTTTCCCTAAGTAAACTCTGTGTCTCTTGTGTGCTTGCATTATTGTGTTCATGATTGATATGATGTAGATATGCTGTACATGTTGTTCTCTCAGTTAACATCCTATATCAGATTGAAGTAAATTATGAAAAATTAACATGGTATCAGAGCTATCCTGAAAGAAGGCATGGTATGGCATGAATGACACTTGTTGCAATTGCGAAGCTATGGCTTGATATAGAAAAAACCAGTCATCGTAGAACTTTTGCTATAAATATATTTCGGCAAGGTTTCAGTGTCTGAAAATCGTACAGGGAAAAGATACGATCCCCATGTACCTTATGTCCAAAGGAAAGCCTCTAATTCGTTGTACTTTGTTATTTATGATCTATACAATATAGGGTTTCTGCCTCTTCCAGATCTCAGTCATAAACAGGTGACCTTGAAAAAAAATTCATAACTTGGGCTAGGAAGCTCCAAATGAGATTTCGTAAAAAGTGACAGGTAGTGCACGGACTGTACTTTCTCAGATAACGTTTTCAGAGGACGAAATGGAACCAGTGACATGTGGAACGCCGTACAAGTTCGCTCTCCTGTTTTATCCCATAAACAGGTCACATTGCAACACTTGGAATAACTCTCTCTCAGAGAATCCATTTGAGGTCAGAACTATGGTTTTGGAAAGATGACAGGTCGGGCTATCACAAGAAAAAAATTTAGACCCTGTGGATTGAAAAGTTTTGAGTTACACCAGAAACAATCAGGTACATATTTCTGTCAAAACAGAATTATTTTTTAGCACCTTCATCCATGGCTTCCGGAATTTAGGGTTTTGGAGAAAGTTGGAATTTTGTAATCAGAGACTACGGCTGAATGCTACTCATCAAAATCAAAATTTAGAGACCAAGATCATAATTTTTGGTTGGGAATAAGGTCGGGCTTGATCAAACCCTAGTTCGGGACTTTGATCGAAAAAGTGGAAAATTAGGGCTTCTGCAAAAATGGAAATTTTTGAAATCTGTGACCACGGCTGGAAGCTCCTCAGAAAAATAGAATATTAGAGCTTTGGATCGAACCTTTTGATTGGGAAGAAGGGTGGGCTTTATCAAACTCTAGTTCGGGGTCATGTCCAGTGAATCCGAAAGTTTCAAAGGCAAATTTGAGGGGTGAAACTTTGCAGCTTTCAAATTATGAGTCTACCAGCTTGATCAGCTCATCAAGGCGCATATTTCTATCCTTTCGGAAGTTTGAAATTCAAAGTTTGAATTATTAAGGTTTCTCTGACAAACCCTAATCCAACTCCAGATCCAGTTCACGCAAATCAAGTGGATTGGGTTAATCCTAGAAGAGAATGAATTGGTCACCTGCATAAGTGAAGAAGTTCCTGTTTCAAAGGGAGATGAGGCTAAGGCCTTACATAAGAAGATTACAAGCAATCTCGATAGGTATGATTCATCCAGGTATGTTTAGAGATTTGTTCATGATTAAGTTTATGGTATGTTTGTCTTCATGTTATTACGGTTAGTACAATCTTGATTAAATTTAGACTTGTCATATCACCTTAATAAAATTATGAATGCATAATAGAAGATATTCATTGATTAGGGTGTTGACACTTATGATTGTACTAATGCATTATGGTGTTGTATGAGGTTTATGTTGTCCGCTAACATGAAAGGTACACCAAGAAAGACAAATCATGTCCTAGTTCAAGAGCATATGATCATGATGACATGAGGACAAAGATTCATCCATTGTCATGAATCACTTAGAAGATCTATTTGCGAGATATGTATAACTTGGTTCTATAATGGTTAACCTATGAGATATGTAGGTTTCTAGCACAAGTCATTGAAGAGAACAAGAAGACATCATGTGGGTATGTTAGACATAACTAGCTAACATACTAATCCAGGTATGTTTTTCCTATATCAAGTTAGAATCCTACCTTGTGATAGGATCTCTTATATAAGTATACATAGCATGATTGATAACGATTTTTCATATGTTTGAATAAACATCGGTGTATGCATATTATGGTTTTTACCTTAATTGATGACATGACTAACCAAAAGAGTCATGAAAGTATAATCACGGGTTTAGGCATATTATGTTTCTTACTTTAATTTATGATATGACTAACCATAAGAGTCCTTGAATACTAATGCTTATTATTTATGTTTGAAATGATCATGAATATACATGCTTAATATTATTGTGTTTTGATAGTATTAAGATTATACTAATAAATGTGTGATTATGTATGAGACCTCGAGGATAACACAATGATGATACTAATAAGCATGCATAGTGATGGATATAAGTTCAAGGACAGGTAATCCACGAAGCAAAGATCAAGAGGGAGCACAATCCAGTTGTTCCTGCAAGGAAGCAAAGATCAAGAAGGAGCACACTTAAGTAGTTTCTGCAAGGATGCAGATATTCAGAGGGAGTTGACCACTTCTCACAATCCACATCAGATTGGAGTTGCATAAAAGAAGAAAAGACTTAGAGGGAGTCAACCCAACAAACAAACAAAGATGAGTATTTGAATTATCATTCCTTGCATATTTTATTGTTTAAATAATACTGTTCAATAATGTATATACTCATGTTCCTAGAATTAGGTTGTGTATTATGCATATTAGAATAGTTGCATTGATGAACAGTATACTACTAATATACATGGGTAAGTGGCCTATGGAACTGTACAACATTCCATTGCTACTTATCTAGAATGAAACCTCTGTGCTGACATGTTGGGAGTTGTGCACACTCTTAACAATGTTATGGTAGAGATTGGAAGGCATCTAAAAAGTTACAGGAGACGGATAAATGTTGTATTGAAGCATTGGCCAAGATAATTGCATGACTGTATGACATATTTCTTTATGTGTAAGAATTTGTTCTGAAAACTATGAGATGTTTTCTAATCATGCAATTTAACTTGTTGTGTAGGAAAGATCGTATACCATCAACTACAAAAGAAGGACTACAACATTTGTTCAGCAACAAAGTTATCTATTGAAAATTTTGAAGATATTGAAGTTCCCAGGATCTGGGAAGAATGCCATGATAGAGGAGTACCAGTCGATCATGAAGATGTTTGGGATGCAGTCCCGAGACCCGGAGGTGAGTCTGTAGTGACTTCCAAGAGGATCTACAAGATCAAGCATGCTGCAGGTGGTAGCATAGAGACTTTTTGCTTCTATAGCCAGATACACTTCCATTAGATCCGTACTTGCTCTGGCTGCAGTGATGAAATGGAAGTTACACCAGATGGATTTCAAGACAGTTTTCTTGAATTGTGTAGTTGAAGAAGAAGTGTATGTGGAGCAGCCACTTGGTTCTGAGACACATGACAGGGAGTCATATATGTGCAGAACTTGGTATGGTAGGATAGACAGCTTTCTATCCAGTTTGGGATTTACCAACAGTAAAGAGGATTCCAACCTTTACTACAAGGTTGAGGAAGGCAATCCAGTGATACTACTTTTGTATATGGATGACCTGTTTATTACAGGTGAAGATATATTGATTGCCGACACGCAACAAAAGATTGTTGTCGAGTTCAATATAAAGAACTTGTGGATGATGCACTATTTTTCTAGGTATGGAGGTGTGGCAGAGTGCAGATGGAATCTTCCTTGGACAAAGGAAGTATGCAGTAGAGATCCTGAAGAGGTTCAGGATGATGGAATGCAATGCCATGGCCAAACCTATGGCACCAAAACTGAAGCTTCTGTGTGATGCTTCATCTGAGCTGGTTGATATCACTATGTATCGTTAGATGATTAGGTCCTTGATGTACCTGACGAACACGAGACCAAATATTTGCTTTGCGGTGAACACATTGAGCCAGTTCCTGACGGATCCGAGGAGTGTTCACCTGGTTGTTGTAAAGAATATTCTGAGGTACTTGAAGGGTACAGTTGACTATGGGATCAAGTATGATGCGAATCAAAAAGTTTAACCTGCAGGGTTATGTTCATTCAGATTGGGCAGGCAGTGCTGTAAATAGGAAGAGCACTTCTGGGTGCTGCTTCAGTATGGGATCAGGTGTGATCTCTTGGTTTAGCAGGAAGCAGTCCTGCGTAGCACTGAGTACAACCGAAGCAGAGTATGTTGCAGCTTGTTCGGCTAGTTGTGAGGCAGTATGACTTCGGAAGCTATTGTATGAGTAATTTGATCTACCACTGGAGGCTACTGGTATCTTTTGTGACAACCAGAGTTGTGTGAAGATATCTAAGAACCCAGTGTTCCATGACAGGTCGAAACACATAGAGACCAAATATCACTATATCATGGATATGGTGCAGAGAGGAGCAGTGAAGCTCCTGTATGTTGCGACAGATGAGTAGGTAGCAGATGTATTGATGAAACCACTAGCCAGAGTGAAGTTCGAGTACTTCAGAGAGAGGCTTGGTGTTCTTTAGATCGACGACACTTCGAGGAAGAAGTGATGGACACATCTGCTAGAGCCATTCCAAGCATGGTGAGAAGAGGATCCTTCCCATGGCTGTGGATGTAAGAATTGGATGATGAGCATCAGGATGATGCTCCAGTTACTGCTTTATATATACATCAGTTGGATGCTCTTATCAATTGGAACATGTATATGTATATGCATAATGTTGGATGCGGGATATGATCAGTTGGATCATGTATTTGTATATGTATATGTATCAGGTGGATACTTGTATGATCAGGTAGATCATGTATTTGTATATGTATCAGGTGGATACGTGTATGATTAGGTTGATCATGTATGATGATATGTGTCAAGTGGATACTTGTATGATCAGGTTGATCATGTATGTTGATATGTATCAAGTAGATACATTGTATGATCAGGTGGATCATGTATTTGCATATGTATCAGGTGGATACTTGTATGATCAAGTAGATCATGTAGTTGACATGTATCAGGTAGGTACTTGGTATGCATCAGGTTGATGCTATGATGTTGATTAGGATGATCACAGATGATGAGCTTCAGGATGTTGCTCCAGATGATATGCATCAGGTTGATGCTATGAGTTTGATCAGGATGATCACAGATGACGAGCTTTAGGATGTTTCTCTAGATGATATGCATCAGGTTGATGCTATGATGATGATCAGGATGATCATAGATGATGAGCTTCAGGATGTTTCTCCAGATGATATGCATCAGGTTGATGATATGACGATTATTAGGTTAATCATGTGATGATGTACATCAAGATGATGTATGGTGAGTATCGGGTTGATACTCTGTGGCCGTGGACAAGTTGTGCAGGTAGCATAGAAAAGGTCCTTTAAAATCCGAACAGATAGAGCGGTGTGCTCGTAACATCCTGGGATGCTCTATCGAGATCCAGACAGGTAGAGCGGTGTGCTCATAACATCCTGGGATGCTCTGAGTAGGTTTTTCTATGGTTTCACATAGAAAAGATCCTTTAAAATTTGAACAGGTAGAGCGGTGTGCTCATAACATCCTGGGATGCTCTATCAAGATCCAGACAGGTAGAGCGGTGTGCTTGTAACATCCTGGGATGGTCTGAGTAGGTTTTATGGAAGTTCACATAGCAAAGATCCTTTAAAATCTGGACAGGTACAGCAGTGTGCTTGTAACATCCTGGGATGCTCTATCGAGATCCAAACAGGTATAGCGGTGTGATCGTAACATCCTGGGATGCTCTAAGTAGGTTTTGTGAAGGTCAACATGTAAAAGAACCTATAGTTTGCGCTAGGTTTTGTTGACGCACGTAATCAGTCCTAGGTTCCACAGTATGGCCACTGATGATGAAGACCTATAGGTGGTGGGCCTACATCCAGTATGAAAAAGGAATGGTTCTGTAGAACTTCCTATGACGAGTAGATTCAAAGATTGATTGAGATAGCAGCAGCAGTGACAATGACGATAACTCGATGATGATTATCCAGTGACGATGATCAAGAGAAGAAGACTTGTGCTAGAAGACTTGTGTCAAGAAATACCTTCCTAGTTAAGAGGGAGTGTTGATGTATATGTAACTTCAGAATGTATTTCATATATGTATATTGTACTCCTATAGATATGGTATTATTCCTCTATACGGAAGTGTTGTCATTTATATTGTAAGTGTCGTAACCTATACTTGATGGGTTATTAGACCACCTTGTTGGGGTCAGCCCTGTATAAGTCAAGTGGGTCGAAGGGTTATTAGACCACCCTATTGGGGGTCGACCATGTGGGTCAAAGGTTTATTAGACCACCCTATTGGGTGTCGGCCCAGTCAGCATTATGTTATGTGGTTAAGTTAAGGCCAACCTAGTAAAGGTTATTAGGCAAGTCAAGTCAAGTATAAATAGAGTGCGGGAGGCACTCTATTTTATCATTCTATTTCTCTCTCACACTCTCGGGAGAGTGGCACACTTGTGGAGGAGGAGAAGTTGCTACTAGGAGATGTCTATCTCTTATGCTTGGGTTGTATCATTGCTCTATCTATCTCTGAGGAAGTTATTGGGGTTTTTCACCTTTATGGTTTTCCCCAAGTAAAATCTGTGTCTCTTTTGTTCTTACATTATTGTGTTCATGATTGATATGATGTAGATATGCTGTAGATGTTGTTCTCTCAGTTAAGATCCTAGATCAGATTGAAGTAAATTCTGAAAAATTAACATAGAGCACCAACTTTTTTCTCTATATCATCTACACAATGTTTATACCCACCTTCGCCCACATCAATGGTTATTCTTACCATGTTCATGTGATGCCACAATTAGTTGATGTTGCTCGTGGTTCAATTATGAACCTTTGGGACTGTGACTATGGTTATTACAACTATGATTGTGTGGCATTTGATAAAAAAATTCTCCCCATGATGATTATGATCACTGCATCTAATATCATCATCACCATCTTCGTCATCGTGGTCATCTCTAGGTCGCTCATCAACATCTCCATCATCATCACCATCTTCATCATCATCATCATCATCATCTTCATCACCATCGCCATCATCATCAACGCCTTCACCATCATCACCATCTTCATCATCATCACCATCTTCATCATCATTGTCATCTCTAGGTCCCTCATCACCGTCGCCACCATCATCACCATCTCCATCATCTTCATCACCATCTCCATCACCATCGCCATCATCATCAACGCCTTCATCATCCTCACCATTTTCATCATCATTTTCATCTCTAGGTTCCTCATAACCATCGCCACCATCATCTCCATCATCTTCATCATCATCAACATCATCATCATCTTCATCATCACCAACATCTCCATCATCATCATCATCATCCTCCTCCTCCTCATCATCATCTTCATCACCATCGCCATCATCATCAATGCCTTCATCGTCATCACCATCTTCATCATCATTGTCATCTCTAGGTCCCTCATCACCGTCGCCACCATCATCACCGTATCCATCATCTTCATCACCATCTCCATCACCATTGCCATCATCATCAATGCCTTCATCATCATCACCATCTTCATCATCATTGTCATCGCTAGGTTCCTCATCACCGTCGCCACCATCATCACCATCTCCATCATCTTCATCATCTTCATCATCATCAACATCATCATCATCTTCATCTTCATCATCACCAACATCTCCATCATCATCATAATCATCCTCATCATCATCATCTTCATCTTCATCACCATCGCCATCATCATCAACGCCTTCATCATCATCACCATCTTCATCATCATCACCATCTTCGTCATCATTGTCATCTCTAGGTCCCTCATCACTGTCGCCACCATCATCACCATCTCCATCATCTTCATCACCATCGCAATCATCATCAACGCCTTCATCATCATCACCATCTTCATCATCATTGTCATCTCTAGGTTCCTCATCACCGTCGTCACCATCATCACCATCTCCATCATCTTCATCATCTTCATCATCATCAACATCATCATCATCTTCATCATCACCAACATCTCCATCATCATCATCATCATCCTCATCATCATCTTCATCACCATCGCCATCATCATCAACACCTTCATCATCATCACCATCTTCATCATCATCACCATCTTCATCATCATTGTCATCTCTAGGTCCCTCATCACCGTCGCCACCATCATCACCATCTCGATCATCTTCATCACCATCTCCATCACCATTGCCATCATCATCAACACCCTCATCATCATCACCATCTTCATCATCATTGTCATCTCTAGGTTCCATCATCATTGTCATCTCTAGGTCCCTCATAACCATCACCAACACCATCATCATCAACGTCTTCGTCATCATCACCATCTTCGTCATCATCATTAACTCTAACTCTAACCCTAATTCAATTTCCTTCTATAACTCTATCCCTAACCCTCACAAAAACCCTAGCACTAAACCATCTCCTTCATCACCACCATCACCATCACCATCACCATCACCATCACCATCATCATCATCACCATCTTCATCATCATCATTAACTCTAACTCTAACCCTAAATCAATTTCCTTCTATAGCTCCAGCCCTAACCCTCACCCAAACCCTAGCACCAAACCATCTTCTTCACCATCACCATCACCATCACCATCGCCATCACCATCATCATCAACGTCTTCGTCAGCATCACCATCTTTGTCATCATCATTAACTCTAACTCTAACCCTAATTCAATTTCCTTCTATAACTCTAGCCCTAACCCTCACCCAAACCCTAGCACTAAACCATATCCTTCATCACCACCATCACCATCACCATCGCCATCACCATCGTCATCATCATCACCATCTTCATCATCATCATTAACTCTAACTCTAACCCTAACTCAATTTCCTTCTATAACTCCACCCCTAACCCTCACCCAAACCCTAGCACTAAACCATCTTCTTCACCATCACCATCACCATCGCCATCACCATCGCCATCACCATCAACATCTTCGTCAGCATCACCATCTTTGTCATCATCATTAACTCTAACTCTAACCGACGGAATGCGAGTCCGCTCGCCGGTTTGGGATCCGTGGCCACGGAGCAAATGCCCAAAGTGTCCCTGAATGGCCCCGGGGTGCCCGACTAGGATGCCCATAGCACCCGACCGTGGCTCGGTTCGCAAATCCATCGATTCTAATGGGTCTAGGATGCCAGGTTTCAGCTAGGGGACCCCACACAACGTGTCTCGAAGACCCGGAAGCGGTGCCAATGGGCCATCCCCGGAGCTAGGGTTTTGCTCAGTGAAGGCCATTCCAAATTCGCTTAAGGGAGCCAATTCTTGTCCGGAGGCCCCCGGGCATGCATGGCCACCATGGAAAGGTCCACTATGGCCATGTGGACCTGTGGGAGCCGACGGAATCCAAGTCCGCTCGCCAGTTTGGGTTCCGTGGCCGTGGAGCAAATGCCCAAAGTGTCCTTGAATGGCCCCGGGGTGCCCGACTAGAATGCCCGTAGCACCCGAACCATGGATCCGTTCCTGAATCCGTTAACTCTAGTGGGTTTGGGATGCCGTGTTTCAGCTAGGGGACCCCCCAAAGCATGCCTTGAAGGCCCAAAAGTGGTGCAAATGGGCCATCTCCAGAGCTAGGGTTTTACTCAGTGATGGCCATTCCAAATTCCCTAAAGGGGTGCATTTCTCGTCTGGAGGCCCCCGGGCATGCATGGCCACCGTGGAAAAGTCTACAATGGCCACAAGGACCTCTAGGAGCCGACGGAATCCAATTTCGCTCACCGTTTTGGGTTCCGTAGCTGCGGAGCAAATGCCTAAAGTGTCCCTGAATGACCCCGGGGTGCCCGACTAGAATGCCTGTACCACCCGAACCATGACTCGGTTCGTGAATCCGTCGATTCCAGTGGGTCTGGGACGCTGGGTTTCAGCAAAGGAACCCCCCAGAGCGTGCCTCGAAGACTCGGATGCGGTGCCAATGGGCCATCCCCGTAGCTAGGGTTTTGCTCAGTGAAGGCCATTCCAAATTCGCTCAAGGGGGCCATTTCTCGTCTGGAGGCCCCCGAGCGTGCATGGCCACCGTGGACAGGTCCACTATGGCCACATGGACATGTGGGAGCCGACGTAATCTGAGTCAACTCGTTGGTTTGTGTTCCGTGGCCGCGGAGCAAATGCCCAAAGTGTCCCTGAATGGCCCAAGGGTGTCCGACTAGGATGCCCGTAGCACCCGAACCATGGCTCGGTTCGTGAATCCGTTGATTCTGATGGGTCTGAGACACTGGGTTTCGGCTAGGGGACCCCACACAGCGTGCCTTGAAGGCCCGGAAGCAGTGCCAATGGGCCATCCCTGGAGCTAGGGTTTTGCTCAATGAAGGCCATTCCAAATTCGCTCAAGGGGGCCATTTCTCGTTAGGAGGCCCCCAAGCATGCATGGCCACCGTGGATAGGTCCACTATGGCCACGTGGACCTGTGGGAGCCGACGGAATCCAATTCTGCTCGTTGGTTTGGGTTCCATGGCCGTGGAGCAAATGCCCAAAGTGTCCTTGAATGGCCCCGGGGTGCCCGACTAGGATGCCCATAGCACCCGAACCGTGGCTCGGTTCATGAATCTGTGGACTCCGGTGGGTCCGGGACGCCGGGTTTCAACTAGGGGACCCCACACAGCGTGCCTTGAAGGCCCGGAAGCGGTGCCATTGGGCCATCCCCGGAGCGAGGGTTTTGCTCAGTGAAGGCCATTCCAAATTCGCTCAAGCTGGCCATTTCTCGTCCGGAAGCCCCTGGGCATGCGTGGGCACCGTGGAAAGGTCCACTATGGCCACATGGACCTTTGGAAGTCGACGGAATCCAAGTCCACTCGCTGGTTTGGGTTCTGTGCCCGCGGAGCAAATGCCCAAAGTCTCCCTGAATGGCCCTGGGGTGCCCGACTAGAATGCCTGTAGAACCTGAACTATAGCTTGGTTCGTGAATCCGTCCACTCCCGTGGGTCCAGCACACTGGGTTTCAGCTAGGGTACCCCACAGAGCATGCCTCGAAGGCCCGGAAGCGGTTCCAATGGGCCATCCCCGGAGCTAGGGTTTTGCTCAGTGAAGGCCATTCCAAATTCATTTAAGGGGGCAATTTCTTGTCCTAAGGCCCTCGGGCGTGCGTGGCCACCGTTGATAGGTTCTCTATGGCCACATGGACCTATGGAAGCTGAAAAAATCCAGTTCCGCTCGCTGGTTTGGGTTCCGTGGCCGTGGAGCAAATGCCCATAGTGTCCCTGAATGGCCCCGGGGTGCTCGACTAGAATGCCTGTAGCACCCGAACCATGGCTCGGTTCGTGAATCCGTCAACTTTGGTGGGTCCGGGATGACAGGTTTCAATTAAGGGACCCCGAATAGTGTGCTTCGAAGACCCAGAAACGGTGCCAATGGGCCATCTCCTGAGCTAGGGTTTTACTCAGTGATGGCCATTCAGAGACACTCTGGGGGTTTGCTCCGGGGCCACAGAACCCAAACTGGCGAGCAAACTTGGATTTCATCGGCTCCCACAAGTACACATGGCCATAGTGGACCTATCAATGGTGGCCACGCACGCCCGTGGGCCTCCGGACGAGAAATGGCCCCCTTGAGCGAATTTGGAATGGCCTTCACTAAGCAAAACCCTAGCTCCAGGGATGGCCCATTGGCGCCACTTCCGAGCCTTTGAGGCACGCTGTGTGGGGTCCCCTAGCTGATATCCGACATCCTAGACCCACCGGAGTTGACGGATTCATGAACCGAGCCAAGATTCGAGTGCTACGGGCATTCTAGTTAGGCACCCCGGGGCCATTCAGGGACACTTTGGGCATTTGCTCCGCGACCGCGGAACCCAACCGGCGAGCAGACTTGGATTCTGTTGGCTCCCACAGGTCCATGTGGCCATAGTGGACCTGTCCACGATGGCCATGCATGCTCGGGGGCCTCCGGACGAGAAATGGCCCCCTTGAGCGAATTTGGAATGGCCTTCACTAAGCAAAACCCTCGCTCCGGGGATGGCCCATTGGAACCGCTTCCGGGCCTTCAAGGCATGCTGTGTGGGGTCCCCTAGCTGAAACTCGGCGTCCCGGAACCACCGGAGTCGACAGATTCATGAACTGAGCCACGGTTCGGGTGCTACGGGCATCCGAGTAGGGCACCCCGGGGCCATTCAGGGACACTTTGGGCATTTGCTCCGCGGCCACGGAACCCAAACCGGCAAGCGGACTCGGATTCCGTCGGCTCCCACAGGTCCATGTGGCCATAGTGGACCTATCCACGGTGGCCATACATGCCCGGGGGCCTCTGGATGAGAAATGGACCCCTTGAATGAATTTGGAATGGCCTTCACTGAGCAAAACCCTAGCTCTAGGGATGTCCGATTGGCATCACTTCCGGGCCTTCGAGCCATGCTGTGTGGGGTCCCCTAGCTGAAACCCGACATCCCGGACCCACCGGAATCGGTGGAATCTATGAACCGAGCCACGGTTCAGGTGCTACAAGCATCCTACTCGGGCACCTTTAGGCCATTCAGGGACACCTTGGGCATTTGCTCCGCGGCCACAGAACCCAAACCGACGAGCGGACTCATATTTCGTCGGCTCCCACAGGTCCACGTGGTGATAGTTGACCTGTCCACGGTGGCCACGCACGCCCAGGTTCCTCCGGACGAGAAATGGCCCCTTTGAGCGAATTTGGAATGGCCTTCACTGAGCAAAACCCTAGCTCCGGGGATGGCCCATTGGCACCGCTTCCAGGTCTTCGAGGCACACTCTGGGGGGTCCCCTAGCTGAAACCCCAGGGCCATTCTAGTGGCGATAACAAGTTTATTGTCTGTTGAGTCTGATACTACATCCAGGAGCCGCTCAACAAACTTTGATATAGAAATCTCTGTATATTTAGGATACTAATTCAACCACTCATACAGTTTCTCACCTTCTCGAGGATCTAAATTTATAATTTCCTTTTGGGTAGATTCAGGAATTCTCGAGGATCTAAATTTACAATTTCCTTCTAGGTAGATTCAGGCATGGAATAATATTTGCCGACACTTCCAAGCTCCCGAGACCATTTGGTTAGACATAATATGTGCAACTCCTTTGATGAAAGATAAATTCTAGTGTGGACGGCAACATTTGATACACTAGCCAAATCTATTTTGATGGAAGAACTTAGATATTTCAACAAAGGAGCGTTTTGCAGGTGACTTGAAAATCCCTTCCATTTTTCAACAATAAAAGCTAATGATACCTAGAGCCGCCATATTTCCTTATGTAAACCGCTTGCCCATTGGAAAAGCTAATGTAATAGCCCATTTCCCAACATCTTTCCTCTGCTCAACCCTACAGTCGTTTTCCATGGGAAACCACTGCCTCCACATGTAATAACTACATTGTTTTGTCGAAAATTGATCTTCTTCTGCTAACAAATGCAAAATGAAGGATTCATTGTCATTGCTACGAGAAGTTCTAAGGTCAATTCCTCGTAAAACAGAGATTGTATAAATCCTATTAAGATCTATATGTTCCAGCCGGAACCTCCTTGGCAGGTATCCAACGGCTGTCCCTGAAGACCTTTTGGATGTGACACAGAACGAGCCATAGAATGATGACCGTGGCTCCGATCGACAAACCGTCAACTTCGTTGGATTCAGGACGTCGGGATAGTGCTAGGGGTGCCCCTCTCCTCTGGTCCCATAGTCCCGGTGTCACCTTGTAGGTCCATCTTGGAAACTAGGGTTTTGCTCAGTGAGGGAGTGTGCAATTTTTGCACAATGGGGTCAAATTTGCAAAATCGTCCATCGGGCACTTGTGGTTAGCATTCCTAGCCGGAACCTCTCTAGACATGCTTTCAGGACTCCCTGGAACCAGGTTTTGCTGCACTGTTGGAGTTCTATGCCCCCAACAGGTATCTAGTAGGTGTCCCTGAAGGCCTTTTGGATGCGAGACGGAACAAGCCATAGAATGAAGACTGTGGCTCCGATCGATGAACCGTCGACTCCATTGGATTCAGGACGTCCAAATAGTGGTAGGGGTGCCCCTCTCCTCTAGTCCCATGGTCCCCGGTGTCACCTTGTAGGTCCATCTTGGAAACTAGAGTTTTGCTCAGTGAGGGAGTGTGCAATTTTTGCACAATGGGGTCAAATTTGCAAAATCATCCACCGGTCACTTGTGGTTAGCATTCCTAACCGGAACCTCTCTAGACACGCTTGCAGGATTCCCCGGAACCAGGTTTTGATGCACTGTTGGAGTTCTATGCCCCCGGCAGGTATCCAGCAGGTGTCCCTGAAGGCCTTTTGGATGCGAGACAGAACGAGCCATAGAATGAAGACCGTGGCTCCGATCGATGAACCGTCGACTCTGCTGGGATCAAGACGTCCAAATAGTGGTATGGGTGCCCCTCTCCTCCAGTCCTATGGTCCCGGTGTCACCTTGTAGGTCCATTTTGGAAACTAGGGTTTTGCTCAGTGAGGGAGTGTGCAATTTTTGCACAATGGGGTCAAACTTTCAAAATCGTCCACCGAGCACTTGTGGCTAGCGTCCCCAGCCAGAAACTCCCTAGACACACTTGCAGGACTCGCTAGAACCCGGTTCTGTTGCATGGTTGGAGTTCTATGCCCCCGACAGGTATCCAGCAAGTGTCCCTAAAGGCCTTTCGGATGCGAGACGAAACGAGCCATAGAACGATGACCGTGGATCCGATCGACGAACCATCGACTCCGTTGGATTCAGGATGTCGTGATAGTGCTAGGGGTGCCCCTCCCCTCCAATCCCATGGTCCGGGTGTCACCTTGTAGGTCCACCTTGGAAACTAGGGTTTTTCTTAGTGAGGGAGTGTGCAATTTTTGCACATGGGGGTCAACTTTGCAAAATCCTCCCCCGGGCCTTTTTGGCTAGCATCCCTAGCCAGAACCTCCCTAGACACACTTGCAGGACTCATCAGAACCCGGTTCTATTGCACGATTGGAGTTCTATGCCTCCGACAGGTATCCAACAGGTGTCCCTGAAGGCCTTTTGGATGTGAGACGGAGCGAGCCATAGAACGATAACCGTGGCTCCGATCGACAAACTGTCGACTCCGTTGGATTTAGGACGTCAGGATAGTACTAGGGGTGCCCCTCCCTTCTAGTCCCGTGGCCCGGGTGTCACCTTGTAGGTCCATCTTCAAAAATAGGGTTTTTCTCAGTGAGGGAGTGTGCAATTTTTGTACACGGGGGTAACCTTTGCAAAATCCTCCCCCGGGCACTTGTGGCTAGCGGCTAACTGATGAAGGCGTTGATGGTGATGGCAATGGTGATGAAGATGATGAAGATTGTGATGATGATGGAGACAGTGATGAGGGACCTAGAGATGACCACGATGACAAAGATGGTGATGATGATGAAGATGGTGACGAGGGACCTAGGTATGACAATGATGATGAAGATGGTGATGATGATGAAGATGGTGATGATGGTGAAGGCATTGATGATGATGGCGATGGTGATGAAGATGATTATTATGATGATGAAGATGATGAATATGATGATGATGATGATGATGAAGATGATGGATATGATGATGATGATGTTGTTGATGATGAAGATGATCGATATGGTGATGATGATGGCGATGTTGGTGAGGGACCTAGAGATAACAATGATGATGAAGATGGTGATGATGATGAAGATGAAGACGTTGATGATGATGGTGATGGTGATGAAGATGATGATGATGATGACGAAGAAGATGATGATGATGAAGAAGATGATGATGATGATGGAGATGATGTATCTAAGTGGTTTTCTATAGGAATCAAGCATCAATCTTCAACCATAAATGAGCATGTTTTAAAATAAATTGTTAGGATACATATCTAAGATTCTAGAATATCTCTATGCATTTGACCATCAAATTTGCTCAAGGAGATGATGAAGTAGCTCAGGACAATATGGAAGTTGTTGCATCACATGAACCACATACATATTCACATAAATCATAACTTAATCATAACTCATGTACATCAAATAAACGATATAAGATAATGATATCAAATTCCTATCTAACACGAATAACATTGATCATGCATGAATAAACAATCACATGGATATAAATCATAACTTAATCATAACTCAAACATCAAATAAACGATATAAGATAACGATATCAAATAAACTATCTAACATAAATAACTTTGGACATGCATGAATAAACAATCACATCATTACTATACTATCTACCCCAATCAATTAGGCCTTCTGGATCCTCTCGATTTTTTATTGTCTCAAACAACCTCTCATGCTCTGCATGAGGTAGTAAGTAGCGTACCTTGTTTGATGACTTCGTTGACATTGTCTGTAGTTGGATGTTTGTACCAACCGATCAAGTGCGTAAAGTGATACACCTGCGACCCTGGTCTATAATCCGTGTATGTGTAGCCATTGCTCTTTGGTCCCTTTCCATCCATTGTAAGATATTCACCTTGAAAAACCATCGAGCCAGTGGGAAAGGTAATGCCTTCACTATCTGTTAATGATGCGAGGAGGGTTTGCTTCCCCTGAATGCATCATGCCAACCAATAATTCGTCCCAATTGCACCATTTGTCGGGGAGACAACTGCATAGATGTGTCCTGCAAAGATGCATTTTACGGTCATATTCCAACAAGTAGTGGTTTGATAACTTGGATAATTACATATAAAAAAGGAGGGAATCCAGATATGCATGCAGAAATGTTTACCTGGCTGTACTAGATCAGATATATGATCATATTCATTCGAAATAGAGGACTGGCCTTCCTCTAATTAGATTGTTTCAACAACTGCACGTGGGCCCACTGCAAGTGATACATGATCCCATTCATCAACCCAATCCATTGATTCGCATTCATCCCATTCACAAATGCTGCAAGGACCACAAAAGCAAGCAAATTTTCGCGTCCATATTTCAAATAAGGGGTTGTTTGAGCTTCGAACCGAATGAAATCCACGAGTTCCTTGCACGGTACTGCAACTATAAGAACGCAATCGGTCTATATCAACTACATGCCAGAATTTTCTGACAACATGTCCTCTACTTGTTGGTATGTGTTGCTCCGTGGTTCGATCTGACATTTTTGTAGAGCACCATTGCACTATGGTTTCTGCATCCCGAATATGAGGGTTTCTCGTGCACCTCATCTCTTCCCTTCGTAGGGCAGTTTTGAGACATGCCCCAGCACCGTCGTTCTCTCCCTTTCCATGCCTGGTCTCAAAATAGTTCCACACATGCAGCACATCACAAGTCTTGTGCAAAATACTCAACCACTAGAATACACATGCATTTTTGAATTGGCCTGCACAACCATCTAACCATATCCAATGCTGATCCATCTGTATACCTCTCTCCTTCATCTGATCATAGAAAATTTTGAAGCAATGTTGCACGTAATGCAGGTCATGGAACATGTCGTCACTGATGTAGAAGTTGGTCTCTTTCAATATTATCCTCCTGTCGTTGCTGCTCTCTAGCGTGTGCCTATACGTGATATGGACCATTATGCTAACTTGGTCTGAATGGTAGTATTGACTTTGAATCTCATTCTATGGCTGCCGGGTATAGTTTTCAGCAAATTCCACAACCTACAATATTGTGCCATTGGGGAAGGTGTCCCTGCACTATCTGTACTGTTCATCCTACCATCATGCTACATGGACATGCTGTACATACTGCTCAGTCTTTTGGTAGAATTCCTTCATGAAATTGCAAATTTGTACCTGGTACCACAAAACCAAGGGCATTAATACAACGTGACATTTTCAATGTGAATATATATGTACAAATTCAGCATGTATAGTATGAAAGTATGCAAACTTAGATTACCTGTGACTTGACCAATGCAATATTTTTGCTTTCCTTCGAACTATCTACTTGATATGTTATGTACTGGAAGTTCTGCATTTCTATTGACATCCTCCCAAATGTGTGCTCCGCGTTTGCGTGGATGCAAGGGGCTCAATAATGCAAATCCACTTCAACTGGAACACGTCCCGTATAAACATGATCTTTTATAATATTTTTGTCCTTCAGGTCTTGGACACATTATGCTATGTGTAAATTCTTTGGATGCATTCGGTGGTTGTAACGATGGGCAATCCTGCACAATGTTAGTATGCAAATCACAAAATATATGTCAATATGTATCCTAAAAGTACTCAAATTCTACATGGTATCTACAACAACATGTATTGCGATCATTGCAAATTTTAACATACCAGGGTTTGGATTTTTCAAAGGACCTTTGGCCCAAGTTCAATTGTGTGTGCTTGTAATACCCCAATTTTGACCCTTGTGAAATATTGGCTTCTGATGTAAATATTGTATACATGCGTTGTATGTTTCCCTAGCGTGGAGCTCAAGGCCAAGGCCCCGCTAGTGTATGTTCGGATTTTATTTAAAACAAGCAAGTATTTGATATTTTGATACCCATGTGCTATTAAGCCATGGAATATTGTAAATTGATGTAAATATTAATATTGCAATAAAATAACAAAACTTACTATGGAAGCAACCAATGAGAAGGGGCCATGTGTATCCACTAGGGAGTGGTGAGGGAGCTGTGGGGATGAACCATAGGCTTCCAAATGTCATTGTGAGAACCCATTTGACTTTCCTTGATGACATTTATTTCTGTTGTAAGAAATGTGTTGAATATTTCAGTCCATGGCTTCAATGGAGCATGGGCAGCCCAGAAATTTGTATTTGCAGGTATGGGCTCTGTTTTCTTGTACCACAAGTCACTCTACCTCATGGAAGTTGCTTCTTCCTCATCCCCATTCCATTGTGGAGGTGACCAGCATCATTTTTCACCCAAAAACAAATTGCCAGCAGTGAGCAAAACCAGAAATCGCAACTTTGCAAGAACCCACATTTTGAAGTGCCAAAAACACCCAGATTTGGTATTGGACAGTGAAATCCAATGGGGGATCCATAGATATGAACCTTGGGGCAAATTTGAGAGTATTAGATACCCCAAAATCCATTGGAAAACCCAGTATTTATAACTCGGAAAACTAGTGACGGGATTGAGTTATTTGATGAATAAAATTGTGAGAAATCCAATTGTGAATGACTGAGCAGAGGTTGGGTTTGCTTGATAAATCCAGTGAAGGCTAGAATCTCAAGAATTAGCAGCTGGACCTTTCTATACCCATCTTGAAGAGCACTGGAGGGAAGGAACGCATGAGGGACTGTGCAGCAGAGAAGGGGACCTTCCTTGTGTTGGGTGTGGTAGGTAATGTGGGTGCCTTGACTGTTGAATTCATTTGAGATGCCTGTAGCTCTGTGGTTGATCTCACTAGCTTAGCATTTTCCTCCTTTGTCTGTTGTATGCTTGATAAACCCAACTTTGTGTTGACTTAGCATAGTTGTTAAGTGAAATCATGACTGTGAGTGAGACTAGTTAGTTCCTCCTTAGTTGATACACAACCCAACTCGGGGGTGATCTCTCAGCTGAAAGAATACAAGCTGGACAGAGATCTATGGTTGAGTGGAACGTTGCTCTCAGATAGCCAGTTGTTTGGACAACTTCATCTTCAAGATAAGTGTTCTTTGTGATTTACATTATATGCATTATATGTTTTGCAGTGTGTTAATTATGAATGTTAATTTCCCATGTTAATGAAATGAAATGATTGTCTTAATGAAATCGACATGAAGCCTGTGCATAGCCTGGGAATGGAATTGAAATCCCTGGGTGTTGAATCATCTCATGCATATGTTAGATATGAGGATGCATTACTGTTTGTGTGCTTGCTAGTATGTTTATTTTCGTTGTGTTTATTTGAAGTATGAGTCTGAACACAAGAAGATTTTAATTGTTATGAATTAATGAGTAATGTATGGGGCTGAGAGTGTCAATAAACCCGGTAAGTTAGTCATGTTTCCTTTATTGCATTGGAATGATGGAAGGAGATGCCACAAAGTGGCATCAGAGCTCAGCTTGCAGCACTGGGGCTGCTTCGGCCAAATTTTGAGTTACACGCAAGTAACAGAATGGTTTTAACGCAGTATTGGTGAAGATGGGGCATAATTTTTTATTGGAAAAATGATAGGGTTAGAGTTCTCTGGTGTGGGGGAGGATCACACCATTGCATAGAGATTTCCAACAGCTTTCCAATGGTACCAGACTTGCCTCATTTGGCCAAGGGACGAGGGAGTTATGAACCCCGAAAGTTACAGGAAACGTAGGTGATTTTCGGCTTTCGGATTTCGGGTTTCGGGAATGCGAATTTTCAAAATTTGCATTTGGATTTCCGAAATTCCGAACCCGCAATTTTCGGCTTTTGGGCTGTCGAGTTTCGGGTTTCGGGAATGCGAATTTTCAAAATTTGCGTTTGGATTTCCGAAATTCTGAACCCGCAATTTTCGGATTTCCGGCTGTCGGGTTTCGGGTTTCGAGAACGCAAATTTTCAAAAATTCCGTTTGGATTTCTGAAATTCCGAACCCACAATTTTCGGCTTTCGGACTGTCGGGTTTCGAGTTTCGGGAATGTGAATTTTCAAAAATTGCGTTTGGATTTCCGAAATTCCGAACCCGCAATTTTCGGCTTTCGAGTTGTTGAGTTTTAGGTTCGGGTTTCGGGAATGCGAATTTTCAAAATTTGTGTTTGGATTTCCAAAATTTCGAACCCGCAATTTTCAGCTTTCGGGCTATCGGGTTTCGGGAACGCGAATTTTCAAAATTTGCGTTTGGATTTCTGAAATTTTGAACCCGCAATTTTCGGCTTTCGGGATGTCGGGTTTCGGGTTTCGGGAACGTGAATTTTCAAAATTTTCATTTGGATTTTTGGTCCAAAAATTGGAATTTTGGAAAAATGTGAAAAGTGGAAAGTAATCAAACCCATAATTTTATAGAAGACGAATGGTGCATCGAAGCAGAGATCTGCGAGTTGCTGAGCGTTCCTTGTTATATAGACCAACTATGCCCAATAGAAAAAAAATTGTGATTCCTCATAGATTTTCTTCCACAGGTGGCCGAAATTGGCATTCCGGACCAAAATACGACTATATAAAATGTGCATAATTATTTGTAAAAGTTGTCATTTTTGAAGTGATGTAGTTTCCACACCCGATGTCAGAATGGAGCAAGTGGACAGGAATTGGAAAGATTATCCAGCAGGGAACAATGGTGCATAGGGAGAATTCAAATGGGAACATCAGACATCATAGATAATTAGAGCAAAAAAGTGCCAATGACGGTTTGTCAAATTGTTGACAGTATGGGCAATTTCCAGAATTGCAGGAATGAGCAAAGAAATGAATGCATAACAACTATGTGAATTATTCCATGAGTAGATTATGTTAAATATTGATTGTTGTATATTTATAGATGCATTCCTATGATGTTTAACAAACATTTTCATAATGCACAATGCTTGCAGCTCATAAAATTAATAATTGTAGCAGAGGTAGCATACAGGAACAATGGTGACCATAAATGATGCTCAAGACCCTTATGAACATGAAGAAGACGTCCTAGGAGAAAATGTGCATGAAGAGAATGCTAAGACTGAATCCAATGGGAGAAGGGAGCAGGTGACTCCTTAGAATTTGGTTGAAACCATGGTGAGCTTCAATGAAAGATTGATGAAGGCTCAAGAAGAACAACACCAACTCAATGTTGTTATCTTGCAAAGTCTCACTGACATGCAGCAGAGGATAAACCTTGGATCCAACCCAAGCAATGCAGGTGAAGAAGGAAGAGAGGCAGAGAGTCGCTCTAGAGGTCGTTCAAAGAAGAGGACTCCAAGCCCAAGGAAGAGTTCGGTGAGTAGAAAGCATAAAACACCTTCCTCTAGATCTTCTTCCAGCAAATCATGCGAATCCAAAGGTTCTCAAAGAAGTCCAAGGAATGCACCTAAGAGATTTGATGGAAGAAAGAATTTCAAGGGAATGCAGGGCTTTAATTTGGTGGGACAATCTCTTGCAAGTGAAAGGAATCAGTGAGAGGAAGATCAACTGGGAGAGATTCAAGAAGTACTTCAAGGAGAAATACCTTTCTGCTAGGTATTATGACAGTAAGAGAAAATAGTTCAATGAACTTAGATTGGGGCAAAAATTTATGGAAGAGCATGTCCACAAAATTTTGGAATTATTGAGGTATGTTGATTATATCAAAGATGAGAGAGTAAAAATCCAATGCTTTCTTGGGAGTTTACCTCAAAGTTTTAGAGATAGGATTGAATTTGTTAATCCGCCAAGCCTTGATGAAGCCATTAGAATGGCAATGCATTGCTATGAGCAGAATAAAGGAAAATCGAGGGTTAACCCAACATGGAAAGGGAAGCTAAGAGGGAGGTTTGATCAAAAGAAGAGTGGCTTCAAGCAACCATTTATAGGCCAGCCTAGAACCTTTCCACAGGGGTAGCAAGCAAGGAGTGGATTCAAACCTACAGTAGCAGCAGACAAAGCATCAAAGGGACTGCTTCAGTGTTGGGGATGTGGAGAAAACCACATGCTGGAGGATTGTCCACATCAGAAGGATAATCCCCGAAGGTTTCACAACTTAAAGGGAGCAGCTACAGTGGAGGACATGGCAGGGGCAACGCCTCAAATTTATGCAGCATTGGATAATCATCAAGCAGACCATCAATCATTAGTGGTGGAAGTAGAAGGTAAGATTGCTAACCAATCTATTTCTTTTTTGATTGATCCAGGATCTACTCATAGTTATGTTTCTCCAAAAGTGGTTGAAGGTTGTTCTCTTAGAAAAGTGAAGCACAATAATCCTTGGCTAGTTCAATTAGCCACAGGGACCAAGAGGAAAGTAAGTGAAGTAGTGGTGGAGTGCCCCATAGAATTGAATGGACTCCACACACATGCAAATTTAAATGTGCTACCTTTAGGATCTTATGATGCCTTGATTGGCATGGATTAGTTGGAAAAACATAGAGCCAAGTTGGACTGTTATGAGAAATCACTTGAATGCATTGACGAAGAGGGAAAACCAAGATTTGTAAGAGGAATTCCCAAGCAAGTTTCAGTAAGGCATATTTCAACCTTACAGTTGAAAAAGTTTTATAAGAAGGGTTGCCAATTATATGTTGTTCATATGTCAGATCCATCAGAGGACAAGGGTCCAAGGATAGAAGACTTCTCGTTGTTGCAAGAGTTCCAAAATGTATTTTTGGATGAAGTGTCGGGACTACCACCAAAGAGAGATATTGATTTTACTATCGATCTTGTTCCAGGGGCAGCGCCAAATTCCAAAGCTCCTTATAGAATGAGCATGCCGGAATTGGTAGAGTTGAAGATGCAGCTGCAAGAATTAATGGACAAAAGGTATATTGGGCCTAGTGTGTCTCCTTGGGGAGCACTGGTGTTATTTGTCAAGAAGAAAGATGGGACTTTAAGACTGTGTATTGATTATAGGCAGCTAAATAAAATGACAGTCAAGAACAAGTATCCATTGCCAAGAATTGATGACTTGTTTGATCAAATGAAGGAATCTAAAGTGTTTTCCAAGATTGAATTAAGGTCTGGTTATCATCAAGTAAGGTTTAAAGAAGAATACATTCACAAGACGGATTTCAGAACTATGGTCATTACGAGTTCATCGTGGTGCCATTTGGTCTTACCAATGCACCTGCTACGTTCATGTGTCTTATGAATAGTGTCTTCAGCAAATATTTGGATAAGTTTGTGATTGTGTTCTTGGATGACATTCTTGTCTATTCAAGGAATGAAGAAGAACATGAGGAACATCTAAGAATGGTGTTGCAAGTTCTTAGAGAACATTAGTTGTATGCCAAGTTAAGCAAGTGTTAGTTTTACCAAAAGAAGGTACAATATTTGGGTAATATCATTTCTGAAGAAGGTATTGCAATGGATCCAAAAAAGATTAATGCCATCATGGATTGGTCTACTCCAAAGAATTTTTCAGATGTTAGATCTTTTATGGGTCTTGTTGGTTACTACAGAAGGTTTGTTGAAGGCTTCTCCAAGATAGCTCATTCGATCACTTCATTACAAAGAAAGAACATCAAGTTTGTATGGTCTGAAAAATGTGAGAAAATTTTTCAAAAGTTAAAGGAGTTACTTACCAGCGCTCATGTTTTGAATATATCAGATCCAAAGAAGGAATTTGTAGTGTGCACAGATGCTTGCATTGAAGGACTGGGTGGAGTTCTCATGCAAGAAGGATTCGTGATTTTCTAAGAGTCAAGGAAATTAAAAGAGCATGAAAAGAATTATGCCAGACATGATTTAGAATTAGTAGCCATAGTACATGCTCTCAAGATGTGGAGACATTATTTGATGGGAAGAAGATTCGAGCTTAGAACAGACCACATGAGTTTGAAGTATTTGTTTGACCAACCAAACTTGAATGCTAGGCAAGCTAGATGGATGGAGTCTCTTTGTGAAATTGGCTTTGAAATTAAGCATGTAAAGGGGAAGGAGAATATGGTTGCAGATGCTCTTAGCAGAAAATTTCATGTTGCAGTAGTAAGTATATGCAAGTCAGATTTGAAGACAAGAGTCATTGAAGCCCAAACCAGTGATGAGACTTGCCTTCAAATTAAAGAGAAGTTACAGCAAGGTAATGTAGATGAAAAGTGTGCAGGATATCAGCTTGGTGAAGACAATATCCTCATCTACAAGGATAGATTGTACATTCCAAATAATGCAGATTTGAAGAAGCTAGTGATGGATGAAATACATCAAATGCCATACTCTGGACATCTAGGATATCAGAAGACTATAACAGCAGCAAGAAAGCAATACTTTTGGCATGGTATGAATAAGGACGTAGCTGAGTACATTGCTAGATGTCAAAAGTGCCAGCAGGTCAAGGCAGAGCACCAACATCTAGCAGGATTGGTGCAACCCTTACCCATTCCAGAATGGAAGTGGGAAGTGATCTCTATGGATTTTATAACAGGTCTTCCCATGACAGTGAAGAAGCATGATTCAATCATGGTTGTGATGGAAAAGCTATCAAAGGTAGCTCACTTTATTCCAGTCAAGTCCACTCACAAGGATAATGACATTGCAAACATCTTCATGAGAGAGATATTCAAGTTGCATGGATTGCCTAAGGCAATAATTTCTGATCGTGATACAAAGTTCACTTCCAATTTTTGGAAGGGATTATTTCAGGAATTGGGAACTAAATTGAATTTCAGTACAGCATATCATCCTCAAACAGATGGCCAAACTGAGAGGGTGAATCAGGTTCTTGAAGACATGCTGAGAATATATGTGATGGATAAACCATCCAAGTGGAAAGATTACCTACACTTGGTAGAATTTGCATACAATAATGGACATCATGCATCATTGGGAATGAGTCCATTTGAAGCATTGTATGGCAAAGGATGCAAGACTCTAGTGAATTGGGACAGCCCGGTGAAAAGGGTAGTACTTGGACCAGAGATGATCAAGGAAATGGAACAGGAAGTTGCTAAGATTAGGAAGAATTTAAAGGCAGCTCAGGACAGGCAAAAGAGTTATGCAGATTTGAAAAGAGTGCATAAGAAATTTCAGATTGGAGATCATGTTTATTTGAGAGTGAAACTGAGGAAGAGTTCTCTCAAGTTGGGGAGTTATGCTAAGTTGTCACCAAGATATTGTGGGCCATTCAAAGTCCTTGATAGGATAGGGCCAGTTGCATATAGAATTGCATTTCCTGCTAACATAAGAGATCATAATGTTTTCCATGTATCTTTGCTTAAGAAGTATATATATGGTCCTAATCATGTGATTGATTGGAATGTGATACAGGTGGAACCCGAGGGAGAGTTCCAAGTAGAGCCTATGCGCATCCTCGACAAGAAGGTCACTTTGCTCCGGAACAGAGCCATCGGGCAGGTAAAGGTCCAATGGGAGCACCTTAGCCCCGATGAGGCTACATGGGAGCTGGAGGATGCCATGAGAGAGGTTCAGTTTTGAGAACACCGAGGACGGTGTTGTTCTAAGGGGGAGGGGAATGTAATATCCTAATTTTGACCCTTGTGAAATATTGGCTTCTAATGTAAATATTGAATACATGCGTTGTATGTTTCCCTAGCGTGGAGCTCAAGGCCAAGGCCCTGCTAGTGTATGTTCGAATTTTATTTAAAACAAGCAAGTATTTGATATTTTGATACCCATGTGCTATTAAGCCATGGAATATTGTAAATTGATGTAAATATTAATATTGCAATAAAATACCAAAACTTACTATGGAAGCAACCAATGAGAAGGGGCCATGTGTATCCATTAGGGAGTTGTGAGGGGGCTGTGGGTATGAACCATAGGCTACCAAATGTTATTGTGAGAACCCATTTGACTTTCCTTGATGACATTTATTTCTGTTGTAAGAAAGTTGTTGAATATTTCAGTCCATGGCTTCAATGGAGCATGGGCACCCCAGAAATTCCTATTTGCAGGTATGGGCTCTGTTTTTTCTTGTACCACAAGTCACTCTACCTCATGGTAGTTTCTTCTTCCTCATCTCTATTCCATTGTGGAAGTGACCGGCATCATTTTTCACCCAAAAACGAATTGTCGGCAGTGAGCAAAACTAGAAATCGCAACTTTGCAAGAACCCACGTTTTGAAGTGCCAAAAACACCCAGATTTGGTATTGGATAGTGAAATACAATGGGAGATCCATAGATATGAACCTTTGGGCAAATTTGAAAGTATTAGATACCCCAAAATCCATTGGAAAACCCAGTATTTATAGCCCAGAAAACTAGTGACGGGATTGAGTTATTTGATGAACAGAAATGTGAGAAATCCAATTGTGAATGACTGAGCAGAGGTTGGGTTTGCTTGATAAACCCAATGACGGCTAGAATCTCAAGAATTAGCAGCTGGAACTTTCTATACCCATCCTGAAGAACACTGGAGGGAAGGGACACCTGAGGGACTGTGCAGCAGATAAGGGGACCTTCCTTGTGTTGGGTGTGGTAGGTAATGTGGGTTCCTTGACTGTTGAATTCATTTGAGATGCCTGTAGCTCTGTGGTTGAGCTCACTGGCTTAGCATTTCCCTCCTTTTTCTGTTGTATGCTTGATAAACCCAACTGTGTGTTGGCTTAGCATAGTTGTTGAGTGAAATCATGACTGTGAGTGAGCCCAACTAGTTCCTCCTTAGTGGATACACAACCCAGCTTGGGGGTGATCTCTCAGCTAAAAGAATACAAGCTGGATAGAGATCTATGGTTGGGTGGAACGTTGCTCTCACATAGCCAGTTGTTTGGACAGCTTCATCTTCAAGATAAGTGTTCTCTGTGATTTACATTATATGCATTATGTGTTTTGCAGTGTGTTAATTCTGAATGTTAATTGCCCATGTTAATGAAATGGAATGATTGTCTTAATGAAATCGACATGAAGTCTGTGCATAGCCTGGGAATGGAATTGAAATCCCTGGGTGTTGAATCATCTCATGCCTATGTTAGATATGAGGATGCATTACTATTTGTGTGCTTGCTAGTATGTTTATTTCCGCTGTGTTTATTTGAAGTATGAGTCTGCACACGAGAAGATTTTAATTGTTATGAATTAATGAGTAATGTATGGGGCTGAGAGTGTCAATAAGCCTGGTAAGTCAGTCATGTTTCCTTCCTTGCATTGGAATGATGGAAGGGGACGCTACAGTGCTCATTCTTGAACCTCTCGTAGAGTTCTGTTTGTGTCGTGTCAAGGAAGTGCTTGACATGGGGTTCAGCCCCCCCTAACACCTTTTCTCAACTTTAAAACATCTCTTTGATTCGATGACGGTCTAGTGTTATCATGCCAAAAATTCTGCACTAGTTCTTTAACAGCATCAATGAGCTTCATGTCTGAACGAGGTAACCTACCAACAAAGGCCCAACAATCTTTTTGGCCCGGGGTCTCAAGTTTTTCTCTAATGGCAGAATACTTTTGAAGAGTCTTTCTGTCTACTTTAAATATTTTACATGTGTGTGACAGTAGGCGACGTTGCCTTGTGGATTTGTCTACAATCGATTCCGACAGTACACGATGGGCCGCATTAAAATCTTTTGTACGAGAAGTTTTTCCAATAAAATTAAATGCAGATTGTAGATTTCTAACAACATGATTGTTGACATCTGAACTTCTAACTATCTTTATGCCCAAAATTCTCCTAACATCCGCTAGACAATGTGATTTTAACAAAGCAAGAAACAATTGACATTTTGCTGCATTGGTTTTGGATTCAAAAAATTCTTTCGTTATCTTGCTACAATGGAAATCAATAGTGCGTTTGGGCATCTTACCTTCAAGTCCTGAAAATGAACTTTCATCCACATGAATACATCTGG
Organism: Larix kaempferi; assembly: GCA_027924585.1. Taxonomy (NCBI): domain Eukaryota; kingdom Viridiplantae; phylum Streptophyta; class Pinopsida; order Pinales; family Pinaceae; genus Larix; species Larix kaempferi. Next base: position 1,018,816 of record BSBM01000769.1, on the reverse strand, counting down.
GAGTTCTTCGTCGTCCGCTTGATAGTCGAGGCAAGGGAGTCGACAAAGAAGTATGAGTCCCGTCAACGGCTTATTGTGGCCCTTTGTTCACAACGTGATCCTACAAGGGAGTGTGTTCTGCATGTGTGTGGTCTTCTTGGGGAGGTTTCCAATTAAGAACTTGTTCAACGTCCATCCCTTCATACTCGACATCAAGAAAGATTTGATTGGCTTCAACCACTTCGTCATTGCTTGTTGATGGATCTAAGGAAATAAAATTTTGATTTCTACGGTTTTGCATGTACAATCTGACATTTTCTCTTATCTCATGGGCCTTTTCAGGGGGCATCCCCGTCCTTCTAGACTTTCTTTTATTATTACGTTTGTTGCCCATATTCAATGCGTTTAAAAAAAAAACAAAAATATCACCCCTCCAAGAATGAACAACAAATAAGATATTAAAACTCGATGTGCACATGATTATTAAAGATCGATGTAGCAATTGATTATTTACAACAACATCTAGTAAGAATGTTTTCATATAATTTTAAAAGCTATTGGGAATTCCCTACATATAACTGCAACGACACCTCTAGGAACTTGGTAGGATGGTATTGCATGGTATTGAATGGTGGTATGGGATGTTATTAGGAGCAACTTCCCTATGAGGTAAAATATCCCCAAAAGACTAAGAGTTTTCAATTCTCTAGGTGTTTGTGTGAGTTGTTGTAGTGAAACCATGAGGAATTCAACAAATGGTTGTCTACTAGATGGAAGAATGTGATTATGAAATGTTATTGGTGGTGATGCAAGTAAATTTTTTTTATTATCTTCATGAAAGGTTGAAAGCATTGCTTGGTGCATTTTCTAGTTTTGTTTTGGTAAGATGTTTTTAATGTCTATGTTGAAGATTAAGAAAACTAAAATAGATCTATCATACAATTCATGAGGAAAAACCAAAATAGATGCCATTCAAATAAGTGAATGAAGACTGAACTACATTTAACAAGATAAAATTATCACCATACCTCAAGGATTATGATTGCTCTTTGCCTCAAATGTCAAATGCTCTTTTGATGTGTCCACTATATGTAACAAGACTTCATGTGTGTCCAAGTAGCATGAGAATTCAATCCAAGGTGCCAAATAGAGTCCAACTATTGTGTATTCACTCGATTGATCCAAATAGAGCCCAAGAGGTGTGTATTCAATCCAAGGAGCCAAATAGAGCCCAAAATGTTGTTTATTCTATCCAAATGGTCCAGGAAGCACCAAATGGTGTATGAATTCAATCTAACATTTAAATGCTTGTCAGACTGCGCGTGAAACCAGCGAATAGAATGCGAAAATGAGGAAAAAATTGCGGGAGAAAGAATGCGGATGATTTTCTAAATTTTATCTTCAACAAGGACATGCACGGGCATCTAGCGCGCACGCACATCTAGCGCGTGCACATCCCTTCTAGACGTTGTATTGTTTGGTGGAAAACGTTCAGTGCATTTATTACCCAAGAGATATAAATGTGTCGGGTTATTCCTAGAGCCCCTCCCCATAAAGAGCCCCTCCCCCATAAAATCCTTTAGGACCTCTTCTAACCCATAATCCCTATGTGCATTTAAGTGATTCTAGGTGTTTAGGGGTATATTTACAAATATGTTTTTTAATTTCAAAACATTAATTTAATTTTGAATTATAAACATATGTATTGCATCAAGAATAATGCTTCTAGCTGGATGATGATGATGATGATGAAGACGGTGATGATGACTAATGGAGATGATGATGATGTTGATGATGAAGATCATGACGTATATGCAGCACATCATCCTCATCATCATCATCCACAACATGGTCATCATCACCATCTTCATAGTCATCATCATCATCATCATTGTGAGGACGAGGATGATGATGATGATGATGATGGTGATTATGGTGATGATGACGACGATGGTGGATGATGATGAATATGAGTACGATGATGAAGAAGATGATGATGATGATGTCGAATATGATCATCATCAAAATCATCATATTCGTCATCATCATCTTCACTAGTCATCATCATCACCATCATCACCATCGTCATCATATGATCATGGTCACGATCATCACTGTCTTCGTCATCACTGTCTTTAGTCATCGCCATCTTCCCCCTAATCATCATCATCATTGACATCTTCATCATCATCTTCGTATCATCATCATCATCATTGACATCTTCATATCATCATCATCATCATTAACATCTTCGTATCATAATCATCATCATCATTGACATCTTCGAATCATCATCGTTGACGAAGATGATGATGATGATGATGATGGTGGATGATGATGAATATGAGTACGATGATGATGATGACTAATTTCAAGATGATGATGATTAAGATGATGAGGAATATGCAGCACATCATCATCATCAACAACATGATCATCATCATCAACAATATGATCATCATCAAAATCATCATACTCGTCATCATCATTATGAAAATATTTTGATGCATGATGATATGATGATGATGATGATGATGACGATGGATGATGATGAATACGAGTATGATGATGAATCATCAACAACATGATCATCATCAAAATCATCATACTCGTCATCATCATCTACAAGATGATCATCATCAAAATCATCATACTCGTCATCATCATCTTCACTAGTCATCATCATCACCATCATCACCATCGTCATCATATGATCATGGTCACGATCATCACTGTCTTTAGTCATCTTAATCTTCGTCATCATACTCGTCATCCCCATATTCCTCCTAATCATCATCATCATTGACATCTTCGTCATCATCTTCGTATCATCATCATCATCATTGACATCTTCGTATCATAATCATCATCATCATCGACATCTTTGTATCACCATCATCAACGAAGATGATGATGATGATGAATATGAGTACGATGATGATGATGACTAATTTGGAGATGATGATGATGATGATGACGATGATGATGATGGTGAAGATGATGAGGAATATGCAGTACATCATCATCATCTTCCTCATCACCAACACCATGATCATCATCATCAACTTCCTCGTCAGCATCATCATCATCATCATCATTGTGAGGACGCGGATGATGAAGATGATGATGATATGATGATGATGATGATGATGACGATGGATGATGATGAATACGAGTATGATGATGAAGATGATGATGTTGATGATGAATATGATCATCATCATCAGCAGCAAAAACATCATATTCATCGTCATACTCATCTTCATTAGTCATCATCATCATTGTGGGGACGAGGATGATGATGATGATGATGATGACAATGACGATGAAGATGGTGATGATGAATAATGGAGATGATGATGATGTTGATGATGAATATGATGACGAATATGCAACACATCATCCTCATCATCATGATCATCTTCATCTTCATCATCATCAACACCATGATCGTCATCATCAACTTCATCATCATCATTGTGAGGACGCGGATGATGATGAGGATGATGGTGATGATAATGATGGTGATGGTGATTATAATGATGATGACGACGATGGTGGATGATGATACATATGAGTACGATGATGAAGAAGAAGATGATGATGATGATGAATATGATCATCATCAAAATCATCATATTCGTCATCATCATCTTCACTAGTCATCATCATCACCATCATCACCATCATCATCATATGATCATGGTCACGATCATCACTGTGTTTAGTCATCTTCATCTTCATCATTGCCATCTTCCCCCTAATCATCATCATCATTGACATCTTCGTCATCATATTCGTATCATCATCATCATCATTGAAATTTTCATATCATCATCATCATCATTGACATCTTCGTATCATAATCATCATCATCATTGACATCTTTGCATCATCATTGTCGACAAAGATGATGATGATGATGATGATGATGATGATGATGGTGGTGGATGATGATGAATATGAGTACAATGATGATGACTAATTTCGAGATGATTATGATGATGATGAAGATGATGTGGAATATGTTGCACATCATCATCATCTTCATCATCATCAACAACATGATCATCATCATCAACAATATGATCATCATCAAAATCATCATACTCGTCATCATCCTCTTCACTAGTCATCATCATCACCATCATCACCATCGTCATCATATGATCATGGTCACGATCATCACTATCATTAGTCATCTTCATCTTCATCATCATACTCGTCATCACCATATTCCTCCTAATCATCATTGACATATTCGTCATCATCTTCGTATCATCATCATCATCATTGACATCTTCGTATCATAATCATCATCATCATTGACATCTTCGTATCACCATCATCGACGAATATGATGATGATGATGATGAATATGAGTACGATGATGATGATGACTAATTTGGAGATGATGATGATGATGATAACGATGATGATGAAGGTGAAGATGATGAGGAATATGCAGCACATCATCATCATCTTCCTCATCATCAACACCATGATCATCATCATCAACTTCCTCGTCATCATCATCATCATCATCATTGTGAGGACGCAGATGATGATGAGGATGATGAAGATGATGATGATATGATGATGATATGATGATGATGATGACGACGAAGATGGATGATGATGAATACGGGTATGATGATGAAGATGATGATGTTGATGATGAATATGATGATCATCATCATCAGCAAAAACATCATATTCGTCGTCATACCCATCTTCATTAGTCATCATCATCACCATCTTCATCATCATCATCATTGTGGGGATGGGGATGATGATGATGATGATGATGATGATGACAATGACGATGAATATGGTGATGATGACTAATGGAGATGATGATGATGTTGATGATGAAGATGATGACGAATATGCAGCACATCATCCTCATCATCATGATCATCTTCATCATCATCAACACCATGATCATGATCATCAACTTCATCATCACCATCATCATCATCATTGTGAAGACAATGATGATGATGATGATGATGATTATGATGATGATGACGATGGTGATGGTGATGGTGATGATGATGACGATGGTGATGGTGATGATGATGACAATGGTGGATGATGATGAATATGAGTACGATGATGGAGATGAAGATGATGACGAATATGATCATCATCAAAATCATCATATTCATCATCATCATCATCTTCATTAGTCATCATGATCACCATCATCATCATCATCATCGTCTTCATCATCATAATTTAGTCATCTTCATCTTCGTCATCATACTCGTCATCGCCATCTTCCTCATAATCATCATCGCCATCTTCCTCATAATCATCATCATCATTGACATCTTCGTCATCATCTTCGTATCATCATCATCATCATTGACATCTTCATATCATCATCATCATCATTGACATCTTCGTATCATCATCGTCGACAAAGATGATGATGATGATGATGATGATGGTGGTGGATGATGATGAATCTGAGTACGATGATGATGATGATGATGACAATGATGATGATGGTGAAGATGATGAGGAATATGCAGCACATCATCATCATATTCATCATCATCAACAACATGATCATCAGTATCAACTTCCTCATCATGATCATCATCATCATCATTGTGAGGACGCGGATGATGATGAGGATGATGAAGATGATGATGATATGATGATGATGATGATGATGATGATGAATACGAGTACGATGATGATGAATACGAGTACGACGAATATGATCATCATCATCATCATGACCATCAAAATCATCATATTCATCATCATCATGTTCATTAGTCATCATCATCGCCATCTTCGTCATCCTCACCATCATCATCATCATCATCATCATCTTCATCATATGATCATGGTCATGATCATCATTGTCTTCGTCATCATAATCGTCATCTTCATCATCCTCATCATACTCATCATCGCCACCTTTGTCATTGACATCTTCGTCATCATCTTCCTATCGTCATCATCATCATTGATGATGATGATGATGATGACGAAGATGTTGTTGATGAGGAAGAGGGTGATGACAAAGATGATGATGATGATGATGATGATGATGATGATGATGGTGGTGGTGGTGGATGATGATGAATATGAGTACGATGATGAAGATGATGATGATGTTGATGGTCATTGTACTCATCATCAACATCATCATCATCATCTTCATCATCATCAACATCAATGGTGATGATGAGGATGATAATGATGATGTTGATCTGACGTTGATGATCAAGATGATGACCTAGATGTTGATGATGATGAGGATGATAATGATGATGTTGATCTGACGTTGATGATCAAGATGATGACCTAGATGTTGATGATGATGAGGAAGAAGAGGGTGGTGACGATGATGATGATGGTGTTGATGATGACGATGATGATGATGATGGTGATGATGAAGATGATGATGATGGTGATGGTTATGAGGATGAAGAAGATGATTATGATGGAGATGAAGATGTTGATGATGATGACGATGGTGATGAAGATGATGATGATGTTGATGAAGAAGATGGTGATGATGAAGAAGATGACGATGATGGATATCTTGATGAGGAAGGGGGAGATGACAATGATGATGAAGATGTCGATGATGATGGTGATGATGATGATGAAGATGATGATGATCATCATCATCATAATCTTCATCACCATCATGATCATCATCCTCATCACCATCATCACCAGCATCATCTTCATCATCATCTTTATCACCATTGTCACCATCATCTCATCATCATCATCATCATCATCATCATCTTCATCACCACTGTCACCATCATCTCATCATCATCATCATCATCATCATCATCAACATATTCATCATCATTGTCATCTCCCCCTTCCTCATCAACATCTTAATCATCATTGTCATCTCCCCCTTTCTCATCAATATCTCCATCATCGTCATCTTCTTCATCATCACATCTTCATCAACTTTATGTATCCCCTTGACAAAGGAAATTAAATGAACACGTACCCGCACCTACAATAAAGCGTACGCGCACCTACGCGTACACGCATCTACGCGTGTGCGCTTCCATGGATGCGTGCACGTGTGTACGAATTCAAATTGTTTTTGGCGCCCTAGGCTTGGAATTAGCTTCGGATTGCACCTTTAGGCTCGGTCTGATTTATCTGTGATTTATGGAAGAACACATCAAATGTTGTTTTTCACAACTAGTTATGCATAAGCTCCACAAGTGCACTGCAGATAAAATTGCACACACTTGTTGAGCTCTGTGTGTAGATTCTAAATATATAATTTTTTAATAGATCTATTGTTGTTCTCTATTTTTAATTCATTTTAAACTGTACTCATGTCAAATTTGTAAAAAACATAGGTCGTTTATTTGGCCTATAACTTTTGATTGGCTTACCTATTTCAAAAACAGAAAAGAACCCGCACAAGAGCACGAAAATACTTACAACCTAAAAAAAAAAAAATGTATTTTGATTATTTTTAGACCATGATATGGTGGCTCCACACTTGACCATGTTGTTTTAGGGCTTCACTGACTTCGGTAATTTAAAAAAAATATAAAATTGACTTTTAAAATTTTGGAAAAATAGCCCCGCATAATATTTTTCTGTTGCCTACGCCTCTACATATTTTTTTCTCGTAAATTGAAAATTTACATAGCAAACATGTGGGTCAACAAAAACATCTGCATTATGTTTTAGAAAAAAATAGCATACCAATCTTTGAATATTGACATTTTGGGGTGGTTATACAACGTTTCCATAAATAAAAGTTATATATTCCAGAAGGTCATTCGTTTTTCTACGTTTCATCTTTTTACACCTAATCCGAAAAAGTTTTGTAGGTACCCCTAATAATTAATTTTAATGATAATATTTTTGTTTTTCCATAAAGTCATTGCAACTAACGTGTCATAATTGGGTATCATTACCTTGCACGAGCCCATATATATATATATATGTGTGTGTGTGTGTGTGTGTGTGTTGCTGTACATGTAAAACTGTAAATGATTAAAACAGTAAAATAGTACATTTATTACAGACCTGCAAATGCTTTTTTTTTCAGGCACTTGAACTTAAACTAAACTAGAAAAGAAAACATTAATTGGACGCAAAATTTAAACAGATAAAAGATATTGATTTTATTAATAAACTGAGGAACTCAGAAAAGGTTCCTACACATGGTATCAGATCCATGGTTCCAAATCTGGAATTAGAGGGCTCACTACAAGTGACATATAGAAGTGGAACATAACTAAAATTCAATGAGGACTTGTAAATTATAGGGGTTTATAAATTGACAAATTTATAATATATATATATATATATATATACTAATAATAATAATAATTAAAAAATTATACTATGCACATATTTCTGTCCACAACTAGGTTCTAAAAGCTTTCACCTGCAAGAAATAGAGACACGCGTTAGATATATAACTAGCATTTGCCCCTAGAGGGGCAAAAGGAATGCCAAATGGAAAAATGGAAGCTTTTCGTTTATTTGTCGTCGAAACTGGTTGCAAGAGTATATTTATCGTTCGCCGGATTTTTGTTATTTGTTGCCGAAACTGGTCGCAAGCGTAGATTTATCTTTAACGTTCGACAATGTCGCAGGTTTTAATTCAGTCGTTGCTGAACGTTTCGATTATTTTATGATAATATCGCTGAACTGATTCGCAACTTTTCGTTTATTTTTTTCGGAATATGGTCGCAAGTGTATGTTTATCTTTTACCGATCCATTTTGCGATGTTCGGCGTATTTTCACCGGATTGTGTTATTTCTTGCGGAGCAGGGTCGCACCTTTTAATTTAGTCATCTCCGACCATTTTGAGTTTTTTATTTTAATATCGCCGATCTGTTTCGCATCTTTCAAATTATTTATCGCCGAATCAGGTCGCACCATTATGTTTATATTTCACCGATAAAGTTCGCGATCTTCAGTGTATTTTGTTCAGATTTTGTTCTCTCTTGCCGAGCAAGGTCGCAGGTTTTAATTCACCTGTCGCCGACCATTTCTCGTTTTTTATGGTAATATCGCCGACCTTTCTCGCCACTGTCTGGTCGCTCTCCTTTTGAAAACGCCTCCCACTCTTTCACATTATTATTAATAATCAATATTTCATATTATTAATCTTAATCATTTTATTAATTATATGATTTTTTTTCCAAAAATATTTGTTTAAACTTAATTCTTTAGTATAAAACATAAAATGTATAATTTTTTAATATAAAACATAAAATTTTAATATTATTTTCATGTTATATTTATGAAATTATAAACACTTCCTTTTTGAAATTTAAAACAATTCATTATAGTTTGGGATTGCTGGTCCGTACCACATATGCACACTGTGAGCTATTTTCATCTGTGAGCTATTTGAAACATTTGTATGTGTACCAAAGAAATGAAATGGTGCATTCTGAGGGTGTGTGGACAAATTTGACAAATTGAATTCATTGAACTCGCCACTACTAGCACCAATAAAACCAAGTGGAGAGTTGATGCTATGTTGGGGAGGAATCACTTCAGAAAAGGATCCAATGGGTGGAGATGAATGAGGAATGAAGGGAATACCATTGCAATCAATCTGTGATGCCTCCTACAAAGCATCATGAGAACTCAGTGGTACTGATACACCTCTACCAAAAGTATCTAAACCAACAAAAGTTGAAACAATAGATGAACCAATGTTTACATCATCTACATTCTCTTCTTCTGAATCACTCAAAACTATCACTTCAGACTTCTTTGGAAGTTTAGAACTGACATGCTTTCCAATTGACTGTAAAGTCTAATTACAACCCAGTTGTCTGGCATTTGAGAATTTGTGGAGGTTTTCTTGTAAGCTTTGAATTGCTAATGAAAATCATATTTGAAATACTATTGATCTATGTATTGTGTTTGTTATGCTTTCCTTGTTTACTTTCCATATACATTTGTGATCATTGCTATGTGAAGAATTAATTTTTGTGATTAAATAAACAACTTTGTTTACTTGAGAACATAAGGACAACAATCACTTAGGGTTTGGAAACTTAACACATTAGAAGCAATGGTGCGGCCTAAAGGCTAAAACTTAGTTCACATAGATAAGTTGAATCATTGCAAATGTTTAATGGACATGTCCAACAATGAAGCTGGGTTGATGACATCAAACAATGTAAGGGTAAAGTACAGGAAAACTTCTAAAATTTTGGTATTACATCTGCCTATAAAAATTTAGTGGTGAATCAGAATTTCATCAACACCTTATGTGCAACTATCATTTACAACACTTTATAGATGCATTTGCTGCATGTGTGTGCCAGTAAGCATTGTATATAGAGAAAATGTATGGCTTAAGCTGTGTCTATTGCTGTTAACATCTGTCACATGGTTAAACTGAATTCAAAAAACTGCTTGCCAGAATATATATACATAGTATAACTTTTCATGGCTACAAATTTTTGAGGTTTGATTGCTCTCTTTTAAAGTTATACATAAGAATGCGTTGATTGTTTTCACATGTTTCATCCATAGTAACACCAAAGAAGAACTATGGATTATTCTCACTTGTTGCATCCATAGTAACACCAAAGAAGAACCATGCTTTCAAATAATATTCGCCATTATAAACCAATACATATTCATATTGATTTCACATTAAAGTGCCTCTTTCTAACATACATGCATAGAAACCTAAGGCATAAAGGGGAACTTCCCCAAGGCATACTGAAAAATTAAGATTAAGATTTATGTCAAGAGAAGACCTATAAATAAGATATATCAAGATTCCGTAGATCCTTGCATTTTACCATAACTAACTAGACTCCAAGGCCTGTGACCCCCCCCACACCACTTGAGATTCAAAGTCTGCAATTCACTGCATCCCACAACTATGCACCTGAGACTTATGTCAATGATTTGCTTGCATTTCACTAGTTTCAAATATTGAAACTTATGAGCATGTTCTATGGCTTCTAAATAATAATATGTGATTCCAGTGCACCTAGAAAGATCGATTTCGACCAAAGACTGACAAATCTCAACCAGCTGAGCAAAGCACAAGTTCGTAAATTTCCATAGCTTTGAAATATTCATGGAAAGTAAACGATTCCCAATGATATGAGCCACATGCCCTAAAGCCCCGTCTATCATCTGAGCACATAGATATTAGTCCAAACATCCAATTTTGTTGTATCTTCTCAAAATACTCGGAAGTAATTCTGAGCACATTAGTTGTAATTTCTTCCTATAGATGGCCTTTTTTCATGACTTTGGGATTTTTTCCAATTGGTGTCCACAAAATTCCAACCATGCAACTCACAAGCCCATGGAATCCTGATACTAACAAACACACTTTCCCTATATAATGGAAGGCTTGGATATATACTCATATCTTTGCGTCGTCCACTGGCAAGGGCAGGACCTGAGTTCGATTCTCAGCCTGCCCACTTTCACTTTCGGGTGTAAATTGCTAGACGAATGGAAAGAGGAGACGTAAAGATCAGATTGTGAAAGGCTCATAATTGGATTCAATTTAATAAAAACAAAGCACCTTTCATTATCAAACTCTATCATCAATGATAGATACGTGTTGATCCATACATTTCCTCACATGCTTAGCTTATCTAAACAACTCCGTAGAGATGTGCTTGTTGTTCTTGATGAGTTTGAGAAGGTAGTGACCCCAAAGGAATCTAAACTCAAAAATATTTGAGACGATTTGCATCTACAAAATTCTAGGCGCAAATCAAAATGTTCAATTATTAATAGCTCGATCGGTTTCATGCACTATTGCAAGTGTGTCCTATTTGGGGTTACAGATATGGGGTTTGGTCCGTAATTATAACCATCAAGTGAACATAGAGTTTCCAGAAGAGTCCAAGTATGTTCTTGTTATTCCAGATGATTTTAGATGTCCGATCTCACTTGAGTTGATGAGAGAACCAATCATTGTCTCTACTGGGAAAACGTATGAGCTAGCATCCATTACCAGATGGATCGAGTAAGGACATGACTCTACTTGTCCAAACAATGGGAAAAATATTTTGCACACAAATCTTATTCCAAATCATGCTCTCCCGAGCCTTATTATTCTGTATTTTAATGCACATAATATCTCATTTGAAAACTAGAAAACAACAAGAAATTTTCTTCAATGGAAATAATTGTGAGTACGAAAGCAACTTTAGAAGCTTCAAAGATGACTGCAATGTTCCTTATAGAAAAGATTTCTACAAGACGTCTTGAAGCAAAAACATAGGTTGCTTATGAACTCAGACCTCTTGCTAAATGTAGCATGGACAATAGAGATTGCATTGCAGAGGCAAGAGCCATACCTTTGCTTGTATCGCTGGTATCTCCACAGGATCCCAAAGATCAATAAAATGCGGTAACTGCACTCCTAAACTTATCTATTTATGATAGGAACAAATCTAAAATAATGCAAAATAGTGCATTACAGTCAGTCATCAATATTCTTAGAAATGGATGCAATATGGAAGCTATGGAGAATGTTGTTGCAACGCTATTCAACCTTTCATCTGTGGATGAATATAAGAAATTAATTGGAGGGAGACTAGAAGCCATTCCATCCTTGATAAATCTTCTTCCACGAATTCAGCCATGGCGGCCATGGAAAGAGGAAATCCCACCATGCATTCTTGAGTTTTTAAGAAGAAGAAAAGAATAGTGGATCAACAAATCAAACTCTTCAAAATAAGAGGTGCGAACCTATCAAATTGACATGATAGACTTGCACTATGAACAACCGATCAACCACAAACTTGATATCTTCAAACTTAATTTTTGCTCAAAAAACTCACACAATCTCATAGCCATAGCCAGGCATGAGTGGGAAGTGGTTGTGGGCATCAGGGTAGATTGTTTGAGTTTGGTTTTTGTCTGTCTAATGGATGGATTCAGGTTTGGACCAATTTTTTTTGTTTAGAGTCGCACCCTTACAATGTTGTATTTTGACTGAAATGATTTTGTAGTGATATTGGTTCAGACTAAATTATGTATGAACCAGAAGTTTCGAGTTATAATATTTGATATGGTAATTAGTGGGTTGAATCTTAAGATAAATGAAGTAATTTTGTTTATCATAAATAAATAAAAAATATGTAAGAAGAAAAGAAAAGCAAGTCATCAAATCAAACTCTTTAGAATAAGAGGTGGGAACCTATCAAATTGAGATGATAGACTTGCACTATGTACAAGCTATCAACCACAAGCTTGATATCTTCAAACTTATTTTTTGCTCAAAAAAATAAGATTATTTGTTCAAGTTGATATTAGATAAGTAAAAATGATAGTAGATTCATAGTATAAAATAATGGTTCTAGTCCCAAAGCTTAGGTTCTAATACATTCTCTATCAAAGCCATTGTTATGAATCATGAATCCTGGTTATGCATTACTAAAATAAGAAAAAAGAGATTGATTGTATCCTAGATATGACATTTCAATAGTTTTGGAGCCTCTCAAATAGGGTAAGTAGCACCTGTGCAATACAAAAATGTCCCCCCCTTTATTTTGAGTTGTCGTGAACCAATTAATTTCTCTAACATATCAAGCATTGGCACATGCAAGGGCCATTTACAATGAACAATTTGTACAAAGTACTTTAACCTCTGTCTCAAAATTGTATTGACTGTCAAGTCTTTGCTAACACGACCTAAACTTTTGAACCAAGTTGTTGTGTCCCCAATATTAAGGTTATAAACTACGCTAGCCCTTCATTTATGAACCTTTTTGGCCCTTCATACATAGACCTTCATGACATAAGATAACAGAAAAGAGAAAAGGTCATAAGGTTGATTAAAAAGAGAATTCGTTTATATTATAGCCACTACATAGAAAAGCAAAAATGACCCCAATGACCAGAAATAAATTATCAGGCAAATTAACATATACTAATCCATTGTCTACATATATACAAATCTAGTGCCAAAGTAGGTCATTGAACAATATCACATCGATATTAACAAATTGAGAACCATACAATATATCTAACAAATGTAAATTCCAGTGACTACATTTGCACTACTAGTAATTATAGAATGCCCAAAAAACCAAAACACCAACAATATACTATGTTATGATAGATTCTAAACTAAGAATGTAAAGAAACTTTAGAAAGACGTTGTTCTCATTAATTGTAAATTTAAAACAAGCTAAGCAAAAGTAAGGAACAAACAAAAAAATTACCCTCAATCTTCAGAGTAAAATTAGGTGCATTCTTGCTGAAAGTATGAACTAAGAATGTAAAGAACCTTTAGAAGACATTGGTGCATAGTTAATGTAAATAATCTTGGCCCATAGTTTTTGCAGACACATATAATTCATCATTGCCAAGTGCTGGGAAACTTAACCCACCTACATAGCCACCTAGCCCTTGCTGCCACTTAGCGCTTCTACCACCCATGCTGCCACTTTGCTTCACGCCTGACAAGAACTATGGATATTTGGTATAGCTTAGAAGACCTAAGGAACTTTCAAGAACTATGAATACTTGGTCAAGAGTCCAAGAACAAGAAAAAAAATTTCGACACGGGTTACAGTTAATTACTGTACTGCAACCCCATGGTGGCATCTGGATCTCTTATAAGTTACTTGCCTGTAAAAAACCATGGTCGTAAATAGAGAGCTATGCTTGCAAAATACCCAATAGCCTAAACTTGCAATAGAGGCTTGTGAAGTACAAAATAAACGATGGAGACTAAGAATGTTTTTTGGAGTGTATGGTTGGCCCTGCTTTCATGGTGTTTGTTGAAGATGAACAGAACCCAAGCTCTTCCTCAAGAGGCCCAAATTTTACTACAAATGAAAAGTAGCTTGAAAGATCCTCATTTTTCTATGAGAACCTAGGAGGACTCCATTGATGCACCTTGCAATTGGGATGGAATTACCTGCGGCAACTCTACAGGTATGGTCACTTAAATCATACTTGAAACCAAATCTCTGAAAGGTCCTTTTCCCTCTAATATATGTGGTTTAAGAGCTTATGATTTTGAAGAAACTCAATTATCTCTACCTAGGTTCCTGTAATCTTGTAGGAGAAATTCCGAGTTTTATTATGAAATTTATAGATATGGGTCTTCTAGACCTTTCTTCCAATTACCTGAATGGATCCATTCCAAGTGGAATTTCGAAACTCATAAACCTCTTCCAACTGGATTTTTTCAAGAACAATCTTAGTGGAAATAAACCCCGAGAACTGGGTAATCTTACATATCTATAGTATTTTGATGCATCAAAGAACAACCTTATTGGAATCATTCCAAAGGAAGTTGGTAATTTGAGACACCTCGTTTCCTTGGAGCTCAACACGAGCCAACTGAGAGGCCAAATTCCTGAAAGTATTGGGGAGTTACTATATCTTGAAGGTTTATCACTGTATATGAACAATTTCACATGGCAACTACCACAGAAACTTGGCAGACTATCCAAGTTTAACTTACTTGATGTTTTTGAAAACTAGTTGAATGGAACACTACCAAGAGATATGTGCAGAGGAGGAAGGGGTCGGTCCATATGTTGTCCTCTCTGATGAGATTAACAAGAATCCCTCTGTTCGTTGTAACGGGATTTATAGGACTGCAATTTTTTGCATTTTTCTTATTGCGGCTGCCCTCTGCTAGTGTTCGAGTATGTGATTTCGGGGGGACGAGTCGAAGGCGTTTCAGAGAAGATTGTGGGGGTTTCGTTTTTGCCGTATCCATGGATGAACGAGGATCTCTCATGGCAGCGAATGGGGTTTTATTTCCAAACCAATAAGAATTGGATGAATGGTATTGTTTGTGTTCTTTTTTTATTTGAAGAAATTTAATTAATACCTCTAGGCATTTATGATGGATTTGTGTTAGCGTTTAATGAATTTCTTTTGTTTATTCTAATTGTTTGTTGCTGCAGTGTGAGGTATTTGTGCTCTTTCTTCTAGATGGATTATACACATGCATATCCAAACACTAAGATTATAATGTTAGAGACCTGGAATTGATTCTTATTGCCGTGGAATGTGTTAAATATTGGATTGAATTTAATTCTTGATTTTTTACTTCAGGTCAAAGGTAGGCAGCAAGATCTATCTCAGTAGGTGAGTCGAAGCAGTAAGTGTTTCGTAGGTCAAGGTCGAGCGAAGCGTTCTGCCCAACTCGTAGGTTGGGTAGCAAGAGAGAAATATAGTAGCACTCCACCAGGTATCAATCGAGGTCTGTCTAAGGAAAGCAGCAATCCATGTTCGTAAAGCCACCAAAAAGCAAGCAAGTTGTGTTGTGAAGTTCATCATCGTTAGTTTGCAATCGATAGACAGGTAGCAAGAGATCATATCTAAGGGATATAAAGATGGGCAGCAATCAATAGACAAACAACAAGGGAAGGAGTAGGCTGGGCGAAGGAAGTAGCGTGGTGCGGGAGTGGAGGGAGGAGGAGTGGCACCACGCAGGTTGGAGTGAGGTACTCCGTAGGCAGAAGGGTAGACAGAGGGATGGAGGGAAGGAGCGTGGAGGTCAGCAGTGGGAGGAGGCAGGCAGTGACGACGAGCTAGCGGCTGCAGGAGTTGCATAAGCATCCACGTGGCAGGATTCCATTTTCTCTATGAGCGAGGAATCTAGCCGGCATGGAACTCATGCTTCTCCATGGTGAAACGCCTACGGCGTAAATATGTATAAACACCCACTAAATCATTATTTACGGAAATTTTGAAATATATATATATATATATATATATATATATATATATATATATATTAATTCCTTATTTACAGAAATACAAAAATATAAAAATACACTGGGATATACTTAGGGTAAATTATTCTTTGCTTCTGCAAATGAATTAAATAGAAACAGAGTAAAAATTAAATTTCTATATATCAGAAATATATATATTGACAGTGCATAAATTGAAACTCAAAAATATATATATGAAGATTGTGAATTTCACACTAAACTTGACATTTACAAGAAAGTATTTCAAGAAGACTAATTGATTAAAAAAAAGGGACGTCCCTATAAAATTGATATATTTATAGATATATAAACAGATTTTTTATTTTTACCATAACAAAATATCTCTCTCTATATATATTAGCACAAAAAAATTATTTTAATTCAAACTTAATTTTAAATTAATTTAAAGAAATTTAAATTCAATTTAAAATGTAAACTAAAACAAAACAAAAATTATTATTAAACTTATGAACCAAATTTAAAATTAAAACAAAAAAAAATGAAAAAAAGATATATATTAAATACATTTTAAAAAAATAAAGAAATATATTTATTTTTCTCATGGTGCATCCATGAGCCCACGGCCGGAGCGCAGCCTGGCCGGTGTGGCCATGATCCAGCAGCCCCAAAGGGTGTGGCCATGAGCCCATGACCGAGGCACAACCCAATCGGTGTGGCCATGAGCTAGCAACCCCAAACAGCGTGGCCATGAGCTAGCAACCCCAAACGGCGTGGCCATGAGCCCACGGTCTAGGCACATCCCAACCTGTGTGGCCATGAGCCGGCAGCCCCAAAGGGAATGACAATGAGCCTACAACCTAGGTGTAGCCCGACCAACATGACCATGAGCCAGTAGCCCAAAGGGCTCGACCATGAGCTTGTGGCATGGGCGCAACTCGGCCGGCGTGGCCATGAGCGAATAGCCCAAGGGAACGGCCATGAGCCAGGGGCCCAAGAGCACGGCCATGTTCCAGCAGCTTGGCCAGCCGCCATGGGCCAGTAGCCCGACACATCCATGGGACTGCAGCCTCGGCCAGCGGGGAAATCCCTGACCAGTGAGAAGAAGAAAGGGAGGTGGAGGGCATCCAACTGAGCTACGGCCACTCCAATCCAAGTGAAAACAAAATTACAAAAAAAAATAAAATAAAAAACACTACACACTAAAAACCACAACCGGTATACCTAAAATTTGTTGCTACTGAAGCTTCTTCCTGAGCAGAGCAGAGCTCATCCTGTCGGTTGCAAAGTCCCTCTAGAGAAGGGTTGGTCCGTTGAAGGAGAATGGCAGAGCTCACTCAGCAAAAATTGATGGAAGAAATGGCCGACGTCGAGGGTTTGACCCTTTTAAATTGAGAGTTTTAATTAATATTTTATTGCATGTCGGCTACATGGCTCCCATGCATTCTCGAGTTAATTCAAAGGTTAAGTAAACCTTAAACCTAAGCTTAACTTAATTAAACCTTAAACCTAAGATTAATTAAATTGAAACATTAGGTTAAATGATTATTGTTAAAATTATAATGTTAATTATTAATTAAATTTTTATTAATTAAATTAAATGTGTATTAATTAAATATGAATTAATTTAATTATTATTTAATGTTAATTATTATAAGGTATATTAATTATTATAATGTTAATGTAATCATTAATAATATTAATGCTAATGTAAATTAATGTTAAATACTAATTATTTTACATTATTTAAATTAATTTAATTATTAAATTGTTTCAAAAATTAAATTAATTAATTATTTAGACAATTTACATGTTAAGTTGCTAAATATACACAAAATAAGGTGTAATAGTGTGTTATGATTAATATTACTAATCAGATAACGTATAAAACTATCAGTTTAAATTTTTACTTAAATTCGAGCATGGTTACCAGGTTTGAAGGCCACCTGAGGTAAACAAAAACTAGGTCAAGTAAGTGAGATAGAACGTTTCACCCTGAGGATCGCGCCGAGGGTGACCCTGGCGGAGGGTGCGGTTGTCGGTGACTACCGAAGGTAGGAGGATGATGCGACGCCACACATAACTAAGACATGGTGTCTTATACCTGCAACTCACAACAAGGATGTCCGTTAGGGATGTAGTAGTGACCATGTACCCTCACCCTATCAGGAATTCGCCTCAGTATCAGGTAAAACCTATTTACAGGTGAATAAAGAAATAGAATTTCACACTCTAGTAGGTTTGAGTATGAGTTTAATAGTAACCTAGTTAAGATGTAAACGTATGCTAATTGTTGTGTTATGCCATGATACAGGATAAACATGGAAAGGATGTGAGAAGGTTAGTGGCAAGATCAGGTGACGACATTACGTGAACAGAATGCATCGACACCATCGCCAGAGACCGTCCTCATATTGCGCTCTCTGGAGGCAATAAATGACACACTCAGAGAACTTCAAAGGGGAAGTGTTACATCATAGGAAGAAGTGGAGGGCCTTCTACTAAGGGAAGGAACTATCAAGGTGGAAGTAAACATGGTGCAAAGACATCCTCATCGGGATATCACTAGGGAGCTTCAGAAAATAAAGCTTCCAGAGTTTTCAGGGGGTCGTGTAGGGATATGAGAAAAGTCATGGTTGGAAGAGATGACCAAGTGCTTAACATTGCAGGAATACACTTCTGCATCCAAATCCAAAATAGTCATATTTCAACTGAAGGGAGTCGCTTTGAATTGGTGGGGGCACTGCAAGAAATATAGTTGCACCTTACCCCAGAAACTGTTCCATGGGAACTATTTGTGGAGAATTTTAAATGGAAATACTGTCCTACCTCCTACCAAGAAGAACATGCAGGAGCGCTTCATGCCTTGGTACAAAGGCATCTATCTATGGAGGATTATGAGGAAATATTAATGGAACTAGTTAATTATGTTCCCTACTTGGACAACGATGAACGCCAGGTTGAGTGCTTTGTGTACGGGCTTAATACCAAGATCAGGGCCCAAGTGCGGATGTGGAAACCAACTTTGGTTGAATGGAGTGATTTCATGAGCAAGTATGATTTTGGGATTTCATACATCAAAGGGAAGGAGAATGTGGTAGCTGATGCCTTAAGCAGAAAACCAAGGATTTTCTCTCTCATACCTTTAAAAGTTGATTTGAAGGAGAGAGTATTAGGGCATCTAGTCGGAGATAGTTGGTACCTAAAGGTCACCTCGGCACTCCAGAATGGGAAGCATGTGGAAACTAAGTTTGAATGATATGAGTTGGAAGCTGATGGGTTGTTACAATATCAATGGAGGGTGTACATTCCCAAGGAGGGATATATTAGAGAAATTATACTTAAGGAAGCCCACGGAGCAGTATATTGTACGCACCTAGGTGTAAAGAAGATGTATGCAGACATGAAACAACTCTTCTTTTGGGAAAGAATGAAGCGCGTTGTGGTCAAATTCCTTGCTAAGTTCCTTGAGTGTCAGCAGGTAAAAGATGATCATCACCACCCTACAAGACTATTGAAACCGCATGACATCCCTATGTCAAAATGGTAGGTTATCTCCATGGACTTCGTGGTTGGATTGCCTCTTACCTCTCATAGGCATGATTCCATCATGGTCATTGTTGACAAACTGACCAAAACTGCTCACTTCATTCCAATTAAGGAGACCTATGACGTCACATATGTAAATCGTGTATTCATAAGTGAAGTAGTTCGTCTCCATGGGTTTCCCAAGAAGATCATCTCAGACAAGGATTCCAGGTTTATGTCCAGGTTTTGGACAAGTTTGCAATCGGCCTTAGGAACTCAATTGAACCTAAGCATAGCTTACCATCCAAAGATAGATGGGAAACCAAAAAGAGTGAATTAAGTGATGGAGGACATGCTTAGGATGTATGTTATGGATCAATAGACCCATTGGGAAAAGAACTTACCTTTGGTAGAGTTTTCTTACAAAAACAGTTACCATAGCTTAATCGGAATGCCTCCATATGAAGAATTATATGGAAGGCCATGCATAACGCCATTGAGTTGGGAAAGGTTACAAAATCGAGTTATTATAGAACCTGAGTTGATTCAGGAGATGGAAGAAGAGGTTATTCATATTAGACATCGATTAAAGGAAGCTCAAAATAGACAAAAGAGCTATGCCGATGCACATAGGGTTGACCGAAACTATAAGGTTGGGGATGCAATGTTCATACACATCAGGCCTAGTAAATGTACCATCCGATTTGGGAAAGGGACAAAGTTGTCGCCACGATTCATAGGACCCTTTGAAATTTTGGAGAAGGTTGGACCTGTTGCGTATCGTCTTGTGCTGCCACCCCATTTGCATAAAAATCACAATGTTTTTCATGTATCTGTCTTATGACATTATGTAGCTGATGAATCTCATATAATAAATTGCAAGGAACTGCAGGTTTTAGATGAGCGGACCATTAGGGTCGAACCCTTGCGTATATTGGACCGCGGGGTTATACAACTCAGACACCGTTTGGTGGACCTAGTTAAGGTCCTATGGGACCAGTATAGCCTAGGTTCTGCTACCTGGGAGGACAGAGAGACCATGCGTCATGATTTTCCCACACTATTTATAACATAAATTTCGGATGAAGTTTCCTGAAGGGTGCGTGTATGTAACACCCCGTTTTTTACCTGACTACCTATGTTGATGTATATGTAACTTCAGAATGTATTTCATCTATGTATTATTGTACTCCTATAGAGATGTATTATTCCTCTATACGGAAGTGTCATCATTTGTATTGACAAGTGTCGCAAGTGTCGTAACTTGCTGTGATGGGTTATTAGACCACCTAGTGAGGGGTCGACCTGGATTAATGTAACCAGGGGTTATTAGACTGAGTTAGACAAGTCAGCCCCACTGGTTTATTAAGCAGCTCAGGAAAAGTATAAATAGAGAGCAGGATCTCTCTATTTGATCATCTCATTATTCACTTGTACATCACTCAGAAAGTGGAGCACTATTTGAGGAGGAGGAGTAGCTACTAGTAGAAGACTGTCTCTTGTACTTTGGTTGTATCATTGCTCTTTCTATCTCTGAGGAAGTTGTCGGGTTTTTCACCTTTATGGTTTTCCCCAGTGAAACTTTGTATGTCTATTGTCTCATGTGATTGCTTGGTGTGATTGATATGCATTGTTATACTTGATATGATGTACATGTTATTGTCTCAGTAAAGATCCTAGAGTATATTGAATTAATGCTAAAAAAATTAACATGGTATCAGAGCTAACCTAAGAAGAAGACATTGTGCAGTGGAAGAAACTAGGGTTTCTTGTTTATTGGGTTTCTCTCCACAGATTTTGGAAAAGCAGCAAGGTAGATTGACTCTACTCATCAAGGATAATCTTTCTGTCCAATCAGAATTCAATTCTGATCACTTTCAGTTTTGGCCCTAAAACTTAGGGTTTCCACACAAATAGGCATTTCTGAAATCTAAAGACATAGATGGAAGCTCCTTGGAAAAATCAAATTTTAGAGCTTTGGATCGAGATTTTTTGTTGGGTGAAGCTCCAGGAAATTCAAACCCTAATTTAGGGTCCTCCCTAGTGAATCTGAGAGATTGAGAAGCATTTCTGAAGGGTGAAACTTTGTAGTTTTCAAATTCTGAGCATACCAAACTGATCAGCTCATCAAGGGGCATCTTTCTATCCTTGCAGAAATTTGAAATTCACATTTTGAATTTTTAGGGTTTCTCTGACAAACCCTAATCCGGGACTAGATCCAGTTTTCAGCAATTCAAGTGGTAAGACCCAAATATTTTTCTATTTCCATTTGAAGTACTCTTTAAGATGTCTCACCACACCAAGCTTGAAGATAAGCTTGAAGGGGCTGATAACTTTCAAGCATGGAAGTATAGGATTGGGTTAATCCTGGAAGAAAATGAGTTGGACTCTTACATAAGCTCTAAGGTCCCTGTCCCAGAGGGAGAAGAGGCTAAATCTCTTCACAAGAAGAACTTGCTCAAGGAAAAGAGGATCATTGTTGATTCTATCAAGGACTATCTCATCCCACATGTGTCATCTCTAATGACACCCAAGGAGATGTTTGATTCCTTGACCAAGCTATTTGAAGGGAAGAACATAAATCGGAAGATGACCCTGCGGAACCAATTGAAAGGGGTGAAGATTCATAATGGAGAGACCATTCAATCTTATTTTTCTAAGGTCTCTCAAATCAAGGAACAACTCGAAGCTGTGGATGAAGTAGTGGACAATGGTGAAGTTGTTATGACCACATTGAATGGCCTACCTAGGTCATGGGATTCCTTTATCCAAGGAATCTGTGCAAGAAAGAAACTAGTCTCCTTCAATAAACTGTGGGAGGAATGTTCACAAGAAGAAGCAAGGCTTGTGGCCTGAGAAGAAAAATGGGGAATGAAGATCAAACTCTCACAGCCCACACCAAAAGAAGCAAGCCCAAGAAGGAGCACTCTCATTACAAGAGATCCAATCAAAACCATCAAAAGAATAAGAAGGATCTGAGATGCTTCACATGTAATGAGAAGGGACACTTTGTTGCAGATTGTCCCAAGAACAAAAGAGACAACAACAACAACAAGTCCTTCAAGAAGAAGAAAAATAACAAAAGAAGATATCATGCTCATGCTGCTGAGGATGATGAACCTCCTAGGAAGAAGGCTAGAGCAGAAAGTGATGAATCATCTAGTGAAGATGAATATGTTCTAATCTCAGCCCTCATAGGTACTATTACTCATGGATGTAATGATTGGATTATTGACAGTGGGGTTTCTAAACACATGACTGGGTTTAAAAAATCTTTTGTAAATCTATCTCAACATGAATCACCACACAAGGTGAAACTTGGGGATGATTATCAATATCCTATCAAAAGAAGTGGGGAAGCCTCCTACAACATACACTCTGGAAATTCTTTGAAGATGAAAGATGTGTTATTTGTACTTGGGCTCAAGAAGAACCTACTCTCCATCTCTACATTGGATGCAAAAGGCATGAGAGTTTCATTTGTAGATGGCCAAGTGCTAATGTGGCCGAAGGGTAAAACTATAGATGATGCAGTGGTGATTGGAGATCAAGAGGGAGGGTTGTACAAATTGAAGGGACAACCTAAACATGCCATGGTACATGAATCCATGGGGCCAAGTGAACTTTGGCATAGAAGGCTTGCACATGTGCACTACAGAGCACTACCAATTGCAAGCAAAGCTGTAGAAGGTGTTCCTGAAATCAAGTCAGAGCATGAAGGTGTTTGCAAAGGATGTGCAAAAGGAAAGAACATTAAGAAGGAATTTCCAAGCAGTGAAAGCAAAGCAAAAGGGATCTTGGAAATTATCCACTCTGATGTATGCGGTCCGATGTCATCCAGTTCTCTGAGTGGGTATGTATACTATGTCTCTTTCATTGATGATTTCTCTAGGAAGACTTGGGTCTACTTCTTGAAGAACAAAGATGAAGTATTTGACAAGTTCAAGGAATTCAAAACCTTGATGGAAAATCAAACTGATAAGAAGATCAAGACTTTCATATATGACAATGGAGGAGAATTCACTTCAGGTGATTTCAAGAAACTATGCAGTGAATCAGGGATTAAGAGGGAGTTGACTGCTCCCTACAATCCACAACAGAATGGAGTTGCAGAAAGGAAAAATAGAACAATCATGGAAGCAACACGGGAAATGTTGCATAACTAGGATCTGCCTATGCATCTATGGGAAGAAGCAGCTAGGACAGCTGTATATGTGCATAACAGAAAACCTCACAAGATATTGGACAACAAGACACTAGAAGAAGTCTTCACTGGTAAGAAACCTGAGGTCATCCATCTCAGGATATTTGGTTGTCCAATATATACACATTTTCCAAAGGAAAAGAGGACAAAGCTATATCCTTCAGGAAAGAAGGGTATCTTTGTGGGGTACAGGGAAAGCTCGAAGGCTTACAGAACATACTTTCTAGAGTTCAAGAAGATTGATGTCAGCAGGGATGTAACATTTGATGAAAACTCATCTTTCATCAAGTCAAGGAAGGCACCTGTTGAAGATCATGAACAACCAAAGGAAACCATATTTGAAGATACTACCATGACTGAAGCAATTCCAGAAGCAGATAGAGAAATTGAAGATCCACAAGAACCTGTAGATCAACCCCGTGAGAAGGACTCTCACAAGAGGAAACCTACATGGGATAGAGAGTTCATTCAAGATGCATAAAGGTATGGTATTCCAGAATAAGAACACAGATCAAGGAAGAGAACTAGATCTCACACCAGTTATGTTTCCTTACCCTGTGACATTATGAACAAAGAACCTTCCAGTTATGAAGAAGCAGTGGAAAAGAAAGAATGGAAGGATGCCATGGTCAAGGAGTATCAGTCGATCATGAAGAATGATGTTTGGGATGTAGTCCCAAGATCTGAAAAGAAGTCAATTGTAACTTCCAAGTGGATCTACAAGATCAAGCATGCTGCAGATGGCAGCATAGAGAAATACAAAGTGATATTTGTAGCTCATGGCTTCTCCCAGAAAGAAAGGATTGATTATGAAAAAAAAAATTCTCCTGTAGCTAGGTACACTTCCATTAGATTAGTACTTGCTCTGGCTAAGGTGATGAAATGGAAGATACCCTAGATGGATGTCAAGACAACTTTCTTGAATGGTGTATTCGAAGAGGAAGTGTATGTGGAGCAACCACTCGGTTTTGAGACACATGACAAAGAGTCATATGTGTGCAGGTTGAAGAAAGCCTTATATGGCTTGAAGCAAGCTCCTAGGACTTGGTATGGTAGGATGGACAGCTTTCTATCCAGTTTGGGCTTTACCAAGAGTAAAGCAGATTCCAACCTTTACTACAAGGTTGAGGAAGGCAATGCAATGATACTACTTTTGTCTGTGGATGACCTATTTGTTAGAGGAGAAGATAGTTTGATTGCTGATACCAAGAGGAAGCTTGCTGCCGAGTTCGAGATGAAGGAATTGGGGATGATGCAATATTTTATAGGTATGGAGGTGTGGTAGAGTGCAGATGGGATCTTCCTTGGACAAGGGAAGTA
Source organism: Larix kaempferi (assembly GCA_027924585.1). NCBI lineage: Eukaryota > Viridiplantae > Streptophyta > Pinopsida > Pinales > Pinaceae > Larix > Larix kaempferi. The sequence continues at coordinate 993,105 of BSBM01000769.1, read as the reverse complement.
CGCAATAGAGATCCTGAAGAGGTTCAGGATGATGGACTGCAAGGCCATGGCCACACCTATGGCATCGAACCTGAAGCTTCTGTGTGATGCTTCATCTGAGCCGGTTGATGTCACTATGTATCGTCAAATGATTGGGTCCTTGATGTACCTGATGAACACGAGACCGGATATTTGCTCTGCGATGAACACATTGAGCCAGTTCCTGACAGATCTGAGGAGTGTTCACCTGGTTGCTGTAAAGCATATTCTGAGGTACCTGAAGGGTACGGTTGATTATGGGCTCAAGTATGATGCGAATCAAAAGTTTAACCTACAGGGTTATGTTGATTCAGACTGGGTAGGCAGTGCTGCAGATAGGAAGAGCACATCTGGGTGTTGCTTCAGTATGGGATCAGGTGCGATCTCTTGGTTTAGCAGGAAGCAGTCCTGCATAGCACTTAGTACAGCCGAAGCAGAGTATGTTGCAGCTTTTTCAGCCAGTTGTGAGGAAGTATTGCTCTGGAAGCTACTGTCGGAGTTATTTGATCTCCCGTTGGAGGCTACTAGTATCTTTTGTGACAACCAGAGTTGTGTGAAGTTGTTTGAGAACCCGGTGTTCCACGACAAGTCGAAGCACATCGAGATCAAATATCACTATATCAGGGATATGGTGCAGAGAGGAGGAGTGAAGATTCTGTATGTTGCGACAGATGAGCAGATTGCAGATGTGCTGACGAAATCACTAGCCAGAGTGAAGTTCAAGTACTTCAGACAGAGGCTTAGTGTTCTTTAGATTGACGACACTTCGAGGAAGAAGTGATGGACACATTTGCTGAAGCCATTCCATGCATGGTGAGAGGAGGATCCTTCACATGGTTGTGGATGTAAGCATTGGATGATGAGCATCAGGACGATGCTCCAGTTACTGCTCTGTATATGCATCATGTTGGATGCTTGTTATGATCAGTTGGATCATATATATGTATATGCATCATGTTGGATGCTTGTTATGATCAGATGGATCATTTATTTGTGTATGTATCAGGTGGATACATTGTATGATCAGATAGATCATGTATGATGATATGTATCAGGTATGCATTAGGTGGATGCACTGTATGATCAGGATGATCATGGATGACGAACTTCAGGATGTTGCTCCAAATGATATGTATCAGGATGATGCTATGATGATGATCAGGATGATCATATATTGATGTACATCAGGATGATATATGGTGAGTATCAGGTTGATACTCTATGGCTGTGGATAGGTTGTGCAGACAAACATATAATATGGCCCTGGGAGGTTTGCAGATACGCTTTCGAGGTTTTTCCTATGGCATGTAATATGGCCCTGGGATATCTGGAAAATGCTCTTTTGATGTTTTGCATGGGAGGACATGTAATATGGCCCTGGGCGGTTTGCAGATACTCTTTCGAGGTTTTTCCTATGACATGTAATATGGCCCGGGGATATCTAGCAAATGCTCTTTCGAGGTTTTGTCCTAAGGCATATAATATGTCCCTTGGAGATCCGATAGGCTGGGCTGTGTGCCCGTAATAAGTCCTGGGATGCTCTTGCGAGGTTTTGCATGACCACATGTAAATTGGCCCTAGAAGATCCTATAGGTAGAGCTGTGTGCTCGTAATAGCCTAGGATTCTCTTGCGAGGTTTTGTGGTGACCACATGTAATATGTCCCTGGGAGATACAGGTATAGCTGTGTGCTCGTAACAGCCTAGGATTCTCTTGCGAGGTTTTGTGGTGAGGTCACATATAATATGTCCCTGGGAGATCTGACAGGTAGAGCTGTGTGATCGTAACAGCCTGGGATGCTCTTGCGAGGTTTTGTGACGTACGTAATAAGTCCTGAAGATTCCGCATTATGGCCAGTGATGATGAAGACCTACAGGTGGTGGGACTACGTCCAGTATGAAAAAGGACTGGCTCTATAGAAATTCCTATGACGAGTAGATTCAGAGATTGATTGAGATAGCAGCAACCATGACGATGATGATGATTCGATCCAGTGACGATGATCCAGAGAAGAAGACTTGTGCTAGCAAATATGTGTCGAGAAATACCTTATTAGTTAAGAGAGAGTGTTGATGTATATGTAACTTCGGAATGTATTTCATCTATGTATTATTGTACTCCTATAGAGATGTATTATTCCTCTTTACGGAAGTGTCGTCATTTGTATTGACAAGTGTCGCAAGTGTTGTAACTTGCTATGATGGGTTATTAGATCACCTAGTGAGGGGTCGACCTGGATTAATGTAACCAAGGGTTATTAGACTGAGTTAGACAAGTCAGCCCCACTAGTTTATTAGGAAGCTCGGGACAAGTATAAATAGAGAGCGGGATCTCTCTATTTGATCATCTCATTATTCACTTGTACATCACTTGAAAAGTGGCACACTAGTTGAGGAGGAGGGGAGCTGCTAGTAGAAGACTATCTCTTGTACTTTTGTTGTATCATTGCTCTTTCTATCTCTGAGGAAGTTGTGGGGTTTTTCACCTTTATGGTTTTCCCCAGTGAAACTCTGTGTGTCTATTGTCTCATGTGATTGATATGCATTGTTATACTTGATATGATGTACATGTTATTGTCTCAGTAAAGATCCTAGAGTATATTGAATTAATGATCAAAAAATTAACAACCTGAACTATCCTTATATGTTGTATTTGATTATTATTGTGAGACTTTGTCAGTTGATGACACTGTGGACATATGGTTCTATTATTTTTCTGAGATGTATATCTGTGTGTGTGATGTTAATGTTATGATATGTAGTCATGTTTTGATATATATTCGTGTGTTAATTATGTCTCTTACATGCAGATTACTGAATGATGGGTACGTGGATACCAAGTTAAAAGTTATATGTTGAATGGATAAATGTGATACCAGGTGCATGGTACTTAGAAATTATTTTCTCATTGTTTCTTAATAATGAAATGTATATATACATGTCAAAGATTTTGCACGATATTCTCAATCATATGTAGGAGACTAACTTACAGGTTAAAATGGCTAAGTGATAGTTGGATCCTACGAGGTGGGAGTACCTCAGGGACATGGAATTCGAAAGATAAATGGTATGCAAGTAATGCATTATTTATTTAGAATGATTATTGTGTTTATTATCATCATCTATGGGTGGGGTAGGGTTTCAAGAAACTCAACTTCCTAGACTAGTTATATGATGACGAACTGAGTAGAATTCACAACGCAGTCACTATGTCGGTGTAGACATAGTCCCTTGTTCCATTAGTGGGGTGGAGGATTTACCCACCGTTTATCCCCGAAACCCAGAGTCATGGGAGGGTTTTTCTATACCGTGCTCCCCAAGGTGTGTTATGATGACTGGTGGTTTCTTGCTGGGGAAGCTTGGTCAATGTAGTCAGCACTTCCGCTTACGGGTTCTAACTGGATCCAGTCATGGCGTGACACTTGAGGGTAGTCCCACAGAGGAAGGATAGGATGTGGAAGTTAGTTTTGAATCAGATAGATGATGTAGGTAGATAGGTGTAGCATGAAGTCAGGAAGTAAACTTTATTAACTGTGTAGTATTCTTTTCGGGAGACATTTCAATTCAAGAGCGTAATTAGTTGTATTTTGTGATATTTTTCCATTTCAATTTCCAGTCTTATTAGTCTCTGATGTAGTAGGAGACTACTGTATCGGGTTTTTATTTATATTATTCCCCTTCGTTCATAAAAATCAAATCACTTTCCTGCATAACTCTACTGTGAGGTAAGAATCATGTGTTTTGTATTCCAGAAATCTCATAAATTAGTTTTGAAGACGACGTAATGGAACTGATGGACGTGTGGCAATGTTTAAGGAGAGCATGTGGCGAGATTTAAGAGGTTAGAAAATGAAGGATACTTTGTACAAAAAATGCCTACAACATAAATATTCGAAACTAGTCCAAATACTTCTTTAAATTACTCACTTCCAGACAAATAATCTTGAAAAACGATGACTTGGAGCCTAGACCACTTTTCAGTTGAATTATAAGCCTTCTTCTCGCTTGTTCTATTTATTATAAGCCAAAACAATCTGAAATACAACAAAACACAGAATAATATAATTGAAAGGAGACAGATTTTCTCTTTTTTATTTTAAATTTCGAGTTATAACTTGCAAGAGGCAGAACCTCCTCTTAGTAGATATATCATCTTCCTTTCAAGACTTTCATTTGAAATTTTAGCATCCATTAACTGCTAGTTGTCATTTGACTACATGTCTCGGATCTCTCTATGACTCACATGATATGATATTCAATTAAATGGGTTTAGCATAGACATCACACTTTTGAAACTACAAATTTGATAGTAAGGTATCCACCACCTTGTAACTTTCAAATAAGCAAGAATGAACTAATTTAGTTTTAATAGTAAAGTTTACATTCTATTATTAGCCAAAAAATTGAATGTGAATTGATAAGATCTGGTGCGGATCATAGTCTGCGTCCGGAGATCTAGGAGATCTAGCAGGCCATGTCCATTTTTCGTTTTCACTTTTGACTTGACCTTTAGTTCCTTCATGCCACCAATGGGATGGGATATGAATACTATCAATCAGTAAATGGAAGCTTTTATTGACAAGATCTGGATCTATACCTAAATATTTGAAGGACTTGCTCTCCCCGACATAACCATCGAGCAAATGGAGATAAACCTCTAAATTATGAAAGTATGACAGATTACGGGTGGGATTCAAGAACAGGGAGTTATCGTTGTGTAGAGAAACCTAGATTCCCACATGATAATATGTCCAGGGAAGCCAAATTAGTAGTTTTCTTATCCATCTACTATTCTCGTTCATAAAAATCCCAGGGTCATTGGGAACCGCATCTTCATTGTTTACCAACCTCAGAACATTGACGCCAATATCCTCCATAAGTTGGGAGAACGTTGGGTTTCCTATGCAGGGAGAGGCGACGGAAAACATTGTGACGGGGGTAGGTATACACATATTCAGCATGTTCGCCCTCTCTTTGACATCATATGCACTTAACGTTGCAAGCGCAACTCCCAAGATGTGCCCTGTCAATGTTATACTCAAATTCTCATCCGTGTATTGTTTCAGAAGCCGCCTTATCTCGCCCACTACAATATCCCTTGCACTTCTACAACATTTTTCAGAGCCTTTAGCCGAGGAAGTGTAACAAGAAAGAAATACCTTCTCTATTCGTACATTTGCATTTGAATTTTTTTGTAAATTGGCATGAGCTAGTGTAGCGAGAAGCAGAGCTAATATGTCTTTGAAATTTTGTAGCCATTCATGAGTTGTTATTGTTCTTCGCTAAGAAATAACTATGTCTCGTCGTCCCAGTCTCTCTATATCCTTTGGATCAGTGCAAACGTCAATAAATCCTATCCAAACACTTTCATCGATTGCTTTATCACCAAAAGAGGATCCTAAAGCACCAGTATTTTCATTTATATATTTGATTACTTGATATCCAGAATGAGACAAAGCCATTTTCTGTAAAAGAGAGTGTTTACTATGATTACAAGTTCCATAATATTGAGAATAGTCTCTCTCATCAAACGCGTCGTAGCAAAGCTGAGCAAAGTCCCCGTATCTGAGAATATTAGCTTTCAGAATTGGATCCATGGGATCCAGTAATCCTTTCGAAGAGTTGATACCCTGGATATCTCACCACAAATGAGAAACTTGTGGTCTCCCTCTTTGTGAAGGTTGATCTCCATCTTCATTATTTACTCTTGGGTAAGAGGGACTGAACGGACTCCTCATGTGAGAGGCCCACATGTAATATCCCAATTTTGACCTCATTACATTAAAATGTAAACGATGTAATATTGTTATAAAATCATGGTGAGGAGCTCAAGGCCAAGGCCAAGGCCCCGCCATTGATTTAGTGATGCATATGGTTTACCTACTATCCAGGCATAAAGGAATTGCAAATATCATGTACTTATGCATTTTAATGAAATACCCACAACTATTTATGCAATGCTATAAGAAATAGGGGCATGATTTTTCAAGGAATTGGGAGGGAAATATTCAAACCCTTGTTTCCAGTCAAGTCAATCCAAGTGTCAATGAGAGAACCCATAAAACCCTCAACTACCCATGTTGACTTTGTACCCAATCATTCATTTCTCCCAAGAATTGGGTGAAGTAGTTAATGCCTTTGGGAATGGAGAGGTATGGCTATCCAAGTTCGGGTATGGGAAAGACACCCTTCATAGAAAATCATGTTTGACTTCTTGGGCAAGAAATGAGCACGAAATTGCTCCCCAAGCCATTACCCATCAACCAATTTTTCCTCTCTCACGTTTTTGGAGCTACTTGGGTGTTTTCCCTCCACATTTTTTGTTTTCCCTCGTTTTTTGACTGGGAAGAAGGCCTTTTGGGTGTTGCAGAGCTGCTAGGAGGAAGGGAGCTTGATTTGGGGTTTCACTGAGGCTATTTTGGCCATTTGAAATGCTCATAACCTGTGGGAGAAATCGGCTTTTCTCCCTGGGGTCGAATTCCTGTTCCCACAATCCGTTTCTGGTGTGCCCATGATTTGGGGGAATCCCATGGCCATCTTGTTTGTAAATCCCATTGCTAAAAATGTGTATCATATTGATGTATTTGTAACTTTGGAATATAATCACTTGTATATTACATTTGTATTTTATTGTATACCCAACGGAGATGTATTATTCCTCCAATTGGAAGTGTCGTCATTTGTAATTGCAAGTGCCGTAACTTATATTGGATGGGTTATTAGACCACCTGTGTGGGGTCGGTCCTATATGAGTCATGTGGATGGATTATTAGGATTCCTTAGGAAGTCGTCCCAGTTAGGGTTAAAGGCAGGTTAAGTTGTTGTGTAAATAAAGAGCGTGTCTCTCTCATTTGACTCATTCACTCACTCATGCAACTCTCATAGTTGAGAGAGGAGTGCACACAAGTGGAGGAGGAGTAGCTGCTGGAGACATCTATCTTTTGGGGATTGATATTTGTGATCTTTATATTGTGGCTTATTCTATCTCTAAGGAAGTTGTGTGGTTTTTCACCTTCTTGGTTTTCCCCGGTGAAATGCTTTGTGTCCATTGTCTCTTGTGATTGTTATGCTATGCTTGTTATTCTCTTAGTGATCCTAGATAATATTGAATGAAATTATCGAAAAATTAACATGGTATCAGAGCAGGACTAAGAAGAAGACACTATGCAGCTGCAGAAGCTATGATTTCTTAATTTTTGGGTTTCTCTCCACAGTTCATCAAAGAAAAGAGGCTAGATTGACTCTCCTAGCAAGGGCGCATCTTTCTGTCGAGACAGAATTCAATTCTGAGCATTTTCAGTTTTTGGCCTATCACTACTGTGGGAAATTAGGGTTTCAAAAAAAATTGGAATTTTTGGAATCTGAGACCACGGTTGGATGCTCCTCAGAAAAATCAAAATTTAGAGACCAAGATCGAACATTTTGGCTGGGCAGAACCCGGAACATTATCAAAACCTAGTTTGGGATTTTGACCAGAAAACGAGAAACTGCAGATCCAAAGTCAATTTTGAGGGGTCAAATTTTAGAGATTTCAAAATTGAAGTATACCAATTTGATCAGCTCAGCGAGGTGCATCTTTCAATCCATTCATAAGTTTGAATTTTTAGGGTTTCTATGGCAAACCCTAATCCAACTCCAGATCCAGTTTCAACAAATCAAGTGGTAAGACCTAAATATTTTATTTCCATTTGAGTTTCTCGTTAAGATGTCTCGCCACACCAAGCTTGAGGATAAGCTTGAAGGAGCTGATAACTTCTGAGCATGGAAGTATAGGATTGGGTTAATCCTAGAAGAGAATGAATTGGACACCTACATAAGTGAAGAGGTTCCGGTTCTAGAGGGAGATAAGGCTAAGGCCCTACACAAGAAGAACTTGGTCAAGGCCAAGAGAACCATTTTTTATTCTATCAAAGACCATCTCATACCCCATGTGTCTTCCCTAAAGACAACTAAGGAGATGTTTGACTCCTTAACCAAGCTATTTGAAGGAAAGAATATAAACCGGAAGATGACACTGCAAAACCAATTGAAAGGGGTAAAGATCCAGAATGGAGAGAGCATCCAATCCTACTTTACTAAGGTCTCTCAAATCAAAGAACAACTTGAAGTTGTGGATGAAGTAGTGGAAAATGGATAAATTGAGATGACCACATTGAATGGCCTACCTAGGTCATGGGACTCCTTCATCCAAGGTATTTGTGGAAGAAAGAAATTGATCTCTTTCAGTAGACCGTGGGAGGAATGTTCACAAGAAGAAGCTAGACTTGTGGCCCGAGAAGAAAAGATGGAAAATGAAGATCAAGCTCTCACAACACACACCAATAAAAGTAAGCTCAAGATGGAGCAACCTCATCAAAAGAAATCTTCTCACCACCATCAAAGAGAGAAGAAAGATATGAGATGCTTCCCATGTAATGAGAAGGGACACTTTTCCTCAGAATGTCCGAAGAACAGAAAGGGATTCAACAACAACAACAAGAGATATCATGCTCATGCTACTGAGGATGATGAACCTCCTATGAAAAATACTAAGGTAGAAAGTGAAGACTCTTAAAGTGACAAAGAGTATGTTCTAATCTTTGCGATCACAGGTACTGTTACACATGGGTGTAGTGAATGGCTTATTGATAGTGAGGCTTCCAAACATATGACGAGATTTAAATAATCTTTATGGACATATCTGAACATGAGTCACCTCACAAGGTGAAACTTGGGGATGATTATCAATACCCTATAAAAGGAAGTGGTGAAGCCTACTACAAGTTAGACTCTGGGAAGTCTTTAAAAATGAGAGATGTTCTATACGTACCTGGACTCAAGAAGAATCTTCTCTCCATATCATCTTTGGATGCAAAGGGGATGAGAGTTGCATTTGTGGATGGCCAAGTACTTATGTGGCCAAAAGGTAAGACCATAGATGATGTAGTAGTGACTGGAGAGCAAGAGGGAGGATTGTACAAATTGAAGGGACAACCTGAACATGCCATGGTACATGAATCCATGGAGCCAAGTGAACTTTGGCATAGAAGCCTTGCACATGTGCACTATAGAGCACTACCAATTTCAAGCAAAGTAGTAGAAGGTCTTCCTGAAATCCAGTCAAAGCATGAAGGTGTTTGCAAAGGATGTGCAAAAGGAAAGAACACAAAGAAGGCATTTCCAAGTAGTGAAAGCAAGACAAAAAGAATTTTGGAGATTATCCACTCTGATGTATGTCGTCCAATGTCTTCCAGTTCACTGAGTGGGTATGTATATTATGTTTCCTTCATTGATGATTTCTATAGAAAGACTTGGGTTTATTTCTTAAAGAATAAAGATGAAGTGTTTGACAAGTTCAAGGAATTCAAAGCCTTGATAGAAAACCAAACTGATAAGAAGATCAAGACCTTTAGATCTGATAATGGTGGACAATTCACTTCAGAAGACTTCAAGAAGTTATGCAGTGATTCAAGGATTAAGAGGGAGTTGACCACTCCTTACAATCCACAACAGAATGGGGTTGCGAAAAGGAAGAATAGAACAATCATGGAAGCAACACGAGCAGTGCTACATGACCAAGATCTACCCATGCACCTATGGGAAGAATCAGCAAGTACAATTGTATATGTGCAAAATAGAACACCTCATAAGATACTTGACAACAAGACACCAGAAGAATTTTTCTCTGGTAAGAAACCAAAATTTATCCATCTCAGGATATTTTGCTATCCAGTATACACACACATTCCAAAAGAAAAGAGGACAAATCTAGATCCTTCAGGAAAGAAGGGTATATTTATGGGTTACAATGAAAGCTCAAAGGCATACAGAATCTACTTTCTAGGGTTCAAGAAGATTGACATCAGCAGGTATGTGACTTTTGATGAAGACTCAACATACATTAATTCAAGGAACATACCCGCTGAAGACAATGAAGAACCAAGGGTACATAGGATACAAGACACCACCATGAACGAAGCAATTCCATAAGAAGATTGTGAAATAGAAGATCCACAAGAACCTGTACATCCACCCCATGAGAAGAACTCTCACAAGAGGAAACCAGCATGGGATAGAGAGCTCATTCAAGATGCAGAAAGGTATGGTATTCTAGAGGAGGAACACAGAGAAAGAAAAAGGACAAGGTCACACATCAACTATGTTGCCTTACTCTGTGACATAGAACAAAGAACCTTCCAATTATGAAGAAGCAGCATAAAAGAAAGAATGGAAGGATGCCATGGTCGAGGAATACCAGTCAATCATGAAGAATGATGTTTGGGATGTGGTCCCAAGACCATAAGGGAAGTCTGTTGTGACTTCCAAGTGGATATACAAGATCAAGCATGCTACAAATGGTAGTATAGAGAAATACAAGGCAAGTTTTGTGGCTCGTGGATTCTCCCATAAAGAAGGGATAGATTATGAAGAGACTTTTGTACCTGTAGCCAGATACACTTCCATCAGAACAATACTTTCTTTGGCTGCAGTAATGAAGTGGAAGATACATCGGATGGATGTCAAGACAAATTTCTTGAATGGTGTAGTCGAAGAGGAAGTGTATGTGGAGAAGCCACTTGGTTTTGAGACACATGACAGGGAGTCTTATGTGTGCAAATTAAAGAAATACGTGTATGGCTTGAAGCAAGCACCTAGGACATGGTATGGTAGGATAAACAACTTACTATCCAGTTTGAGCTTTACCAAGAGTAAAGCGGATTCCAACCTTTACTACAAGGTTGAGGAAGGCGAAGATCATGGAACACTGGGTGAAGATCAAGTATCACTATATCAAGGATATGGTGCAGAGAGGAATGGTGAAGCTCCAGTATGTTGCGACGAATGAGAAGATTGCAAATGTGTTGAACAAACCACTAGCCAGAGTGAAGTTCGAGTACTTCAAAGAGAGGCTTGGTGTTCTTTAGATAGAATATACTTCCAGGAGGAAGTGATGGGACACATTTGCAGGAGCCATTCCAAGCATGGTGGTAGGATGATCCTTCCCATGGATGTGGATGTAAGTGTTGTGTGATGAGCATCAGGATGATTCTTTGGATGATGATATGCATCAAAGTGATGATATGATGATGATCAGGATGATCATGTGATGATGATATGCATTAGGATGATGTTATGATGATGATCATGTGATGTTGATATACATCAAGATGATGCTATGATGATGATCAGGACGATCATGTGATTATGATGTGCATCAAGATGATGCATTGTATGATGATGATCAGTATAATCATGAGCATCAGTATGATGCTCTGTGCGAGGATGATCAGGTTGATCATGAGTATGAGGATGATACTCTGTGGCTGTGGACAGGTTATGCAGAAGCATGTAATCAGTCTTGGAGATCCGATAGGTTGAGTAGTAAGCTCGTAATTAGTCCTGGGATGCTCTTTAGAGATCTTGCAGGTCGTAAGACCCTCTTTTAAGGTTTTGCTAGACCACATGTAATCAGTCCTGGATATCCAATAGATTGAGCAGTAAGCTCGTAATCAGTCCTGGGATGCTCTTTAGAGATCTTGCAAGTCGCAAGACACTCTTTTAAGGTTTTGTGGAGACCACATGTAATCAGTCTTGGAGATCTAATAGGTTGAGTAGTAAGCTCGTAATTAGTCCTAGGATGCTCTTTAGAGATCTTGCAGGTCACAAAACACTCTTTTAAGGTTTTTGTGGAGGTCACATGTAAAAGTCCTGGGAGATCCGATAGGTTGAGCAGTAAGGTCGTATTCAGTCCTGGGATTCTCTTTCGAGGTTTTGTTGATGCATGTAATCATCCCTAAGGATTCCACAAGATGGCCAACTCGCAGAGGTGATGAAGACCTACAGGATGCTAGGCCTACATCCAGCATGAAAAAGGGTTGGCTCTGTAGAACTTCCTATGACGAGAATAATTAAGAGATATCCCCCGTGATCGAGATGACGAGTACAATAGTACTGACGATGATGCTCTGTGATCCAGTGACGATGATCCAGCTCCAGAATTGAAGACTTGTGCTTATATGTATTTATGACCTGTGTCAAGAGAGTACCTTCCTATTTAAGAGGGATTATTGATGTATTTGTAACTTCAGAATATATTCACTTGTATATTACATTTGTATTTTATTGTATCCCCAACAGAGATGTATTATTCCTCCGATTGGAGGTGTCATCATTTGCATTTGCAAGTGTCGCAAGTTACATTGTAAGTGTCGTAACTTATATTTGATGGGTTATTAGACCACCTGTGTGGAGTCGTCCTTGTATGAGTCATGTGGATGGGTTATTAGGATGCCTTAGGAAGTCATCCCCGTTAGGATTAGAGGCAGGTTAAGTTGTTGTATAAATAAACAGTGTGTCTCTCTCATTTGACTCATTCACTCACTCATCCAACTCACATAGTTGAGAGAGAGGAGTTCGCACACATGGAGGAGGAGTAGCTGCTAGATACATCTATCTTTTGGGGATTGATATTTGTGATCTTGTATTGGGGCTTATTCTATCTCTGAGGAAGTTTCGTGGTTTTTCACCTTCTTGGTTTTCCTCGGTGAAATGCTTTGTGTCCATTGTCTCTTGTGATTGTTATGCTGTGCTTGTTATTCTCTTAGTGATCCTAGATAATATTGAATGAAATTATCGAAAAATTAACATATCCATGCCCAATGATTGTGCTTGTTGTGTGTAGATGGAGTATGTTGGGGTATGGGTTATGGGTATCCATTTTTTTGGCTTGAGCTTGAGTGAAAGCATCTAGAAATGAAGAGGGTTCTGATTTAGCCTGATAAACCCAACTGTGGACTGGCTTTGATTAGATGAAATGTTTATTTGGCTGTGCATTCATGAGCTTGAATGTCCCCTCTTCCTTGTTGAAATCATGCCCATCTCGGGGGTCTTTGAGTGCTGAAAAAATACAGGCTGGGAAGAGACCTATGGTTCGGTGGAACGTTGCAGCGACATAGCTAGTTGCTTGGGGAAACTTTACATCAAGATGAGTATATTATTTATGTGTATTTTCTTTTCCAATGTTTTAATTTGATGATTGTATTGATATGTTGTATTCATGATAAATGTGTGTGGATAGTTTAATTCCACTGTGCATGTTTGCTTTGATTTGCATCTGCACACACTTGTTTTATTCGTATGAATCTAGTGAAATGGGTTGAGTTTTTGTAAGAGCCCCAGATTTGGTATCATGTTCCCTTCCTCGAATTGGGTCCACAGGAGCAGACGTGACACCACAGATCCTTTGTATACAGGGAAAATGCAAATCGAACCATCTTATGATGTTGCATAATTTAGAAACAAATTGTATTGGAGGCCTTTGTTGTTTGGGTTTTCCCTTGGGAAATATGGTGGAGATAGAATCCAGAGACAAAGATGAAGTAAACGTTACTTGGTATGTATAGGGAATGGATTGATCTTGAAATAAAAATGTTTGAGGCGGTGATCACTCTTCAATCAATGGTCGGAGTCAGGCTCAAAGTTGTTATTCTCAAACTCATCCTGAGCCAATGGTCTCCGTTAGACCTACCATTCTCATTACTTTACACACATGGAATCCATATAACATTGAACATTGAACATTGAAAAGTTACGATTTTTTTTAAATATAATAAAAAATCGAAGGTATACATTTATAAGTAATATATTTATTATAATATTTACATCGTAGGAGTTCAAACAACGAAAGACCATCCTCTGAATTGTAGTTGGATTCCTCGTTCATTGAGCCAATGGAATGCTGCCACGTATTCTCCAATTTCATCACCTGGTTTCAAGTAACGTGCTATCAAAGCTTTGATTTCCTCCGTGGTTTCAGTTAGCGTGCTATAGAAGCTTTGATTTGCTCTGCGGTTTTAGTTAGCGTGCTATCGAATCTTTGATTTCCTTTGGCTCATCGTTTTACCACCTGATTCACTCTGTGTAGAAGAAATCAAATCCACGGAGATGTATTGAATGAGATCAGGTTCTCGAGCCCCGCATGGAAGGACGAAGCTCAGGTTCTCGAGCCCCACGTGAATGGATTTATATGCCATCTCAGATACTCCATCACAATTAATCTTATCCGTCAATTACTTGAATCGATTTCTCAAGATGCACAGGATCCCGATAAGAGACCCAAGTGATGGGGGTTTCTTGATTTGGGTTTTGTTTGATCTTTTTGGATGTTCGCATTTTTTTTTTTCTTTCTTTATTGTTGTCGTCATCGAAAAGGTATCCTTAATGTATTTCCACCATTGCAGCAAATAAGATGAAGGAGAATTAGTTTCCATTACCCACAAACTTGCAGGTAAATAAAATTAGACCCAAAAAATCTGAGGTTCTTGCATGTTATTTAATTCTTTAATGCTAGAGATCTGATGGTTTTGTCATGGCGCAGAGGTAGGGCGCCAGATTCATATTTGATGCTTGCGCTATTCAAAGAATAAGCTTCTGATCTTTAATACATTGCGATGGGGAATGCGTTCCATCATGTTGTCAGTTTGATTACTTTGCTCACAGGGATTTTCACTAGCTATTTACCACAACAAATAATTTCTTTGCTGAAGGTGATATAATTTAACTTTTGCAGTATGACTTTGAGGTCCTCGAGGTGTGCATCCTATTTGAGTTTTTTTAATTCTTTTTCCAGGTACTAAAATCCTCAGTGACTATATTGGCTTTTACCCAAACCATTTTTTTGGATTATAGAGGCCATTTCTCCTTTTGTCTTCACAAATCATTCTTTGGGGTTTTAAAACCCTTAGTCACTGTATTAGCTTTTACCCAAACAATATTTTTGGATTAATATTACTCGCATATCTCAACATAGTTATTTTTATCAAATTCTATGCTAAATAATTAGTCTTTGTTGGAATTCTATGCTAAATAATTAGTCTCTGTTGGATTACTGGTTAACATTTTATTTGCCTCTCAATTAGTATGAATCAACAATGGTTGAATTAGGCTACAAAAGCACATACCTGCAACCTAATTTACTTAAAAATTTATTCAACAACGGTTGAAATAGGATACAAGGACACATACCTACTTTAGTTGTAGCTAAACAATGCTACATGAGCTACCACCCATCGGTTTAGATCTACATGATCAAAGAGGACTTTCCTTCAAATATTCAAGATGAAATATTTTACTCATCTTTGGGAAAGACCTTTTCTATCACCCTCTCCTTAATGCATTGCTTCAATCAAACAAAAGATAACCTTCAATCATGAGATTCTTTTCCACATGGAGATTCCCATCTCCAAAATATCTATCACCGAGCACAATAGTGGAAATGTTTTAGCAAATAAAGAGGAACTTCAACCAAGGCTGACGAACTCATTAAAACACTGAAATGAGCCACTTTGGTTGGGCGTTGAGGTTGTAGCTGCATCCTATCTTCCAGGATTCCTACAAATATCCCTTTTACTGCAATTGCTTCAATCCCTTCTTATCTGCAAATGCCTCCTCCTCCAAGTATGAGAACAGGTTGTAGGTGAGGGTGGATTCCTTCAACAAGAATATAGGATATTTGAAACTCGACCACCTACAGGTGATACAGATCATCCTTTTTTCATTCAAAAGGTCACATACTCCTTGCAATATGGAATATAGTGAAATTCAATGACGCCTTCCACAAAACAAGCCATAGCGAGGTCTTTAAAACTCAAAGTTGACCCCTCTCAGATGCCTTCCTCACACCTACAACTTCTCACATGCCTTCTAGCCTAGTGTTTCTTTAACGGTTGTAAAAGGATTGCTTCAAAGGAATGCAGCTCAATGAATGTGCAAGGAATCTAACCCAAAAATATATCAATCTGTACTAGAAAGGTACAGGCTACATGTTGTTGTCCACATTACCTCAAAATCAGTGTTATTTCAGATAATTAACATAGTGGCAAGCGATGAAAATTGTGTTGCATGCTGCTATCCACATTACAAATTGTAACTTAAATTGCATGCTTCTTACCACGTTTCATAATACTTTGAACTTACCTCAAGTATTTTATCTCAAAATATTCATTACTTGACTCGCATTTTGAAAGTCAAGGTGGATTTGAACTAACTATATCGTGACAAAGCTAGATTGACTGGATATCTATATAAACTCTTGAAAATAAGTATTATTAAAAACTCACCTACTGAATATATAATATTAATTCTTTTGTAATTTTAGATGCATCAAGTTGCTCTTTTGTTTGCTAATGCTAGAGAAAAATAAGTTTGCAGGGCCACCGCCTCATTAACACTGGCGTCATATACATTTTCTGTGATTGCCACATTTTGGAAGAGTCTATCTGGTTGGGTTACTTTATCAACTAGATTGTATGCATTTTTCAATATTTATTGGGGTTCATTCTTCCCTAAATCCAATATAATTATCCAAAATTATTTAATTATTTTTTACTCCATTTCTTACCCGAGAACTATGCTCCCCATGATTGACGTTGCTTCAGCTTCAAAATTTTCTTTTGGATTTAGTGTAACTCGATCCTTCGATCATGTATAATCCAGGCTTGGGTTGGGTTCGAAGAGGACTTACAAGTAAATGGACGTTGGACCAAGACATCCTTGTCATGCTTTAAAGTGCAGTACCATACCATATTTAATGGAAGACTCGGGTAATTCCAAATCACACCTACTATTCTACTTGGCTAGTTATGAATCCTCATTTCCAAGAATAGTTATTCAAACTCAGTGCATAAAAGTATAATGATAACGACCCTGAAGTGACCCTCATGGGGATTCTTCTTTGTCAAATTATTGGTGAGAAATACCCAAATATGTATCTTAAATTTGGTTTGAATTGCTTCTAAATTATTCCACCACTAAGACGAGGTGAGGTGTTCGATTTTGGATGGAAAGATCTTCAACTTCATGTGTTGGGATTAAACCAGAGGAAAAATAGTCTCCCACAATTTTTGACCTTGGGTTTTGGAGATCCAACCTTAGGTTCTGACCTTGGGTTGTGGAGATGTAATTTGTCGTTGAAACTAGTTTGCTTCTACCTCTATGTTTAACTATGCTTGTGGTTCTTTTGCAAGAAAACTTATTTGGTTTTTGTATTTTCATGATCTACATTTTTGAAACCATTTAAACCGTTCTGTTAATATTATCAAGGAAAAATACATGAACTCTTTAGTTATTATAAGTTTTAGGTTTTTCCCTACTTTCATTGATTATACATGTACATCTTCCACGAGGCCTTGAACTTTGGCTACAAGTTCCTGTTATCACCAATCTTGTAGTTTCCCCTATAGGTGGATATGTAAGGATGGTAGAGGGGATGGGAAACCAAATAGGTGAACCAAGAGAGCCTCAAATCCCAAATGGATGGTTGTCACGCAAATCGAGGAACTCTTCACTTGATGTTATCTTAGCCCAAGACAGCAATGGGGAAGACCCAGATCTACTCTCGATAGGAGAGATAAAACCAGAACACCAGATCAAATCAATGGGAAATGAAGTACCTAAGATGTTAGGTATATTAAACCCTAGATCTATGGATGAAGTCACAAGGTGAGTTATGGGTTGGATCAAGAGGCTTAAGAGATATGGATTTGATCCAACGTAGTTATACAAGTGACTTATGAGTTTAATTAACAGATCCAAAATCAAGGTACTAGCAAATGATATAAAAATCCACTTCCTTGGGAATCGTGTCCAATACAGGGAGGTTAAAAAAAGGATTGGGGCTATCTCGTACCTTTGGATAGACTTGAAGGAAGGTATGATAGTACCAAAACACACAAGCCTCAGAGACAACATCAAACCAAAGATAAATTGTCTAGTTGGGGAAGTGCGCTATGGTTTGGAGATTAGTGCCTTGGGATTTGGGCCCTGTGGAGTCCTCCAACCTTGACTTCTAGGAGAAACCACTTTGGGTTTGGTCCAAGTTAAAATACCCTGAAATGGTTTTCCAGTTGATCAAGCAGTTTGACCCAGAGAATTTTTTGAAAGAAAATAGTGAGGGTTTTGACAGAAGATGAAGATACCCAATGGACTGGAACCCAATATTAAATGAAATAAAATAAAATATTAACTGTAAAATCTTGTAGATACCTTGATGATGATGATATATTCCTTCTCGATCAATTTGAGATTATTTGAGTGAGTGGCCAATGAAAATCGATTTTCCCAAGGAAGCCAATGCGCCCTCTCTCCTGCACAACAAACATCAACAATATCAGATTTGGAGCATCAAGAGAAATGGACAAATGCTACAAAGAAATACCAAGAAGAAATCATAGATCACAATGAAGCTAATGAAAACCCCCTGATACAAGACGAAACAATGGAGTGAGTTGAGGAATCCCGACGAAAACGCCCAAGTGAAGTCGCCCTCCTATAGACAAGACAAAACATTCCAAAAATATATGGATTCACCACAAACTCACAAATGCTAGGATGCAATGGACTTTCCAATAACCATCTAAGAATATCACTGCAGAGAAGATCCAAGAAGTGTTTGAAAATAATTTCTTTATTATCAAGATTCCAAGAGCCAAAGGTCCCTTTACAATGAGAAGCTCTCTCCTTTAAATATGATGGAGAGATACCAAAACCTTAACCACCTTTTGAATGTATGGCTAATATTAAAAGATCAAATTGTTCTAATCTACGGTTGAGATGAGCTCAACGTAAAGTACATGGATCAACTCAAAAATATAATATAACATGGACAAAATCGCCCTAGGAGAGGGGGGTCCCATTCAATCTGACAAAAAAAACATGATAAACCACTCATGGTGGGTCTAGGAGGAAATATATAACACCCCTAGTTAATCCCCATTTCAGAATAACATCATAAGACACAACCTAGCACCAAATCGTGCTCCTTTGGGATAGTCGTGAGCCTCCAAAGGCTCCAAAAAATCATAAAATGTGCCGGAGAGATGGGTGTGGGCCCAACTGGATACTGCAACTACTGTAGAAGATGTGGGAGACATCACACTCATCATAGAAACTCATCCCATGCCATTTCCTTTCCTCAGTAGCCCAAATCGAATTCCTCTGTAGCCAATTTTGCCATTTTTATGCCTCTGTAAATTATCTGAAAATCATCAAAATTCCTATAACTCGCTACTGGTTCACCTGGGGCAAAACCTAATTGCAACAATGTGTCTGGGAACATAGAAATGTAGTAAAAACAAGTGGATACACTCTATATCCGCTATATAGCGCCATAGGTAAACCAATCATATCATAACTCTGCTGTGACAAGCCATTTTTAATGGAAAATCTGGACTGAAGTGATAAACTAACATAAATATAAACTGAAACTGCCCGAAACAGAAAACCAACTATATCAATGGACTCAAAGAGCCCAAATCTACTATAGGTGTGTACTCATACACCATATGGATCTTTGCATGATCATATAATATATCCAATATATCAAGACATATAAAAATAATAATAATTTGTAAATAATCAAATATGCTGAAATGCCACATCATCATCATAAACTTGTAACCAATGCATGGAACCAACTGGTGACCTATAATAAACCATGTATCATCCATATGCATCATCGAAGGTCTATCCACCTCATGTCCTGTAGTTGACTATGGTCAAACTAGGTTTGACCAAGTCAACATGACCCATAAAATGACCCATGCTAAAATCAAACAGGTGCAAGTGTTAGAGGTTAAGACATGCTCTACAAACCATTCAAGTAGTAATTAGAACATATTGTAATCAATTCACTAGTGATCTAAAACCAAATGTAAAATGTTTTAAATATTATTATTATGACTCAGACTAGACTTTCAAGACTATACTCACTTTATAGCTGTGACCAATTTGCTAGTGACAACTGACTTGACATTGTGACACTTTGGAAATGGAAAGGGAATACACACTCTAGCATATGCTGTACAAGCAATAACACAAGGGAGGGCAGTGTCTCACAAATGGGTAAGCTGTTTCAGAAGTGCTTATTCAACCTTGACAGATGCCTACAACTCACATCCAAGCTTATACAGATCCGTGAGGATCTTTTCTAGAGCCTCCATGACTACGTGCCCGAAAAACCATAACTCAGGACTCTAGGAGACATAATGCGAGCTGTCCCTTACTCCATCTCACATGATAACTCGCAATATAGTGAGGAATAAATCAAGACAATTGAGGCCAACAATCATTAGATATAGCATTTGTTTAACTATTGCTTTTGGGGCCTTTCAATTTCCATAGCCTTGATCCATGTGTGTTCAAAAACAGATTCTTGGATTTACATTTATTAAGTCTTTCTGATCCGTGTGTGTTAAGAAACACATTCTTGGATTTACATTTCACATTTAACATTCAAAGCCAATTTCATTAGGCTTGCTTTGCATTCACGTATGTTAAGAAACACATTCTAGAATGGGATTTAAGATATACATTTCATTTCTATATACATTGTACTGATGGTAGCACTATCTGTTTCAAGTTTAGCCAACACAACTTAGGCAGCTCAGAGCCGAGACACAATACAACAGGGAAGCTTATCCAACAAAGAGGCTAAAGCGGGGGAAGGTCCTCCATGCCACTAGTCAAGTAGTAAGTCAGGGTAGTAACACAAAACTGGAAGGTAATGGATGGGTGGATAAAGTGAATAATGAGACCAACACTAGCAAGCCAAAAGATGGTGGGAATGATCACCTCTATTCTCCCTAAGGAGAGTAAAACCAATGAGTATAGGTCAAGAACTTCTAAGTCTGAGTGGAGACATATATATATATACAATCAATACAACCAAGTCCAAATATATATATGATTTCCAGATCATGTCACTAAGTGCTAAGACATGCCACAAGAATGAGTATAAAAGCAATAATAACCATAACACAAGATAATACCTGCTGGGTCATATATCTGTGCATAAACAATCTGAACCATCATATGTCGACTGAGAACCTACTGCTGCAACTCTGGGCAATACATACTGCTCTCTAAATGTCTAAATGGCTACATCGGTCATCAAATTTGAGTTTCCTGAGACTTGGTCATGGCATAGGAATATACTGCTATCCATAATAATAATGGTGATCCAACATAGATGCTCATCTCTAACATATCAATTTAAGGGAACTGGCTGAAAAATGTACTGGAATCTGACAAAAAATATATGGTAGCCCAGCTACTATATATGTGATAACATCTGGCTCTAGCTAGTACAAGTGCTCTGCTAAATAGAGCGCTTGAGAACCTCAGAATCTCTGGTCTGCATCACTCTGCTACTCATATCCTCGATCCAGCACTCTAGCTCTACAACAGCTATCAAAATGACACCTACTATCTGCAAAATGTCCGTAGCTATACCAAACTCACAGACCGGTCATTAGAATAATGCATGTATATACAGAAATCTCCAAATAAAAATAGTACTGAAACTGAAATGCAGAATGTAAAAACTAATCTACTAACATAACTTGAAATTTTTTTATCATTATTGTGCAGAAAAAGAAAACAAAAAGGTGAAGTACTCAGGGATACACTATGAGCTTCGAAGGCGATCTTAGGAAAAGGAAAAAGTGCCAGACTCAATGGTTGAAAAGACTAAACTATTGCTCAAGCGAGCTTATTCGGATCCTACCTACTCTAACCTACCAGGCAAGCAATACTCACGCAATGGGTGGGAAATAATGTTTTAACAATAACCCATTTACAGGAAGTTCAAGTTCATCTCCATCCAACATCTCAAGCTAAACTGACCCTTTTTCGACAGTCCTAGATACTCGATAAGAACCCATCCAAATCTTTTCAATTTTTCCTTGATTTCCAGGTTTTTCTTTCAATTTATCCCACAATAATACTACATTTCCCACTCCAAATTTCACATCTCTTGTCCTTTGATCAAAAGTGACATTTACCCTTTCTTGTTCAATGAGCATTTTATCAAGCGCATCCCTTCTCTTTTCATCAAGTTCAACTAGTCTATCAATTCTAGCATGAATTTCTTCTTTATCCGTGGTCCACTGCTAAAGTAAATCATAAATGGGCATTTGCAAATTTATTGGAAGCCTACAATCCTGCCCATACACAAGTTCGAAAGGAGATTTCACTGTAATCCTTTTGACTGTTGTCCTATCATCTCACAATGCATATTTAAATTTACTATCCCAACTTCTCTTATTTTCTCCCACCATTCTTTTCAATAATCTGATTAAATTTTTGTTGCTAGATTCTGCAAGACCGTTTCCTTGAGGATAATAGTTTGAAGAATGGGATAGCGTAATTCCATGATTCATGCAGAAAGTTGACATTTCCAATTTACTAAAAGCCTTAGCATTATTGATGGTCAATTTTATAGGACAACCATATATAGACACAATGTTTTCTTCCAAAAATTTCACCACTACTTCCGCTGTGGCCTTTTTAGTTGGAATGGCCTCAACCCAATGAGTGAAATAATCAATGCAAGTTAACATGTACTTATATCCATTACTTGATTTTCCATTGAAAGGCCCTACAAAATTGTTGGAAAGGAGCTTCAACTACAACCGGGGTTAAAGGAAAAGCAGGAAGTCTAGGTTTTCCAGAAAAGAATTGACACTCCTAACAAATCCTAACATATGCATGCACATCTTTAAATAATGTTGGCCAATAATATCCTGCTCTCATGATTTTTGCGCAGTTTTTCTTGGAGCATAATGTCCACCACATAACCCTGAATGCATTTCCGGTATGATGGTTTTTTATTCTTTAAGATTAACACATTTCAAAATTATCCCATTAGGATTTCTCCAACCAAGGCCATCTTGAGTCAAAACATACTTCTCATCTTTCAATCTTAAAGCTCTCCTCTGATAATCTACCAGGTAATTAGGGCAGGATAATTTTCTCAGAAAATATACAATGTCTTTATACCATTCATGTTCTTCATCAATATTTAGAATACACGACCTTTGCTCATTTATAATGTTAATAGCATTACTACCTCCTTTCTCAGTTAAAATTTGAGCCAAACCTTGTCCTTTCACAATCTTAATGCGTTTAATTTCTAAATCATATTCTTGAATTCGTGAAATCCAGTTCCCTCTAACAGCTATACCATCTGCTTGTGACAAGACATCCTTTACTACTTGATATGGAACATATGCATTAATTTTGGAATACCCTACATAGGTTCTAAATTGTTTTAGGCCTTTGACTAAAGCGTAGGCCTGCTTCTCAGTAGTGGTGTATTTTAATTCGACATCTCTCAAATTTTTACTCATGA
This sequence comes from Larix kaempferi, assembly GCA_027924585.1. Lineage (NCBI taxonomy): Eukaryota > Viridiplantae > Streptophyta > Pinopsida > Pinales > Pinaceae > Larix > Larix kaempferi. The sequence goes on along the minus strand of BSBM01000769.1, from coordinate 969,922 downwards.
AAGCTATGGGTTGTTCATGATTTTCGTCGCTCTTTTGCAACAACACTCCAGCAATGGTATCCTCAAATGCATATGAATAAATTAATAATTCTTTGCTATAATCTGAAAATTCCAAGACAGGAGCAGTCGAGATAGCTTTCTTCAATTTGGCAAATGATAATTCGCAGGTTTTATCCCAAACAAATTTCACATCCTTCTTTAAAAGAGCATTCATAGGTTTGGCTAACTCTGCTAAGTTTGGAATCAATTTTTGATCAAAGTTTATTTTTCCAAAGAAAGATTGAAGGGAAGCAACATTGTGGGGTGCAGCAATAGCATTAATGGCTTGGACACGCTCGGGATCAATTCTAATTCCTTCTTTAGACACAATGTGTCCCAATAATTTACCCTCATCAATTCCAAATGTGGATTTTTTCGTATTTAGAGATATCCCGAACTTCCTACATCGATCAAAAACTTTCCTCAGATGCTTTACATGATCATCCCACTCTTTAGAGAATATTGTTAGATCGTCTTGATAGACATAGCAATGATCTTTCCAATGAGATCATTGAAATATTGATCCATTTCTCTCTGGAAAGTTGATCCAGCATTTAGTAATCCAAAATTCATTCTTATATACTCAAAAGTTCCCCACGAGTTGTGAAAGTTGTTTTTTCTCTATCTTCTTTTTTGATACGTACTTGATTATACCTAGAAAAACCATCCAACATTGACAACATCCCATCCCCCATAACACTTTGCAACATATTTTCCATACTTTGCAGAAGGTAGTTATCCTTTAGAGATGCTTGATTTAAATTTCTAAAGTCTATGCATATCCATATTTCCCCACTCTTCTTTCTCACAATCACAGGGTTGGACACCCAAGTGGTATGTCGAACTAGTCGAATGATTCTAGCAGCTAGCATCTTTTCAAGGTCTTTCTTAATCAAAGGGGCTAACTTAGGATTAACGTTCCGCAACTTCTACCGGTAAGTTTAGCACCTTCATTTAATGGGATAGTATGCTCAATAATAGCAGGATCAAAAGTTTTGAGGTCATCATACGTCCAAGCGAAGACATCCTTATATTCCCTAATTAGATTTTCAATGGCTTTTCTTTCCTTTGGGAAAGCATTCTTTCTGAATTTAATCATTTTGGGAGAAACTGGGGATCCAATGTTGATCTCTATAACCTCATCTACCGGTTCATATCTCCTTTATACTCATCATGTCTGTTGAAATTTTTCTCAAGAGGAAATGATAGTTTCATAACATCAACATCTTGCAGAGACAAATTATTTACTTTATCTTCCAAATCAACATTGCAATTTTGAAAATCATCTGTGCATTGCAAGAATGAAATGATTTGAGCATCATCTTCGAAAATCTACCAATGGTCTTGGTTATCAGGAATTGAGGGTCTAAGCAAAACTTCAACTTTACACTCCTTCTTTTTAAGGTCATCTAGGATTTCAAAGGTACATACTATTACTGATAATGCATCAGCCATAACATTTTCTTCCCTTGGGACTGCTCTTATTGCGAAAGCATAGAACATTTCAATCTTATCCCATACAACATTTCTATAATCTCTAAGTCTATTATTCTTAGCTACAAATTGATTCATAATCAGTGACACGGTTAGATCTAAATCACCAATAACACTTAGGCATTTAATTTTTTGATCTCAGGCAACCTCCAATCCTAACAGCAATGCCTTGTACTCGGCCACATTATTCGTGCATTCAAATTCAAGGAGAAAAGAGAATAATTTCTCTTCACCAGAAGGAGAGGTGAGGACAACCCCAGCTCTTGCACCATGCTGAGATTTAGCTCCATTAAAGTGCATCTTCCAAACTTGGCTAGGAGGAAAAGGATGTTGTCTAGGTTCTTCCCAATAATTTTCCAGCACCATATAATTTCCAACTTCATCTGAAGGGCGCATGGCTTCTTCAAAAATATGCTCAGGACTCTCTACATGTTTTTTCATAGGTTTTTCATTCATTAGCTTATAAAAGGAATTTCCTCCGATAGGAACAGTTGCACATGAAAGATCCATTTGGATGCTTCCTCCTAACTTGGTAGCCCACTCTCTTGATAGCAACATTCTCCATGCATCAGGTATATCTAGAAACAAAACATTCATGTTTATTTTAATTTTCGGATATGCTGCTAATTTCATCTCTAAATTTTCAATTACCCCCCTTTGACCACATAGGTCTAGAGTCCATCCCACACACGTTCTTAAACTGCCGAGATGGATTTAGCTCTAGTTGTTCCATTACTTTAAGTGGCATAATATTAACCTCTTCTCCTGAATCTAACATGCAATTGTGTAGAATCAACTGGTTTATTTATAACGCTATATAGAAAGGAGGATGACCAGTACCGTTATCAGTCACACTTTGAATGATGATAGGGGGATCCTCTTCTATTGTTAATCGTTTAGGAGCTTTAGTCTTGTGTTTGATTCCTAAGAATTGTGTAGCTTGATTAAGCAATGAAGGAATTTTTAATAACTAATCAAGAGGCATAGGAATATTAGGTTTGGAGAAGAAGCGGCTTAGATCAACTTTTAGATCACAAGGCCTTCCTTGATCCTTAACATTTTTTTTTAATCCCAATAAGTTCATTACTTGTGCTCTAACATAAGGGATTACTATTAGTTCTTTCAAAGACACCATGATTGAAGACCCATAAATTTTTCCTAATATGTTCGTGTTCAGACTTTCTTGCACTACAGGAGGGGTTCCTTTACTAGGCAGACTTATTGGTTCTTTGTTTTGAGGCCCAGTATGACTGGGACTCATTGCCTTTTTAGTCTCTTGAGATGTGATCTTTAGAGACTGGTCATTATTCTTTAAGATACCCTTAAGAGGAGCATTGTGAGACTGTGAAGGAGCTTTACGAAGGATATTCCTTTGATTGGGAGAATTTTCTTTTACCACAGGTTTATTATTATCTTGATTTTTCAAATTATTCTTTGCTTGGGACCTTGTCACTACTTGACTATCTGAGGGCTTCCTCATAGATCTAGTTTGAGAGTAATCATTGGTATACACATTCTCAGATAGTTCATGAAGATGTTCATCACGTCTCATATTTTCTTATTGTTGATTTAAAACTAAGCCATACAAACTTTGTATTAGCTTTCCCATTTCAATCATCATTTTCATGATCATATCATTTTCTGAGTCATTCTCTCTAAGTGTAAGGCATGACTCTAGAACTTAAAATTCATACATTAGGTTCGGTCCTCAGTAGAGTCGCGGGGTGGAGTCGCCAGGTGAACCACACAAGTAATTCACCGAAATGATATATGTTTTAGGAGAGGTGAGATGAGTGAAAATTAAAATGGTGATTGGAATAATTATGAAATTGGAAATACAATCACCAAACAAAAACCAGATGCGATAAGATATGGATAACGCACGGACACTCACAGACACCTAAGGTAAGCCTCTACCTCCCCAGCAGTGATGCCAAAATATTATCACCAATCTTGTAGTTGCCCCTGTAGGTGGATCCGTAAGGATGGTAGAGGGGATGGGCAACCAAAGAGGTGAACCAAGAGAGCCTCGACTCCCAAATGGATGGCTGTCATGCCAATTGAGGCACTCTTCACTTGATGATATCTTAGCCCAAGACAACAATGGGGGAGACCCAGATCTACTCCCGACATGAGAGATCAAACTAGGACACCACATCAAATCAATGGGAAATGAAGTACATAAGGTGTTAGGTATAGTAAACCCTAGATCTATGGATGAAGTCACAAGGTGAGTTATGGGTTGGATCAAGAGGCATAAGAGATATGGATTTGATCCAACGTAGTTATACAAGTGACTTATGAGTTTAATTAACATATCCATAATCAATGTACCAACAAATGATATAAAAATCCACTACCTTGGGAACCATGTCCAATGTAGGGAGGTTAAAAATAGGATTGGGGTTATCTAGTACCTTTGGATAGACTTGAGGGAAGGTATGATAGTATCAAAACACACAAGCCTCGGAGACAACATCAAACCACAGATAAATTGGCCAGTTGGGGAACTGCGCTAGGGTTTGGATATTAGTGCCTTGGGATTTGGGCCCTATGGAGTCCTCCAACCTTGACATCTAGGAGAACCCACTTTGGGTTTGGTCCAAGCTAAAATACCCAAAAATGGTTTTCCAATTGATCGAGCAGTTTGACCCAGAGAATTTTCTGAAATAAAATAGTGAGGGTTTTGACAGTAGATGAAGATACCCAATAGATTAGAACCCAATATTAAATGAAATAAAAGAAAATATTACTTGGAAAATCTTGCAGATACCTTGGTGATGATGATCTATACCTTCCCGATCAATTTGAGAAGATTTGAGTGAGTGTCCAATGAAAATCAATTTGCCCAAGGAATCCAATGCACCCTCTCTCCTACACAACAATATTAGATTTGATGCATCAAGAGAAATAGACAAATTCTACAAAGAAATACCAAGAAGAAATCATAGATCACAATGAAGCTAATGAAAACCCCCTGATACAAGACAAAACAATGGAGCGAGTTGAGGAAGCCCAACAGAAACGCCCAAGTGAAGTAGCCCTCCTGTAGAAAAGTCAAAGTATTCCAAAAAAATATGGATTCACCACAAACTCACAAATGCTAGGATGCAATAGACTTTCCAATCACCATCTAAGAATATCACTGCAAAGAATATCCAAGAACTGTTTGCAAATACTTTCTTTATTATCAAGATTCTAAGAGCCAAAGGTCCCTTTACAATGAGAATCTCTCTCCTTTAAATAGGATGGAGAGATACCAAAACCCTAACCACCTTTTGAATGGATGGCTAATATTAAAAGATCAAAATTTTCTAATCTACGGTTGAGATGATCTCAACGTAATGTACATGGATCAACTCAAAAATATAATATAACATGGACAAAATCGCCCTAGGAGAGGGGGTCCCACTCAATGTGACAAAATAAACATGATAACCTGCTCATGCTGGGTCTAGGGGGGAATATATAACACCCCTAGTAAATCCCCGTGGCACAATAACATCATAAGACTCAACCTAGCACCAAATTGTGCTCCTCTGGGAAAGTCGTGAGCCTCCAAAGGCTCCAGAAAATCATAAAATGTGACAAAGAGATGGGTGTGGACCCCATTGGATGTTGCAACTACTGTAGAAGATGTGGGAGACATCACACTCATCATAGAGACTCATCCCATGCCATTTCCTTGCCTCAGTATCCCAAATCGAATTCCTCTGTAGCAAATTTTGCCATTTTTATGCCTCTGTAAATTACCTGAAAATCATCAAAATGCTTGTAACTCACTGTTGGTTCACCTGGGGACAAATATAACTACACCAATGTGTCCAGGAATATAGCAATGTAGTAAAACCAAGTGGCTACACTCTATATCCCCTATGTAGCGCCATAGTTAAACCAATCATATCATAACACTGCTCTGACAGGCCATTTTTAATGGCAAATCTGGACTGAAGTGATAAACTGACATAAATATCAATTGAAACTGCCCAAAACTAAAAACCAACTGTCTCAATGGGCTCATAGAGCCAAAATATACTAGAGGTGTGTACTCATACACCATATGGATCTCTGCATGATCATATAATATATCCAATATATCAAGACAAATAAAAATAATAATAATCTATAAAATTTGATCAAATGTGCTGAAATGCCAGATCATCATCATAAACTTGTAACCAATGCATGGAACCAACTGGTGACCTGTAATAAACTATATATCGTCCATCTGCATCATCGAAGGTCTATCCACCCCATGTCCTGTAGTTGACTATGGTCAAACTAGGTTTGACCAAGTCAACATGACCCATAAAATGACCTAGGCTAAAACCAAACCGCTGCAAGTGTTAGAGGTTAAGATATGCTCTACAAACCATTCAAGTAGAAATTAGAACATATAGTAATCAAGTCACTGGTGATCTAAAACCAAATGTAAAATGTTTTAAATATTTATTATTATGACTCAGACTAGACTTTCAAGACTATACTCACTTTATAGCTGTGACCAATTTGCTAGTGAAGGGTGAAGGATAAAACTCATAAGGCTAGGGTAAAGGATGACAATTGACTTGAAACTATGACACTTTGGAAATGGAAAGGGGATACACACTCTAGCATATGCTGGACAAGCAGTAACACAGGGGAGGGTAGTGTCTCACAAATGGGTAAGTTGTTTAAGAAGTAGTTATTCAACCTTGATAGATTCCTACAACTCACATCCAAGTTGATACAACTCCGTGAGGATCGTTTCTAGAGCCTCCATGACTAGGTGCCCGGAAAACCGTAACTCAGGACTCTAGGGGACATAATGCGAGTTGTCCCTTACTCCATCTCACATGATAACTCGCAAGCTAGTGAGGAATAAATCAATACAAGTGAGGCCAACAATCATTAGATATAGCATTTGTTTAACCATTGCTTTTGGGTCCTTTCGATTTCCATAGCCTTGATCCGTGTGTGTTCAAAAACACATTCTTGGATTTACATTTATTAAGGCTTTCCGATCCGTGTGTGTTCAAAAACACATTCTTGGATTTACATTTATTAAGGCTTTCCGATCCGTGTGTGTTAAGAAACACATTCTTGGATTTGCATTTCACATTTAACATTCAAATCCAATTTCATTAGGCTTGCCTTGCATTTACGTGTGTTAAGAAACACATTCTAGAATGGTATTTAAGATATAAATTTCATTTCCATACACACTTTACTGATCGTAGCACTATCTGTTTCATGTTTAGCCAACATAACTTAGGCAGCTCAGAGCCGAGACACAATACAACAGGGAAGCTTATCCAACAAAGAGACTAAAGTGGGGGAAGGTCCTCCATGCCATTAGTCAAGTAGTAAGTCAGGGTAGTAACATAAAACTGCAAGGTAATTGATGGGTGGAGAAAGTGAATAATGAGGCCAACACTAGCAAGCCAAAAGATGGTGGGAATGATCACCTCTATTCTCCCTAAGGAGGGTAAAACCAATGAGTATAGGTCAAGAACATCTAAGTCTGAGTGGGGACACACACACACACACACATATATATAATCAATACAACCAGGTCCAAATATCGATATGATCGCCAGATCATGTCACTAAGTGCTAAGACATGCCACAAGAATGAGTATAAAAGAAATAATAACCCTAACACAAGATAATACCTGTTGGGTCATATATCTGTGAATAAACAATCTGAACCATCATCTCTCCACTAAGAACCTGCTGCTGCAACTCTAGATCTCTAGCATCTCAATGTAAGGGAACTGGCTGAAAAATGTACTTGAATATGACAAAAAAGATATGGTAGCCCAACTACTATACATGTGATAACAGTTCCCTATGATGATCCAAAGAATTTTCTAATAGTACCGCAATGTGGCTAATTCTATTACGTCAACATTGGCCTCAAATCTCTATCAAACCTTCTATTGAATTTACCTTTTCAGTTCTTAATAGAATTTTATGGGTGTTTCTCTTGAATAATGATAGTGTTGCATATCCATACTTGGTGACTTAGCACAGGGTTTTTGAGAGAGGCCTAGGGTAGCATTTTTTTTTATCCTCACATGTCAAGAAGGGATTTCTATGCTTATTGAAGACAGAAATGGGAAATATTGATTGTGATCCTGACACTTTGTGGGTGTTGGTAGTATAGCTGCTATTACACCAAAACCCGCAAGTGATTGGTAAACTCACCACCGCCAGATTTCAAGGATCCACGAGAGGCGATTAGTCCCTTGTCACGATACACCGGGGAGCGTTGACTACTTGCAATTTCGTGCAACAATCTCCCCCTCAGCGCGAGCCGAGTGTGTATCGAACTCATGACCTCTAGCTCTAATACCAATTGTTGGTAGTACAGCTGCCATTACACCAAAACCCGCAAGTGATTGGTAAACTCACCACTGCCAGATTTCAAGGATCCACGAGAGGCGATTAGTCCTTTGTCATGATACACCGGGGAGCGCTGACTACTTGCAATTTCGTGCAACAATGGGAAGCAAAAAAAGGAACGAACTGGGTTCTATGTTGCTTGAGCTTCAATTTTCTAGGGTTTATGGTCAAATACAACCATGGTTTTTATTAGAACTTCTAGACTCCACAACCTCTACACTTGCTGGTCTCAATAGGAAACATGTTACCTTTTACTCTATAAATCAAGAGTTTTTTTAAGGTTGTTATCTGCAGCTCAACAAAGCTCTAAATATCAGGTACTAGATGAAAAAAGTTATAGGTGTTTAAAAGATATTTAAGTATTATTCAAATATTGTAAAATAATAAATATTGTTAACTCTTTAAATTTTTGGAAAAAGATTACAGCAATCTTCTCATGATATTCTATGTTCTTTGAAGCCTATTTTTTTATCATCTTACAAAAGAGTCAAAAACTTACGTTTTTATTTTTTATTGATATCAGTCGCTACAAAGTACCTTCAATATGTTCATATCTCATTATCATTAAAAGGATTAATGAACTCCATATCTCATTATCATTATAAGGATTAATGAACTCCATCTAGAATATATTGTTTTAATATTTAATGAGGATCTCATTACCATAAAAGGGATTAATATTCAACATATGTTCTCAACTAGAGTTTAGTGTCATATATTATTACACATTTTTTATAACTTCACGTATTGAGAAAGACCACTTTTATTATAGATAAGCCATATTCCTTTCTTTTGTGTATTTTTTTTAAATTTGTGCTAAGATTCGTTATTGGTAGAGGTTAAGATTCGTTATTCGTTATTGGTAGAGATTAATATTCACCTGGATAAAAAGCTCTAATTGTTTTTCATCAATGATGCATTTACTTAGTAAGTCATTTTTAGATTGTTCAGTACTGTGTTTATACCCTCGAATAAGACAATTTATTACTTTGGCTATCGATTGGCCAAGACAATCCTTGGGGTTGTTCCAACCGTTGAATTACCATTGCATATATATCCTTTATGATCATGTGATTATCCTATATACTCGTGTATAACATTTGAAAATCCAATGGATATATCCATATACTCATACCTTGTGTTATTTCGGTCGGCTTCAGGCTTTTGAGTTGAGTCTTGGATGGAACCCTTTGACTACCTTTGTCACTATGTTTAAAGTTGGTTCAACTCACTTTTCTTTAATGTCTTTGATTTATATTTTTGATGAAATATCATAAAAAATATAGACAAAGTACAAGATCACAAGCCTCTTATGTTTATTAATCTTTTAGATGAAATATTATTTGCGTGACAAAGTATAATATTTGTCATTACGATATTCTTATGTTTATTAGTCCTTTAGATGAAATATTATTTGTGTGTCAAAGTATAATATTTATTATTACGACATTCACATTGAAGAATTCAAATGTTTTCTAATTTGGTAAGAACTCTCACCACAACATATTATTTATGTCAAGTTATTTGAAAGACTAATAATATGTTCACAAGCTATTTTTAAATGTCGTAATTGTCTTTCATATATCATACTTTTCCCAAGATTTTATAATACTCGTTGAAACTGAAACATTTATTGCTCCATATAAAGAAAGTACATACTTTTCGTTTTACATATGCGAAGAGAGTTATTTGTACATAAATATTCTAACTTATGTTTGTTTTCTTCAATTTACCAATAAACTATGTAGACCTAATGCCTGGATTTTACCAATGTCAAAGAATCATATACAAGTCACATGAACAATCAATGATAGTAGTATCTCTTTCAAAATGCAGTATAAACATAAATGACTTTACTTTTATGGTTGATATTATATATGTAATATGTGCTAAACGTGTGAACATTATAAATCACCTATGAATTTACATGAAAAAAGAGAATGCTTCACAAACTTAATATGGACGGTTCATTTAAGTAAAGGATGTTAACTGGAACTATCAATAACTCAAACCCAACCTTGATGGTAGGGTGGGGTGTGGTTGGGTGTGCCTATGTAATTGTGTTTGAATTTATTTTGAGATTTATTAACCTCTTTTTGTGGAGAAGAATATTTTTCACTTTTATAAATAGATTTCTTCTAATTTATTATATATTTTCAAAACATTATTGGTAAGGTATTTAAAAAAAATTGAATTTTCTGTTATTTTTTAATTGGATGAAAAAATAAATGTGGTTAATTTAAAATATATTAATTTTAAAAAAAAATAAAAAAATAAAAATATAATATTCAATTTTTGCATTATTTTTGTAAATATAATTTGTTTTTACAATGTTTTATAAATTGAAAAATAAATACACAACTTTTATTTATTTTGAATAGCTTGTAGAAAATCATTTATATAGTAAGCCAAATTATTATTGTATAATATTCAATTCAATTTAGCAATAATATAAATAAATACAAATGGATCAAAGGATTAAAGATTAAAAAGACTTGCAATAGGCCCTAACTGAAATGCACCACCCCAAGTCATATATATTTTATTTATGCCTCTCATACCCATCCAAAAATGTTTTTTGCTATGAGTTACAACTATTTCAACATCATGACACATTACTTAATCACAAAAATACCAATTGGGTTTCAAGAGAAGCCGTACATGAATTTTAAATAATTACATCTAATATCTTCAATCTATTACAATTAGCTTGTATCGTCTCACCAAATCTAGAAATGGCTAAAGGAATAAGACCAATTATCCTTCACTAGAAGGACAAACAAATATGTGCCTTGATAGTTGTATCATTGTCCATCATAACCCCATGGACCTTTCTTTGAACCTCATTCCTATTATGGTCACTGCCTTCAATTGCTTTGTTGTAGTAAATCAAGGCATTAGATCGTGGATTTGATGATAGTGGTAGTATTAAAGACCACTACAAAGTACAATCACCATGGAAGGTTGGAATATTTCTAAGTGAGCGGAAAGTGTTTGGAAAGACAATGAATTCAAAGTTCAATATGGTTGATCCCACTCAATGCTATGGTTGATACAATATATGAGAGACTGATGGTTTCCCATTTCGTCGATGTATCTTTGTCCAGGAATTATGGTTTCCTTCTAATATCGTTTCCTTTTAAACTCATACTATAAGTACATTTTAAAATGGTTACTTTTTCGTATTTAATATTTTATGTACTACAATTTGATTGTTGCAAGCAAGGAGTCTACCCAATTTACACTCAAAATGCAATGATGATCTCCTAGAGATAGAAAACTCTATAAATCATGGAAGCTTTATTTCATCTACATGAAATTAATTTTCTATTGGTATAAATCTAGAATTCAATGGCTCCAAGGAGACTACAAGTCCAAGCATGCATGTATTTTGTAATACATGCAATTAATGGGGACCTTACAATGCCATCACAAGAATTATTAGGGAAGATGGATCAATGGAAAGGTAAACCCATCAATAATGAGTGGTAAATATCCTTATTTATTTTTGTAAATATATTTACTTTTTTTCCCTTTTTTTTACTTTTTTGTCTTTACTTTCGTTTTCTTTCTTTTTTACTTTCTTGGGTGGTAAATATCCTTCTTCTTTTTTGTAAATAATTCACATTTACTTATTGCAATTATATGTTTAATATAGCTAAAAGTCATTCAATGTACAAATACATTTTCAGCTAAGTATGTCGATATCCATAAATTTAAATCAGTGTTAAAGGTCATGCAATGCACATAGCTATGACTTGTTGTCTTTGCTTTTTAATCGACATATTGTCCATACTTTTCTACCACTTTCATTTAAAGGGGAATGGACATACTTGCTTAAATGGAAATATAGCTCATAAACTCCCAACAATTCTAAGGCTCGATTAAATTAAATGGTGTGGAGTACATAACATCCTTGATGGAAAACACGGGGTGAATATATAGTATTTGAGTGTCAAAACAAGGGGTGAAGATATAACATTTGAGTGTCAAAATAAGGGGTGAAGATAGATCATTTGAGAGTCCACAAGTACCAACAAAGTTCAAAATTGGGTGGACCATTTACCAAAGAACCCATATGTTTAAAACTTCCCAAAAAACACTACATATACATAATGAGAATCTATGATACAACAAACCTGGTGGATATAGTCCCCATCATAATCAAAGAGTTATCAAGCGTGACATTGGGTGAAATACCATCATTAGGTTGGATACCAACTTGTCCTAGTGATTATTCATAACAAAAAACACTAATATATCTTTCACTTCATCACATCTACTTTACTTCCCATTTTCTTTTCCTTTCGGCATTCCTTTGCATCTCATCATGGATCTATATTTGTATTCATTCCCATGAAACTTAGGTTATAAGTCATGGATTGCAATACCAAAACTGTCTCCAAACTTGACATGACTTGCCTAGAAGAGTATTTCCTTCAACTTGCAAAGACATATTCCCTTAGAAAATTGACCACACAAATATGGTTCTAAATTGCTTCACAGAAACAATGGCGGTCATCTAGATTGGAATACCAGATACAAAATTGCAATACAAAAAGAATTTACTATCTTCACAATGATTGTTGGTTTCCCATACTTCATTGTGACATGAAATCCAACAAAATTCTTTTGGAATTCAATTTTGAAGCTTGTGTTGTAGATTTCGGCCAAGTCAATTTTTTGCATCATACCGGTACATGGTACATCGGAATGCATGTCTTCAATTGCAGGCACCTTTGGCTACATAGATCCAGGTAAATTGGTGTTTCATTTTTTCTTTGCATTTACACTCTGGGCTCATATAAAGGAGTGGATAACCAATTTTAGTACAGGGTCTCCTGAAAATAGAAGCTCAAGAAGTTTGGGGAAAGTTCATTTTCGGTTATTAACAATTCTAACCATAGTATGCAAAGCTGTATTGTATTGTTTTATGCCTCATCTCTGGCTTGTAGATATTCATATTTATGTTATGTGTTGTATTGTATTCAGATATTCAAAAATTATGTCCATGAGATAAGAAGCTAACATGTGAAACTCCTGGACTCCTAGATATTTGAACAATGACAAACTTCCTCATTAAGATTTAAAATTTGACAATGTATGTAAAACTCAATCTTGACATGTAGATTTAAAATTTGACAACGCATGTAAAAATCAATCTTGATATGTGAAACTATGTGAGATTTGAAACTTGGACAAGGATGTCAAACTCCATGAGATTTGAACATCGATATGTAGAATTCCCCGATTTTTTTTTTTGTTGCATAATTTGACTTGTGCTACTCAATCATCTGAAATACTACTCTATTTTTTCTGAATCTTTTTTATATTGATATGAATACATTTTTTCTTTCTAAATTGTTCATATATAACTATTTATTTAGAAATTGAAAATCCACGTGTAATTTGCTGCATTTGGTGTTTATAAGAATATATTGGAAAATTACTCATAATAATCGACTATGGAAATATTAATAAAATAAAAAGGATATTATATTGATCACAATAGTTGACTATAAATAATATTAATAAAATTAAAGAGATGATATATACTTTAAGTTTTTAATTTAAGATATAATATATACTGTAGAGTTTAAATTTAATTCTAAAAATTCTATAATTTATTATTTAGAATTAATAATTGAAGAGATTGTATATAATCAATAACTTCAGTTTAATTATAAAAATTCTATAATTTATAATCAACAACTACATTTTATTTAGAATCAATCCTCTCTTAGTTTTAAATCCCACCTTTTAAACAAATGTTGCTATGTGTAGGGCAACTAATAAAGTTATCTTGCAATTTATGGGTCCAATCAAGATTAGTAAACCGTGCACTCAGAGTGGTCATACAAATTGTATACACACATCGATCTGGCTCTCCTAAGTTAAAATACTAGGGTTTCATGGCACTTGATAATTACATTGGGCCTCCATGAGACCAATCTCAACCAGATCACATAACAATTACACCCATAAATCAAAGTAACAAGAAACAAATACCCCTCAAGATGGCCTGGGCATTGAATATCCATAAATTCCAAGGATTAACATTAAAAAGGTCAACCATTACCATTGCTAACATTGAACGTCAAGGCTTGACCTTCACAATGATGTCACATAGTGCAACATTATAAGGAATGAAAATTGCACCATCGTTTTCCTTTGAACGCTATGCAAAGATGAAAGACACTTGATATGTCTCACTTCGAAGAAATGAAGAGGCACACCTTCATTCTCTTTCTCTTTCACATTAAAATTGCAACCCTCAATCCTTGCACTCCCCTTACCAAATGAAAATACCAATGTTGATTGCCGATATAATTAGAGTCAAATTTGATCACTCCTAACCCTTTATTGTTTTACTTGAACATATGTATACTTTTTCATCTGACAAATTAATGTACATTTTGTTTTACTTGTCATCGATTACATGGGTTTCAATTTATTGCTTATTAGTGCTTGCAATAGAGTTTTCCTTTAAATTTCATCGACTAATATTCCTACTGTAGATTCACTAGACTTGTTTTCAACACATAAAATTATGTTATTTACATGTACACAGCTGTCTCTCATTTTGCAACATATTGAAGTTCTCTTCAACGTTTCATTCCCCCCACTTTGGGGGTGTTGGAATGTGAAGGCAATTTAAATGTTACAAAGAGTCAAAGCAAATACTACTTCTATTTTGAACTTTTGAATAATCCATGTGTTATTGATTTCAAGGTTATAATTATGAATAATTCAATGTTACCTTGATTTTGATGTTATATTTATGTCAATATAAGTATGATGTTCTTCCTTTTGAAAAGTAGGCAAGAACATCATGCTTTCACATCAGGATAAGAACTTAAGGTTCTAGACCTGTAATTGTGAGATAAGATGAACAATGGTTTATGAATAGGTATAATGGATTTATTGAATCGTCTAATTGGGGCATTGGATGCCCCATTTTCTGGAGCAATTGTCTTTGGAGTTCATTTTGATGTTAAAGTTCAACATCAATACTTGAATTTACAGGATAATTATTGTATTTGACAAATCTTTTGGTGGTTTTGTTTTTGGATGGAATATCTTGAGAGATATTATATATATATATGCTATATTGCAAGGATGTTATGAAAATAAGACAAATTGGAAGAAGTTCACAATCCCTTCCAATCCACGGTGGATGGAGGCTAGACGGTGGATGATGCGACATATGATGTACTGATAGAGGGGTTCGGCAATGAAGGGAGAGATGAGGAGGCCAAAAATATTTTTTTCTTGGAGTTTTGGGAAAGGGCTACCTAAATGAGGAGCTTGAGGTATGACTTGGTGGGAAACCACATGAATTGAATGTGGTTGGCGAAGTAAAGCCAATGATGTTTCGCCAGCCAATGATGGCAGCTGTCAAGGCCAAGGTCGAAGCTACCCTGTAGATTATTTCTTCGCATTTTTAGATGTGGTTGTGATGAGAGCCTATTGTGACCACTGGTGATTATGAACAAAAAAAGATGAAGTTGCTTTGGAGGTTAGTTTTACACTGCAAACTTATAAGGGATATACAGAAAGTTGATCCCAGTTTTATGGATGGAATTTTAAAATATATTCATATTAAACGTTTTTTTCTAATGTATGATCAGAGGACAATTTGTGAGTCCAAATTATGTTTTTTAGGTGTGCAACTTGTTCACTTGCAAAATTCAAAGGGCTATGTCATGACTTAGCTTAGAAACCATCATTCAACAAAGATAGTACATATATGATTTTGTTTTCATTGTGAAACTTTGAGTTTAGTATGAACATTTTGGCATTTTTCAGGAAGAAAATTTTTGTAAAGCGGTATTGAATAATCTGACAATAGCATTATGCTTTGGAAAAATATTTTCTATAGACAATTTTGGCCATTCTTTTACTAAGTGCTTTTATTTGCAAGTTTTTTTGCAATATTTTCACAAACATTCATTTGGTATGTATGCATATAACAAGTACAATGTGCTATGTATTTTAGAAAACAACCATATTACAGGTTCTTAGTGGATCGTAATTCTATGTTGTTATGTTTATTGTGTAGATGGTCACAAGTTCCATTCATTGGTGTGGACAACATATGATATTTTAAGCTATCGTGATTCAAATTAGTCCCAAAATCTAAGACATGGTTAACAATCAATTTGTGGTTTAGTTGTTTCATGGATTTCAATTTTATCTTATGGGAAGGAAAGGGGAATCCCTCAATATCCATTCAATCATATCTCCATTTGTAATGCAATAACGGTTTTATGGTATACAATGCAAACTTTTTAGATACACCATGTTATTCTTTTTTCCACCCACCATATTCTTGGAGGTTTTTCATTTTGTAAAGGGAACATAAAGACTTGCAGGTTTTGTACATGGGGTTACATTCACATTTTCTTCAAGTTTGTGCCTTCATTAGATTCAGCTAAGTTGCACATATGGTAGTTATATTGGTAAATTCATTAAAAAACTGGTTAGAACATATTGCAGTTGAAGCCACATTGTAGACGTTGCCTATACACCATGGCCCTTTTAAAATTATGCCCTCTTAAGGCCCATAATTTTAAACATTTAAAATTAATTGAATCTTGTAGGTTTTTGTAATGGGATACAATCTAAGTTATTGTTGATGATGGAATAGAGTAGTTTGATTTGAATTGTCGATTAAAAAATGGATGTGATAATTCCATAAATGCCCCCAAGTAATATATAGATATATATAAATAGTTTTTAGGAACCAACAAATCCAAAGTAAGGAGGTTTGATTAGTAGTTCATACTCAAAGATGACTAAGTTTATGATTGAATTGCACTGGGAACATATTTCAACCTAAATTAATATGTTAAGCTCACATTGTGGCAGCGTCTTTGATGCACTTCAAATCTACAATATTGTTGTGCAATGGATGTGCGCAGAGTGCCATTATACTTTGGCATGCACCGAAGGACACACATGGACAATTTAGTTTGTGTAGGAATGTTGGCAAGGATGGAAAACTAAATGAATGGTTATGAATGGAATCCCAATAATCATAATGGCTCGTTGTATTATTTTTCTCTTCATCTTCCAAAATTTTAGACACTATTTTATTGTTGACATATGACCAATATGAGTTGTAAAATACTCTATACACATAACAAGTTTATTTAGACATATATATCGTATTTTAATAGGTTGAGTGTAGTAGTACAATCAATTAAATTCATGGAACTGGTGATAATGAAAAATGGATTGTAGTCGTTAGTTTGTAAAGTCTCGTATTGTTCATATTAGTGTTGTATAAACTTTTTTTTTAATGAATCTATAAGTTGACCTTTTGAGTTTGTTTGCAATCATAATAAATTTTCCATTGTTAGTATGTATGTGCTTATTTGTGTTAGGTGTAGTTTAGGATTATGAGAGGTCCCAAATTCTTTGGAGGACAAGGAAGAAGTTATGATCATTAGTTATCAATGACATGTTTATTGCTATAGATGTCGGATGGAAGGGCTCAATTTTTCATCTGTCAAAAGAAATTAAATCATTGAATTGTGAGATGGGTGGAGTTCTTGTAGAGATACACATTTGTAGTGAAGTATAAGGTGGAAAAATAACAATTATGTTGATGTTCTAAGTAGAAGAGTGCTACTATTAGAAGTGAAAAATGAAAAATCAAATATTTGGATTTGAGTAGATCAAGGCTTTGACATGGAGTTTGGATAGGTCACATGGAAAAATAACAATTATGTTGATGTTCTAGGTAGAAGAATGATACTATTAGAATTCAAAAATGAAAAATCAAATAATTGGAGTGGAGAATATCAAGGATTTGGCATGGATCTTGGATAGATCACATGGATGTGTAGGTACTCGACATTGTAAGAAGTGAAAACACAATTAGATAATTGTACTATCTGGGATGGGTAGATATTCAAAGGATGGGGATTGTGTATGGACCCAAAGGATCGATGGAGCAAATTTGATTTGAGAATTGGATAGTGACAATTTAGGAAGAAATTTTAGGTGCAACAATACATGGGTTTTACTTAGGATATCATTGGTCCAATATGAATAAGAAGGTCAATAGGTTTGTGAAGTGATGTAAAATTTACTAAATGGAAACATAAATGAGTCAGACTATATGATTGTACAGATCATTATCCATACCAAAGATGTATGGGAATATACTATCATGATCTTTGTTCTTTTCTTTGATTGCTAAGAATAAAACTCATAAATGATTCAATATTTAGTAAGGTTGATAGGTTTCTAAAGATGCCACACTTTTTGTTTTGTATGAAGATTGGTGATGTGAGTTATTACATTAATTTACTCTTCAAGGAGAACATGAGAATTCATGGATTATTAAAGAGGATCACTTTAGACATGGATACCAAAATTTTAAGTCATTTTTTTATATAAGTTGTAGAAGTGGAGAGGCATATAGGAAATCTTTTGAAATGAGTCTAGTCTGTACTCCAAAGGCCTTTCCAGGTTTGTTATTACTTCTTTACTTCTTTATAATTTCATGTTTCATCATGTTGTAAATCATTTTCCTTCCTTACACTCTTTTCCACTCAGCATTCCTTTTGCCCCTCATGGGGAAATTCCTAGTTATATTTAATATTTATATTATGTAGACGTTTATCTTATTGCATTGACCCAGGAGTCTATTATTATTATTATTAAAGGATTTAGTTGATTGTATTTGTAGATACCTAACATTTTAATCTTGACAAGGTTTGTTCCAAAGGAATCTCTGTATGTTTCGTTAATATGTTGGACTACACTTTCCTCATTCCCTAAATAACACTATTCATTGTGAAGTTGTGTATGTGTGACTACTCATTATTCCCCAACATTATGTCCTAGCACATGCTGATTGTTGTGACATCTCTTGGTATGGAATAATCATATGTTTCCATGTGTAATAGGGTTGATTTGTCGTGATTTTATTTAAGGATCGGAGTCTTAAATCCAAAAACATTAATATGCATTTGGAAATGATAGATGGTGATGTTGGAATTTGACGTAGTGCAGGGGCACATCAATAAACTTTTATATGACGTTTTAATTTTAACATTGCCTTTCATTTAACGTTTAAAACATTCTAACTTCAACATTGCCTTTCGTTTAACTTTTAAATCTTAATTTTACCCGTCATAATAAGAGTTGATTTTTAAAAATAACTATATGAAACATTAAATTCTCATATCTTGCCTCATATTATGCAAAAATAATTGTTTTACAAAATACATAATAAATAAAAAACATAATAAACATAATGACTAAACCAAACACTCACAATGACAAAGAAGATTTATGGTGGAAACCTTTAAATATGTTTCTTCACAAGCAATACAATGGAGTTTTTCTCTCCCTCGAGAAAAGTCTGGAGTCTTCACCCAGATTGCTACAAGACGATTAGATTCTAGGAATTCTAATCCTTCTTTCCGTGATGGTACCATATAGTCAGATCTATAGTTTTTCAAGTTAAGAAGTACTACTGACCCTGAACCTACAGAGCATATCAAATTGCAAAATTATGCAAATTTCCAGTCTGTTTGTATAGCACAAGATCTTGATGATGTTGCTAGAGATGTTCTAGAGCTCAAAGCACACCTGCAGACATTACATGGATCTATTAATCACATCTCAGATTCCATTGATACTTTGGTCCAAGACCAAAAAGAAAAAACAACCAAGCTGCTTGAAATAGAATCTGGTTTAGACATTATCTCAAGATCTGTAGAAAATTTGTAGATGGCTCTTCCAAATCCCTCTTCTCCCCAAGACTATAGCCAAATCAATCAAGAAGGCTATAAGTTCAGATATAATTCTGGCAGCTCAAGCTCCCAGAAATTTTTAAAGCAGTTAAGTCAACATAGACTACAAAGTATTCAGCATGGTGCTGAATTAGCCAGAGAAAAATATGAACTCCTAAAGCAAAAGGTAATAGACCTAGATTGCCACGACATAAAAATGGCTTCCTCCCATATCTCTATGTATTTAAAGATGGGTGAAACTTCTGGCCCTAAAAGAAATAGAGTTGAATCACATTTTTTCTAGAATCAAGCAAGGCGAGTATCAGGCCAAGACGTCAGCCAGAACAAGTTTCACACTCCATTCAACAGATGGATTAATGAGTTGAAGAATGTAGATATAAAATTTGATTCCAAAGACCTATCCAAAGGATTTGGAAACACTTTGATTATTAATTGTGATTGCTTAGAGCATGATCAGATTTTGAATCTATTCCAAAAGATTAATGCATGGGAATTCCAAAGAAAAGCATAGACCAAGGAATCTTTGAAAGATATTGCTACACAACTCACTTGGGAATTCACAGATATCACTAAATTATGGTGGGAAAAGCTTTCAGAAGAAGAAAAAGAACACCTTCTTGAAGATAATAATCCTTTAGAAGATTTGTTCCAAGCCCTTGTACATGAATTCCTTGGTGCATTACCCCCCGACACATCTCATACAGCCCAATTGTTTATGTCCCAGAAGCTTTGTGATATAGGTCTCCTCCAGGAATATTTTTGTACTATGCAATCTATGTTGTATAAAATCACCGATCACCAAAATGTTGCTTATCTCCGCCACTATCTTGCATCACTCCCTGGTAAGATTCCAGTTCTTGTTTCCACTTACCTTTCATATTACCAAGTCAAAATCAAAGATCTTTCCCTAACTGGTTTACACCAACATGTGTTAACAGCCCTCCAGAAAGAATGTGTCGCCATGAAAACACAGAAAAATCTTAAAAAACATATCTTTGTTTCTCATTCTGCTTTCCAGCAATTTCATGAAACTGCTAGTTATGGTTTTTTTAAACCTCGTCCTCACAAAGCATCTGCATATGCATTCACTTGCTCTTCTAAGAAGTCCAGTGAATCCTATTCATGATCCCATCCCAGAATTCAGTCCTTCCCCAAGAAAGTTTCAAAATATCCAAGGAAACCTTTCTTTCCAAATAAACATAAAAGGTTTGATTTTAAGAAAAGGACACAGCCACTCCGAAAGTCAACCTTCTATATATGTGGGAAACCAGGACATTGAGAAAATAACTGCCCAGATAAAAAGACAAAGTTTTATCATAAACTCTGTGATATTTTCACTACAGAAGACAACCTTGCTGAATGGGATTTGGTACATGTGTTACAGTCTGACGAAGAAGGTTTCTCCATTCATGAATCAAGCAATGACTCTTGATATGACTCCGATCCAGATGGGTTAGAACTCAGAAAACTTTCCATTGATTCTTCTGATAGTTCTGATGATGACAAAACTTGTATAAGCAATTGTTTTATGTTCTCTTTTGCTTCCATAAAAAATCAGATAGAAGAATTAGAAGAGAAAAAGGAAAATCTCTCTCTAGGACTTATTATAATCAGCAGAAGACTCCAAGAAAATATTGATGATCTATCAAAGAAGCTGCCAGAATCACAGCAACCAGATTACAACCATGAATATTCAGATCCAAGTGAGTCAGTCCTACTCAGAATTTTTTTTTTCTTTGAAAATAAAGTCACGAGAGAAAGAGAATAATTAGCCACTCTAGATACAAGCATACAAGAATCTCTGCATCAGCTAGATGAGTTAAATTCTGAATATATCCAGCTTACAATGAGAAAGGCCCATAGCTTTACCCCGGCCCCTGAAGTAGTAGTAGAATCAGTACCTGAACAAAAAAATTTAGGGGATAGGATGGTTATCTCTATCCATATCAAAACATAAGGGTATAAACCTTATGAAATAGATGCACAAGTTGATACAGGCGCTATGAATAACTGTTGCAAGTATAAATCTATGCCAGAATATTTTTGGCAGCCCATATCTATCCATTTCAGAGCAATCAACAAGGAACTTATCAAGGTGAATTTCATTGCTCTAGATTTTCCTATATTACTAGGAAAAACTAAAACGTATGTCACTTTGTATTGTTTAGACACAGGAGCAGATATCCTAATAGGGAAAGATTTTGTTAAGAAACATCTGCCAATGGCAGTAAGAGAAGATTCAGTAGATTTTATAGTCCAAGGCTCTGTAATCTCTATTCCAGTAAAATCTAATTTCATTATAAGAATATCTCCAGAAAAACCAGATATTGTTGAAGAATCAGTCAAAGATTTGGCAAAAATTAAGAAGATTGTGAAACATGCAGACCTACATGGCCAAGACATTCTTGCAGAAATAGTCCAAAGATTAAAGGAAGATTGTACTTCTGACCATCCAGATGCTTTCTAGAAAAGAGAAAAGTATTATGCTACACTTCCTTATAAACATAATGCATATATTAAGCCCCAAAAAGCTTCATCTAATAATATGAGTCCAACATAACAACAAGCATGTAAAGAGGAAATACAACAGTTGTTGGATAGAAAGCTGATAGAATCTTGCAAAAGTGCTTGGGCCTGCCCAACATTTTATGTAAATAAGCATTCTGAGCAAAAAGGAGGAAAGAAAAGATTGGTGGTTAATTATGGCGAGGTAAACAAAGCTTTAGAACCAATCAGGTATCCTTTACCTCACAAAGAATTAATTCTGTCCAATATTGCAAAAGCAAATGTTTTCAGCAAATTTGATCTTAAAAGTGGTTTTTGGAAAATAGGCATAGCACCAGAAGACAGGTTTAAGACAGCATTTGTAGTCCCATGTGGCCAATACCAATGGACAGTCATGCCCTTCGGTTTGAAAAATGCTCCATAAAAATTTCAGAAAAGGATGGAAGACATTTTCAGACATTTAGATTTTTCCATTGTATATGTTGATGATTTGCTTATTTTCAACAAAGACATAACATAGCATAAAGTGCACCTAGAACAATTTTATGATTTCGTTTTCAAACATGGAATTGCTCTATCATATTTTCCAGATAAATTTGTCATTGTAAAGACCTCCATTGAATTTTTAGGTCTTCATATATCCCAAGGAAAAATAATTCTACAACTTCATGTTTTGCAGAAGCTTTTAGAATTTCCTGATAAATTACAGGATATCAAACAAGTTCAAAGATTTCTTGGTTGCTTGAATTACATCCGACAATTTTATCAAGCTCAAGCAAAAGATAATAAGATGTTACAGAAACAACTAAACCCTGGAACAGAATGGACAACATAAATGACTGATATAGTCAAAAGGATCAAGGTAAATATCCAAAAACTTCCTCCTCTGTCTC
Organism: Larix kaempferi; assembly: GCA_027924585.1. Lineage (NCBI taxonomy): Eukaryota > Viridiplantae > Streptophyta > Pinopsida > Pinales > Pinaceae > Larix > Larix kaempferi. The sequence goes on along the minus strand of BSBM01000769.1, from coordinate 946,830 downwards.
TTCCAGTTTTAGATCTCCCATATGTTTTAGAAACAAATGATTCAGATCATGTTTGGGCAGCAGTTATGCTAGCATTCTAAAAATGAATAAGTATGTGCATACACTTCTGGTACATTCTCTGAAGCAGAAGTTAAATATCCTTCTTCACATAAGGAAATCTTAGCCGTAAAAAAGGGTATTCATCACTTTCGGCTATTTCTCAAAAGTGTCTGTTTTAAATTTCAAACATACTTAAAACATATGAAAGGAATGCTTGGCAATAGACGACTTCTAGAACACCGTAATGCTAGAGTTCTCTGGTGGGTAGTATGGCTTCAAGGTTTTGACTTTGAAATTGTATACAAAGCAGGAAAAGATAATCACCTTGCAAACATGTTAACTCGGGAAGGAAAAACTTTCAAAGACATCAAGGTTTTCACAAGAGGAGAATCATCTTCTCAAAAAATAGCATCATCGCCCCAGCAAACAGACAATTCAGTTTTAATCTGTCATGAGTGCTTTTACACATTCTGTTCAGAATGTTTTCATCAGAAGATTCAAAGCTTACTTTTTGAAATCCAGCAAAGAATTCTCCAAAGCAGATTAGATTCTCCAGAAGGAAGGAACAACTATGACTTAAACATTAATGATTCCTTTCTCAGAATTAATAATGTCAATATGATTATTGGTCATTAACATCTTTTATCAGGAGTTTCACAGTATTTTACATACATTTTTTATCCCTCTTTAAGATGGATTGATTTTTATACAATTCACCAAATTGCTCGAGCTCATGGTAAAGTTTCTATATGTTTTTATTGTGAATATATTCAAAGTTACTATAGGATATGGAGTCTTTGGATAAAAATACTCTTCTTCTTGTATGTCCCTCGGATCTCTGCTTTAGAGCATTCAACACCTTCCTGGTTCACTTCAATCATATAGCATGAATTAACAAAAGGAGCCATCTCTTATAGTGTCTTACAGTTTGATATTCTATGGAGAGGAGCAGTTGTTCAGCCATCTGTTGAAGAAGGCCAAGAATTCAGGCTTGTCATTAAAAATAAATTTTTTGGCGAAGTCTCAATCCCTGAATATGCAAGACAACAACATTTCCGATATTCTCCTTTCTTTGCATGTTTCTGAGAAAATCCTCCATTTTGGATGGAAAATGCTTTGGTTGATAAAACAGAAGCACGCCGACAATATTTCCGTCATGACCTTTCTGAAGATAGTGATACTGACCAAAATGGATTTGGGTCAGAAGGATTTGATTCTGATCATAGTCCATCTGACTATGGATCTGCATAATAATTGTACTAAAAGATTTGATTTGATATCTTTCATGAGTTCCTCAGGAGAATCTCCATTGTGTAATACCTTTAGGTACAATAATGTTGTACTGCGGATATGGACTGGTATCTGCATTTCCTTTATGTATTTTCTTTAGTGGGTTCTTTTGAAAAAGAATATCCACAGTGTTTTAAGGAGTCATCTCTTAGTGCAGATGTCTCTTCGTGAGTTACCCGAAAGCTAAGATGCTCCTATCAGTCATAAGAAGGCATCTCCATGCCTTATGAGTCATTACTTTTAGTACAAACATCTCCTAGTGGTCTAAAAAAAAGAATCTCCGTGCTAATGAGTCATCGGTTCTTTCCTTGCGATGAACTTCTCTCATTTTGTATAAATAAGGGAGCAAAGGCACATTCTAGGCATTCGGAATTGGAACCTAAGAGTGATTTGGATTCTGAGTCTTTGTAAAAGAGTTTGTGTGAGTTTCGGAAAATGAGTAGAGAAGTGCTTCAACGTTCTTGAGTTTCCGCAGTGTAACCGTTGGTTTTGTAACTGTTGGTTGTTTTAATCTATATTGATTAGTATCAGAGCCTGTGTCCTCGATCTTTGGCTATCGTTTCGTCTCTCTTGTTTTCCTTATTCCTTTTTGAGGAGGGAAGAGTTATTGTATTTAAAGTATGGTAATTGGAGCATCGTCGACCAAAGATCTATCATATGCATTCACACCCGTTTACGGCGTTGTCATCCATCGAGGGTATTCAGGCGTGCAGTGGTTCTTCTCTAGTATTGTTCTACATTTCTCCAGGTTCTCCTTTAATACTATCTCTTCCATTATGGATTCCTCCAATAGCAGCTTTTACTTTCCAGAATCTGCTTCTTCCCGTAAAGAGAAACATGCTAAACGATGGTCTTGGTTGAATAAATATTTGAACAAAACTGCATCTGATAATCTTTATGATAGTTGTGTTGTTTCACAAGAATATGATCCTCATCCAAATTGGTCTTTGCCTGAGATAGATGTTGAAAAAATCTATGATCTCCTTGAAAAAATCTATGATCTCCCTATGTTTAAATTTCGTGCTGCTTAGTTATTCCATTTTACCTCTGTTAATATTCTGATTACTGTTGGCTAGTCTATTTATCAAATCCCACTTATAAAATATGAAGATATTGCTTGGGGATTAGAGCATGGATACAAATATGTTCATATTGGTCTAATTCAGTTTAGTATTAACCCACTTGTTCGTCTAGGACTTAATACTTCTTATTTGTCATGTATTTTAGACTCTCATCTAAATAAATTTGAAGATGTGTTATTAGGTGGTTTTCAAAGTCCCCTAAAAAATGGCCCTACATGGTCCTCTTTGGTTCCTCGATATCAGGTTTCTCTTATAGATCCCTATATCAATGAATTCCTGCAAACTTATATAAAATTTTCTAGATTTGATGTCGCCCCACAAGCCCAAATTGCTAAATTACATTCTACTCTCTGTATTCGGTTTGTGTCTACAACAATGCCTGCTATTAATCCTAAATTGCAGAAAAGAGCACTCCAAGAAAGAGTAGTAGTTGGTCTAGGAAATACCACCCCCCTCCAACTTGGTTTCTCCCAAGTCACTCTGCCTGAGGAATGTAATAGTAGTTATCAACCACTTTCCCATAAATACCCTAAACTACATAATAACTCCGCAAAGAAACTATGCATAGTTCAAAATCCTAATGGTAATACCTCCCTCAGATTTTCCCCTACACAGTCATTTCCTCCACCATCACCTTCTCTCAGCAGATCCATATCCCATTCCCAATATCTGCCTTGACGAACAACAACTCCCTCATAGTCATATGTGCATATCCAACCTTATGATGATTAGTTACGACAGCATATGGTCAGTCATAGTCATTTCCCTTTTGCATCTTGTAAGTTTTGTAAAGAAAAACATGTTCCACAAAAAGGAAAAACATTTGAGTCTTTTGATGCATCCTCTTCCTCCGAGCATAAAGGACAACATTCCAGTTGCCCCGAATGTTCTGCTTTGTTTCACGACCTTAAGAGTTTTTCTTCAATATAGATTAAAACAACCAAAAAAATCAAGAACGCCGAAGCAATTCTCTGCTCGTTTTATGAAACTCACACAAACTCTTTTACAAAGACTCAAAATCCAAATCACTCTTAGGATCCAATTCCGAATGCCTAGAATGTGCCTTTGCTCCCTTATTTATACAAAATGAGAGGATTTCATCGCAAGGAAAGAATTGATGACTCATTAGCATGGAGATTCTTCTTTTCAGACCACTAGGATCTCTTTGTACTAAAATTAATGACTCATAAGGCACAGAGATGCCTTCTTATGACTGACAGGAGCATCTTAGCTTTTGGGTAACTCACGAAGAGACATCCGCACTAAGAGATGACTCCTTAAAACACTGTGGATATTCTTTTTCAAAAGAACCCACTAAAGAAAAGACATAAAGGAAATGCGGAAATCAGTCCATATCCACAGTACAACATTATTGTACCTAAAACTATTACACAGTGGATATTCTCCTGAGGAACCCACGAAAGATATCAAATCAAATATTTTAGTACAATTATTATGCACATCCATAGTCAGGTGGACTATGATCAGAATCAAATCTTTCTGACCCAAATCCATTTCGGTCAGTATCACTATCTTCAGAAAGGTCATGACGGAAATATTGTCGGCGTGCTTCTGTATTATCAACCAAAACATTTTCCATCCAAAATGGAGGATTTTCTCAAAAACATGCAAAGAAAGGAGAATATCGGAAATGTTGTTGTCTTGCATATTCAGGGATTGAGACTTCACCAAAAAATTTATTTTTAATGACAAACCTGAATTCTTGTCCTTCTTCAACAGATGGTTGAACACCTGCTCCTCTCCATAGAATATCAAATTGCAAAATTATGCAAATTTCCAGTCTGTTTGTATAGCACAAAATCTTGATGATGTTGCTAGAGATGTTCTAGATCTCAAAGCACACCTGCAGACATTACATGGATCTATTAATCACATCTTAGATTCCATTGATACTTTGGTCCAAGACCAAAAAGCAAAAACAACCAAGTTGCTTGAAATAGAATCTGGTTTAGACATTATCTCAAGATCTGTAGAAAATTTGCAAACGGCTCTTCCAACTCCCTCTTCTCCCCCAAACTATAGACAAATCAATCAAGAAGGCTATAAGTTCAGATATAATTCTGGCAGCTTAAGCTCCTAGAAATTTTTAAAGTAGTTAAGTCCACATAGACTGCAAAGTATTCAGCATGGTGCTGAATTAGCTAGAGAAAAATATGAACTCCTAAAGGAAAAGGCAATAGCCCAAGATTGCCACGACATAAAAATGGCTTCTTCCCATATCTCTATGGATTCATAGATGGGTGAAAATTCTGGCCCTAAAAGAAACAAAGATGAATCACATTTTTTCCAGAATCAAGCAAGGCGAGTATCAGGCCAAGATGTCAGCCAGAACAAGTTCCGCAGTCCATTCAACATATGGACTAATGAGTTGAAGAATGTAGATATAAAAATTGATAACAAAGACTCAGAATCCAAATCACTCTTAGGCTCCAATTCCTCTGTCTCTTCTAGTTTAAGATCTCCCATCTGTTTTAGAAACAGATGCTTCGGATCATGTTTGGGCAGCAGTTCTGCTACAAAAGCATTCTAAAAAGGAAGAAGTATGTGCATACACTTCTGGTACATTCTCTGAAGCAGAAGTTAAATATCCTTCTTCACATAAGGAAATCTTAGCCGTAAAAAAGGGTATTCATTGATTTCGGCTATTTCTCAAAAGTGTCAGTTTTACAGTTCAAACAGACTTACAACATATGAAAGGAATGCTTGGGAATAGATGGCTTCTGGAACACAGTAATGTTATAGTTCTCTGGTGGGTAGTATGGCTTTAGGGTTTTGACTTTGAAATTGTATACAAAGCAGGAAAAGATAATCACCTTGCAGACATGTTAACTCTGGAAGGAACAACTTTCAAAGACATCAAGGTTTTCACAAGAGGAGAATCATCTTCTCAAAAAATAGCATCATCGCCCCAGCAAACAGACAATTCAGTTTTAATCTATCATGAGTGCTTTTACATATTCTGTTCAGAATGTTTTCATCAGAAGATTCAGAGCTTACCTTTTGAAATCCAACAAAGAATTCTCCGAAGCGGAAGATTCTCCAGAAGGAAGGCACAACTATGACGTAAGCATTAATGATCCCTTTCTCAGAATTAATAATGTCAATATGATTATTGGTCATTATCATCTTTTATCAGGAGTTTCAAAATCTTCTTAATTTTGGCCAAATCTTTGACTGATTCTTCAACAATATCTAGTTTTTCTGGAGAGATTCTTATAATAAAATCAGATTTTACTGGAATAGAGATTACAGATCCTTGGACTGTAAAATCTATTGAATCTTCTCTTACTGCCATTGGCAGATGTTTCTTAACAAAATCTTGCCCTAATAGGATATCCGCTCCTGTGTCTAAACAATACAAAGTGACAAATGTTTTAGTTTTTCCTAGTAATATAGGAAAATCTGGAGCAATAAAATTCACCTTGATAAGTTCCTTGTTGACTGCTCATAAATGGATATATATGGGCTGCCAAAAATATTCTGGAATAGCTTTATATTTGCAACAGCTATTCATAGTGCCTGTATCAACTTGTGCATCTATTTCATAAGCTTTATACCCTTTTGTTTTGATTTGGATAGAGATAACCATCCTATCCCCTAAACTTTTCTATTCGGGTATTGATTCTTATACTACTTCAGGGGCTAGGGTAAATCTATGGACCTTTCTCATTATAAGATGGATATATTCAGAATTTAACTCATCTAGCTGATGCAGAGATTCTTGTATGCTTGTAGATAGAGTGGCTAATTGTTCTCTTTCTCTTGTGACTTTATTAATTTCAAAGAAAACAATTTTTCTTAGGAATGACTCACTTGGATCTGAATATTCATGGCTGTAATCTCGTTGCTATGATTTTGGCAGCTTCTTTGATAAATCATCAATCTTTTCTTGGAGTCTTCTCCTGATTATGTTAAGTCCTGGAGAGAGATTTTCCTTTTTCTCTTCTAATTCTTCTATCTGATTTTTTATGGAAGTAAAAGAGAACATAAAACAATTGCTTATAAAAGTTTTTTCATCATCAGAACTATCAGAAGAATCAATGGAAATTTTTTTGAGTTCTAACCCATCTGGATCAGAGTCATATCCAGAGTCACTGCCTGATTCATGAATGGAGATACCTTCTTCGTCAGACTGTAACACAGGGACCAAATCCCATTCAGCAGGGTTGTATTCTGTATTGAAAATCTCACAAACTTTATGCTGAAACTGTCTTTTTATTTGGGCAGTTATTCGCCCAATGTCCTGGTTTCCCACATATATAGCAGGTAGACTTTTGGAGTGGCTGTGTCCTTTTCTTGAAAACAAACCTTTTCTGTTTATTTGGAAAGAAAGGTTTCCTTGGATATTTTGAAACTTTCTTGGGGAAGGACTGAATTCTGGGACGGGATCATGAATAGGATTCACTGGACTTCTTAGAAGAGAAAGTGCATGCAGATGCATATGCTTTGTGAGGATGAGGTTTAAAACAACCATAACTTGCAGTTTCACGAAATTGTTGGCAAGCAGAATGAGAAATAAAAATCTATATTTTAAGATTTTTCTGTGTTTTCATGGCGACACATTCTTTCTGGAGGGTTGTTAACACATGTTGGTGTAAACCAGCTAGGGAAAGATCTTCGATTTTGACTTGGTGATCTGAAAGGTAAGTGGAAACAAGAACTGGAATCTTACCAGGGAGTGATGCAAGATAATGGTGGAGATAAGCAACATTTTGGTGATCGGTGATTTTATACAACATAGATTGCATAGTACAAAAATATTCCTAGAGCAGACCTATATCATAGAGCTTCTGGGACATAAACAATTGGGTTGTATGAGATGCGTCGAGGGGTAATGCACCAAGGAATTCATGTGCAAGGGCTTAGAACAAAGCTTCTAAAGGATCATTATCTCCAAGCACATGTTCTTTTTCTTCTTCTTAAAGCTTTTCCCACCATAATTTAGTGATACCTATGAATGCCCAAGTGAGTTGTGTAGCAATATCTTTCCAAGATGCCTTGGTCTCTGCTTTTCTTTGGAATTCCCATGCATTAATATTTTGGAATAGATTCAAAATATGATCATGCTCTAAGCAATCACAATTAATAATCAAAGTGTTTGCAAATCCTTTGGATAGGTCTTTGGAATAAAAGAGTTTGTGTGAGTTTTGGAAAACGAGTAGAGAATTGCTTCGGCATTCTTGAGTTTCCGCGGTGTAACCATTGGTTGTTTTAATTTATATTGATTGGTATCAGAGTCCGTGTTCTCGATCTTTGGCTATCGTTTTGTCTCTCTTGTTTTCCTTATTCCCTTTTGAGGAGGGAAGAGTTATTGTATTTAAAGTCTGGTAATTGGAGCATCATTATCTGAAGATCTATCATATGCATTCGCACTCGTTTACGGCGCTGTCAGCCATCGAGGGTATTCAAGTGTGTAGTGGTTCTTCTCCAGTATTGTTCTACATTTCTCCAAGTTCTCCTTTAATACTATCTCTTCCATAATTATGGATTCGTCCAATAGCAGCTTTTACTTTCCAGAACCTGCTTCTTCCCGTAAAGAGAAACATACTAAACGACGGTCTTGGTTGAATAAATATTTGAGCAAAACTGAGTCTGATAATCTTATGATACTCGTGTTGTTTCACAAGAATATGATCCTCAGCCAAATTGGTCTTTTCTTGAGATAGATGTTGAAAAAATCTATGATCTCCCTATGTTTAAATTTCGTGCTGCTTAGTTATTCCATTTTACCTCTGTTAATATTCTGATTACTGTTGGCCCGTCTGTTTATCAAATCCCACTTATAAAATCTGAAGATATTGCTTGGGGATTAGAGCATGGATACAGATATATTCACATTGGTCTAATTCAGTTTGGTATTAACCCACTTGTCTGTCCTGGACTTAATACTTCTTCTTTGTCATGTATTTTAGACTCTCGTCTAAATAAATTTGAAGATGCTTTATTAGGTGGTTTTCAAAGTCCCCTTAATAATGGCCCTGCATGGTCCTCTTTGGTTCCTCGATATCAGGTTTCTTTTATAGATCCCTATATCAATGAATTCCTGCAAGCTTATATACAATTTTCTGGATTTGATGTCGCCCCACAAGCCCAAATTGCTCAATTACATTCTACTCTCTGTATTTGGTTTTTGTCTACAACAATGCCTGCTATTAATCCTAAATTGCAACAAAGAGCACTCTGAGAAGGAGTAGTAGTTGGTCCAGGAAATACCACCCCCCTCCAACTTGGTTTCTCCCAAGTCACTTTGCTTGAGGAATGGAATAGTAGTTATCAACCAGTTTCCCATAAATACCCTGGACTACATAATAAATCCTCAAAGCAACTACGCATAGTTCAGAATCCTAATGGTAATACCTCCCTCAGATTTTCCCCTACACAGTCATTTCCTCCACCATCACCTTCTCTCAGCAGATCCATATCCCATTCCCAATATCTGCCTCGACAAACAACAACTCCCTTACAGTCATCTGTGCATATCCAACCTTATGATGATCAGTTACGATAGCATATGTTCAATCATAGTCATTTCCCTTCTGCATCTTGTAAGTTTTGTAAAGAAAAACATGTTCCACAAAAAGAAAAAACATTTTAGTCTTTTGATGCATCCTCTTCCTCTGAGCATAAAGGATAGCATTCCAGTTGCCCCGAATGTTTTGCTTTGTTTTGTGACCTTAAGAGTTTTTCTCTGCCTCGAGAAAAGTCTAGAGCCTTCACCCAGATTGCCACAAGATGATTAGATTTTGGGAATTCTAATCCTTCTTTCCGTGATGGTACCATACAGTTAGATCTGTAGTTTGTCAAGTTAAGAAGTACTATTGACCCTAAACCTCCAGAGCAGATATCCTATTAGGGCAAGATTTTGTTAAGAAACATCTACCAATGGCAGTAAGAAGATTCAGTAGATTTTACAATCCAAGGATCTGTAATCTCTATTCCAGTAAAATTTGATTTTATTATAAGAATCTCTCCAGAAAACCAGATATTGTTGAAGAATCAGTTAAAGATTTGGCCAAAATTAGAAGATTGTGAAACATGTAGACCTACATGGCCAAGACATTCTTGCAGAAATAGTCTAGAGATTAAAGGAAGATTGTACTTCTGACCATCTAGATGCTTTCTGGAAAATAGAGAAGTATTATGTTACACTTCCTTATAAACAGATTGCAAATATTAAGCCCCAAAAAGCTTCAGCTAATAATATGAGTCCAACATAACAACAAGCATGTAAAGAGGAAATAAAACAGTTGTTGGATAGAAAGCTAATAGAATCTTGCAAAAGTGCTTGGGCCTGCCCAACATTTTATGTAAATAAGCATTCTGAGCAAAAATGAGGAAAGAAAAGATTGGTGGTTAATTATGGCGAACTGAACAAAGATTTAGAACCAATCAGGTATCCTTTACCTCAAAAAGAATTAATTTTGTCCAAGATTGCAAAAACAAATGTTTTCAGCAAATTTCATCTTTAAAGTGGTTTTTGGCAAATAGGCATAGCACCAGAAGACAGGTTTAAGACTGCATTTGTAGTCCCACACGGCCAATACCAATGGACAGTCATGCCCTTGGGTTTGAAAAATGCTCCATCAGAATTTCAGAAAAGGATGGAAGACATTTTCAGACATTTATATTTTATCATTGTATATATTGATTGGTATCAGAGCCAAACAAACCATGACGAAATCAAGTTTACCTAACAAGGGGAGACATGAGACCATGACAAACATCAAAATTTCCATATTAAAAATACGAATATAAAGATATATATATATATATATATATATATATATATATATATATATATATGGGCTTGGGATAGAGATATTAATGACGTTAACAAATAAAAATACACTTCAAAATGATGGGTGAAATTAAAATTCACACTTCATTAATCCCATTTCATTTAATTTTATGAAGTAGCAGATTTTAACATGTAAAATGGCTACACATTTAGCAACAAATTTAAGCAGTGATAGTGACTAATACTATCACAATTATGTATAGATATTATATACACCATTTCAATTAAAGAAATAGATTTCTTTCATCCACTAAATTGATCCATAACATATATCCTTAACCTATCTTTCATTTAAGGATGATAAGTAGTGTTTAGATTTAGTTGTACTTCTAAGAAGATCTAAAGGAAAGTCCAAAATAAAAAAGTGAACTAAAAATATTGATATGAAATTTAAGTTTCTATGGTATTCCATACAATCGTTTTAATAAAGACGAGAGTTATTGCTACAGCAACATAGATACTCTTAATGGGAATGAAGTCAACACTCTTCATTAATAATCTGCAACCACCATAATACAATCTTTTAATAGCAAATGAAGTTAATTTTTTCATAATTTATGTATGCTTATATATCAATATCAATTTCCATAAGATATTATTAAAAGTAATTATACTTTTAATGTCAAATCATATTAATTTTTTTTCATGAAAATGACTTATCATCGCTTCATAAGTGTCGCTTCATAATTGTCTTATCATTATACAAAGTTTGAAGGTGTGTGTTGCTCCATAATTGTCTTATCATTATACAAAGTTGTGATCAAAATGGTTAACATGTATTCCTATTTGAATAAGATAATTTTGACTAAAAATCATACTACATCATATTTATGATTTTTTTTTCACTATGCATTCATTACTTCATAATTTTTTATCATGAAATACATTTGATTTACACATAATGCCAAAATTAAAATATGTGACAATCATAGTTTAGAAAAGGGTAACATATAATTTCAATCGGAATGCATGAATTGATACTTTCTATCACAATACGGTTCTTTACGAATGAAAATGATCATTTTAAAAGTGAATTTAGCAATGAAAATGATAAATTTTGAAACTGAAACATAATCGCATAGGGCATACTCGCAAAAGATCAAACCCACCATTACTAGTTCTTTTAAGCTCATTTCAGGAGTGGGATCCCATCACTAGATTCACTTCACGTGAATTTAGTTAAGTTGTTATTTTTGGATTTTGCAATTATGTTTAGCTTTGGGATTATCATGCAATTGACATTTTTCTAATCTCTACTTATAGTTGTAGAAAGACTTTTTAAGGATGGATGATCGTTTACGTCAGCTCCTCACCATCATGGATGCACCATAACAATGATTCATTATGAGTTGATAATGATTCATTATGAGTTGATAGATTGAAGCATGCATGCTTTCTATTGAAATGTGTGTCACTTATTAGTCCCTGCCTCCGTGCAACAAGGACTATAGAAATCGATTTCTTCAAATACTATTAGTTCAATATTGGACTATAGAAATCGATTTCTTCAAATACTATTAGTTCAATATTTTTTAAGGATGGATGATCATTTACGTCAACTCCTCACCATCATGGATGCACCATAACAATGATCCATTATAAGTTGATAGATTGAATCATGCATGCTCTCTATTGGAATGTGTGTCACTTATTAGTCCATGCTGGCCAAAGCAACAAGGACTCTAGGAATCAATTTCTTCAAATACTATTACTTCAACACTTTTTCCCAGGTATGATATCCTAAGTTTTTTTTCCTATCTCGTGATCGGTCCAATCAGGGTTTTGAAGGCCTTATTTGGCCTCTTTTCGAGGCAATTATAGATTTCATTTTCAGGGCACGTAGACACTCACGTTCAGGGATTTCATGGAACTTAACACTGTTTTAATTGTCGGCTGGAAACCTGCATTTCCTCCACCTGTTGATGATGTAGCACCTGCATGTACTCCGGCTATTGACAGGAAGGCTTAAGAGCGAATGCTGCAAGGTCTAGGTACAAGTAGTTTTCAAAGGATTGAAGGTTGAAAAGGCTTGATGGTTGAAATATCGGTTGAAATCTTTCGAGAGACAATAGCTTCTATATACTGCAGTTCGCGACTCATAGGAACTCATGTGTTGAGACTCAAAGCGGTGACATTGCAACCACTTTCATCTCATTTCAGCCATTGGAAACCATTTGGATACCTTAATTTCCAGCAAAATTTTATATTGACAGTCGCTGGTTTTCTGGACGTAGAGAGTATGCCTGGTAATCCTCTACACAGAGTTAAGTCTACAACTTTCGCTGCCTTCTATGTGATTTGAACTCGCAACTTACCGAGACACTTGAATTTGCGTTGGTTTTGAATTTATGTTAGCTTTCGTGTTGGTCTTCTGCTTTAAATAAGTTTACTTCATCCTCTATTAAATTCCTTCAAATTTTCAACAACCCGTCAGTCCCTTTAAGAGATATTCATTCAATTCCTCACCTCCATAACTCATTCTCAAGAAGATTGCTTTTCTCCAGCATTCTTGCTGAGAAATCCCACCAAGGTTTCAGAATCTGCATTAGTATTTTTGAACTCCAGTGTAGTCATCGAGACAGTAGGATGGAATAAGATGTGGCTCATGGAAACCAGCGCTGAATCAAGCGTCTATGCTCAGTGCAGAGAGCAGGGCGCTTATATTACCTTCAAATCGTATTTGTTGGCCGACACAAGGTTTGTGCACTGTATTGGACTCAATTTGTTGACGTCCCTCTATTGCTTTTCTTATAGGTCTTTCTTTTATGTCTGTTTGAAGGGGCTGCAATCCGAACCTCTGTTCGAGGCAGTGCCAGATCCCAACTCTCAAAGTGCTAATTATGTCATACTCAAATGCATGGACAATATGCATGACTACCCTTCTTACACCACGACTAGAAATGTAACTTTTTGAGTTCGAACATCTATCTCGTGTTAAACTATTCAATCCAATGCCGTGGGTTTCACATATTCCAGGCTCGAAATGCTTACCGGGACTTTTGATTTTTCCTTTCTTTTGAATCTGTGTTAGCTTTCGCGATTGTTTGGATCAGTCATGGCTTTGGTTGTCAAGGTAACATAGTCTTTGCATCATCTATGAAAATTGCTACTGGGTTTTCGAGCTATTGTTTAGTCTAGAATGAAAAATGCAATGCTCACAAAGATATATATATTAATGCTTATATTTTTAATAAACCATTATGTTTACATGCTTTCTTATCAGGCTCATAGCAAGAACTGAATAAATTTTAGGATTGAAAGTGCTCCTGTTGTTTTACAGTCTTATGTGTAAGGACTCAGGAGAAACAATAATATATGTGGAGCTTGTATTAATACTATCCATGAGTACTAATGGAAAGCTGGGATATGCCAATAGCTTATAGCCAATAGGATCTTCATAAGCCCCCATGCTTCCCAGCTTCCTCTTATTGTGCTATTCAACTTCCTCTCTTCAGTCTGTGTTAGTCAATTTTGAAGCTTTGTGGCCTTAATAAATCCGACGAGCTTTAATCCAAATGAGAATTCAAAGTGTGCTTGCTTTTGTGTTTTATTTTACTAACATGGAAGCCATGCTCCTGCGCACTCAAAATATAAAATATGGAATCGTGAAAATTTCCCACGTTACAACAACCTGCATAACCTGCATATATTAGATGGAGCACTTCTAGGGACCAAGTTGTCTAGCCTGAAGCTATTGCTAAACAAATCCAGTTGGGCATGGAGAATAGTTTCAAAGGTATCTGGTTAGCAGACAAGCCAAAGAAATCCCTCTTAGCCTGCGTTGCAGAGCAACACAAAGGTGGCATCAGTTGCGTTGCACAAAAGGCAAGTTAGCTGGATTCTCTACTCATTCGCCATGGTTTTCGCAAAGAACTTAGAGGGTGAATGAACTGCCATGCTTTTTTCAATACTAAAAGACATAGTATCTGTAAGATCTTATTCGTGTTATAAGTATTACGGTCAATTATCATTACCATTGCTTCTAACTGTTGCTATGTTTCTGTCACAGAAGTGACAGAAACTTATCTGTTTTGTGTTTGTTTTTTCAACTTTCATTTATCCTGGATAGTGTCTGGCTCATCTGTAAGCACAACAAGAAAATCCATCTTTTAGCACCACAAGTTAGCACCACTTATAGTTTTTGGTGAAAATGTGGTGGTATTGGCACCATTTACATTTATGTGGTGTTAAAGTGGTGTTATTAGCACCATTTATATTTTGTGGTGTTATAGTGGTGGTATTAGCACCACTTTTATTTTGTGGTGTTAGTATGGTGTTATATTAGTTAATATTATTGGAAATTGAGTTTTACCTTTATGAGAAATGCCATGTTGGAAGTACCATAAAGTGGTGCTAAGCTATTATTTTCCACATGGACATGTACAGGTAGGATTTAATTATGTGGATTTGCACCATAAATAAATTCACAAATAATTATTTTGAAAATAACTCAATTCAATATTTGTGTATTTTTTCATCAATTAAAATAAATGAACGAAGATTAATTTTATTTAAGGAAATAAATTCATGTGATTCATTTATGAGGTTTACACCACAAGCACAACAAGTTGAAAAAAAATATTTGGAAAATAACTCAACTCATTTATTTATTTTTATATTATTTAAACATATAAATACAATTGACAAATAAATAAAAACAACTATTTTTAATTTATTACTATTATAAAGTAGTAATAAAATTATTTGAATTTAAATTTGATTATTCATTTGAGATATTTTTATCTTCTTATTTTTTTTGATGGAAATTAGTATTATTATTAGCTTTTTAACACAAGGCATGGGTTTTAGATCCATCAATATGATCAATGGAGAAAACCTCTATCTAAGGCCCTAAAAGAAGCTTTTACGAATCTAGGACCAAGAAAGACACCACAAATTTTCCCACATATATTCCTAAGAGTATTCTTAGCCTCTAAGTATGGGCATTCACACTATTATAAGTTTTTAATCACTAGGGATATGTCCAAAGGCCCTCAACATTGTTGAATGAACAATCATAGGCCTCATCCTAAAGGAATCCTAAGCATAAAGAAATGTCATGTGAAAGTACCATATACTGGGGCTAAGCTCATATTTTTCACATGTACATGTACAAAAATGATTTAATTATGATGGTTTGCACCATAAACACAACATCATCACAAATAATTATTTTGTAATAGCTTAATTCAATTTTTTTCATTCAAATAAATGTCCATGATTAATTTATGAGGTTTTAAACCACAATCACAGCAAATTCAATTATTTGTTTTTATCGCTATTTAAACCAACAAGCTCACATGATTCATTTATGAGGTGTTGCACCACAAACACAACAAGATCACAAATAATTATTTTCTAAATAGTTCAAGTTGACTATTCATTTTCAATATTATTCAAGCAAATAAATACCCATGATTCTTAAATTTGACAAATAATTAAATACAACCAGTTTTAATTTATTACTATTATAAAATATTAATAAAAATGATTTGAATTGAGATTTCATTATTTGATAGGGCATATTTTTATTGATATTATTAAATTTTCTAATGGATATTAATATCATTACTATCCACAAGGCATGGGTCTCAAATCCTTGGAGATGTTCGAGGGAGGAAGCCTCTTCCTTGGGCCCTAAATGAATATTTTAGGAATCTAGGACTAAGAAATATGGTCAACACACATATATTCCTAATAATATTCTTAACATCTATATGTGGATATTGATTGCATTATAAGGTTTTGACCACTAGTGATAGGCCTATTGACCATCGACCTAGTTAAGAGAAGAAACCTAGGCCTTAGCCTAAATTAAACTTCTAGGCATGTAGGAATAATAATGATTTGTTACACTAACAAAAATGTCTTTTTGAGAAGATCTATGGCCTTATAATAGGGATAATGGGTGGAGTTGGAGGAACTAAAACTAGGTATAAGACTTTAGGGCATACAAATTATTAAGGAAGGAACCCCATGCCTTGGACCTTAGAGGAAACCTCTAGGCATATAAGATTAACAAGTATACCTTGAAACACCACATAAGGCCTCCTAGAGGTATCCTTGCCTTGATATTGGGGGTATTAATGGGTGTTTAGGCCCTTAACATGTTTGAGAGAGGAAACCTAGGCCTTATTCCCTAGTAAAATATTTTGTGCATCCAAGACAAAATACAACAGCTCAAAGCACTACACATCACATATTGCCCAGGTTATTATTTACCTCTAAGTAAGGAAATCGACACCATTATGATTTTTTTGCTAGTATGCACGGGTCTTAGGTTTTTGTATAATGCCATAGGAGGAAACTTGGGCCTTAAACCCTAAGGGAAGCTTTAAACCACACTCATAAACTCCAAACACTATCCTTGGCATCTGAGCATTCATATAAGTGACACTAGGTATGAAAACCATAGACATAGTCATGAGAGGAATTACGGGAACTAGGCCCTAAAGGACGGTTTTAGGCATATCGGGATAAGAACAATGACTCAAACTATCACTTAGAAGATCATGCAATCTATAAGATATAATTATTCTCAAAGTGGGATATGGGTGGAAATATGTGGGTCTGAGTAAATAGTTGGGGAATAAATTGAAAGAATTATACCCTAACATAATATTATTGAGGTAATGGGCAATGATCAATACCATGAACCATAGTATTATTGAGGTAATGGGCAATGATCAATAGTTGGATATGCGCATAATCAAGAGTTTTTGCATTGAGGGATGGATCTCAAGTCCTTTATTAGAGTCATAAAAGTAAAGAAAGAGCCTTATGTAGGTGTCCCAAGGCCTTCGTAATGATATTACATAGAATATGACCATGACTTTATCCCTAAAGAAACCATTAAGGCATCCAAATCCATTGAGACACTATGTATCTAGGTCTTATGGCCTTTTAGCCTTAGATAATATCAATGGAGGAGACCTAAATATCGACCACTAAAGGAATCTTCTAGCCATCCAGGGCTAAGAAGGTTTCCTCCATCAAGAAGGTTTCCTCCAACAACAACACATGGTTAGTGGAGGATACCTTAACCTTTGCCCCTAAAGCAAGCTTGTAACTATCTAGGGGTAATAAGTTTGCCTCCACCAACCATACACAACCTCCTAGTTGTATAATTGGTCTATGATTGATGATGTTTTTATATTTAGGTGGTGTTAAGTAGCATGCACATGTCTTAAGCCCTTGGGAATTATGTTCCATGGAAGAATACCATGTTTTTGTCCCTAAAGAAATCATTGACACATCTACATCCATGAATACTACCTAAAAGTAGCATTGATTACTTCAGAGGGGTATCTATGGCATTATGTATCTATGAAGGTTTCCTCCACCAATCAAACATGTCCTCCTGAGGGTATCATTTGCCTATGATTAAGGATGACAATTCCAATAGGTGGGTTTGAAAATATGTATGTGTCTGAATGCCTTGAGAATGACATTCTAGGGGAAAGACCATTCATTTGGCCCTAAAGAAACCATTAAGGCATCCAAAACCATGAACAATGCATTAAATCACCATGCATGACTTTGCAAGGGTATCCATGGCACTATGTATCCAAGTCTTTGGGACTTGGGGGATTGGAAATGGTCATGGGAGGAGGTATGAAGCTCAATATCTAATGGAATATTCTAGCCATATAGAGATAAGAAGGTTCTATCCACCAACAACACATCGCCTTTCAAGGGTCATTGGCCTATGATTGAGGATGTTAGTGAAATTAGGGTGTTTTGAGGAGTATGTACATGTCTTAGGGTGGTTGGAATGAAGTTCTAGGGAGGAATAACATGCTTTTATCCCTAAAGAAATCATTGAGGATTCCACAACTATGAACAATGCCTCGAAGAACAACAAATGACTTTGTAGGGATATCCATGGCATTATGTATCTAGGTCTTGTGGCCTTAGGGAATTCGACATGGTCAATGAAAGAGACTTAAAAATAGGGCCCTAAAGGAACATTGTAGCCATATGTGTCAAAGAAGGATGCCTTAACCAACCACAGATGGCCTCTTGAGGGTAGCATTGGTCTATGATTATTGATTTTAATGCCAATAGTTGGTTTTGAGCATTAGACACATGTCTCGGGGCCCTGGGAATGACACTCTATAGAAGAGGACCATGCCTTTGGGCCTAAAGAAACCATTTAGGCATACAAAGCCATAAATAATGCCAGAAAGCACCATGCATGGCTTCAGAAGGTATCCATGTCACTATGCATCCGGGTCACTAGGACTTGGGGAATTAGACATGGTCAAGGGAAGGGACCTGAACCTCAGGCTCTAAAGGAATATTCTATCCATCCAAAGATAAGAAGGATACCTCAACTAACCACACATAGCCTCTTAAAGGTAGCATTGGATTATGATTGAGGATCTTAGTATAATTAGATATTTTGAGTAATATCTACTTATTACAAGGCCATGGGAATGATATTCTAAGGAAGAAGACTATGTGTTTGGCCCTAAATTAATTCTTATGGCATTTAGAGCCATGAACAATGTGTCAAGGCATCATGCAACCATATATATGGTTCTATGTATCTAGGTCCTTGGGAATGTATGTGTCTTAGGGACTTGGGAATGATTCTTTACGAAATAAGACCACGAATGTTTCCCTAAAAAAACCATTGAGGAATCTAGATCCATGAAGAATGTCTCAAATAACCATGCATAATGTTGCAACCATATCTATGATGCTATGTATCTAGGTCCTGGAGCCTTGGCCTTGGTGTCTTAGACATGGTCAATGGAAGAGACCTAAACCTTGGGCCCTAAAGAAATTTTCTATCCATCCAAGGGTAAGAATGTTTCCTACACCAACCACACATGGCCTCCTTAGGGTTTCATTGGCATATGACTAATTATATCGGTGCCATTAGGTGGTTTTCAAAAATGTGAATGTGTCTCAAGACCTTGGGAATGACATTCTAGGGAAAAAGGCCATGCCATGGGCTCCAAAGAAACCATTGAGGCATTAAGAGCCATGAAACTATATTCAAATCACCACGCATGAATTTGTAGGGGTAATCGTGGCACTATGTATCCAACTATTGGGGACATGGGAGCATCAACATGGTCATGGGATGAGACCTAAATATTAGGCCATAAAGGAAAATTTTAGCCATCCAGGGCTAAGAAGGTTTCCTATAACAACCATACATGGCCTTCTTAGGGTATTATTAACCTATGAGTGAGGATGCTGATGCTATTAGGTGGCTTTGAAAAGTATGTATGTGTCATAGGGCCTTGAAAATGGTGCTATAGGGAAAAATACCACGCCTTTAGCCCTAAATAAATCATTTAGGAATCTAGAGTCATAAACAATGCCATAAATGAATTTGTAGGGGTATCCAAGGCACTATGTATCTTGGTCTTATGGCCTTGGAAACTTCAACATGGTCAATGGAGGAAACTTGAACTTAGGGACCTCAAGGAAGAACATTGTCAACAAAGACCACCTAAACCTCGATCCCTAAAGGAATCTTATAGCCATCCAAGGATAAGGAAGTTGCTTCCACTAACCACACATGGCATTCTGAGTGTATCATTGCCCTATGATTGAGGATGTCAGTGACATTGGGTGCTTTTGAGAAGTATATAGGTGTCTCAAGGCCTTGGGATTGGCCCTAAATAAATGGTTGAGGCATCTAGAGCCATGAAAAATTCCTTGAAGCATTATGCATGACTTTGCAGTAGTATCTATGGCACTATGTACCTAGGTCTGTGGCCCTTGGGCTTTGGACATAGTCATTGGAGGAGACTTGAACCTTCGGCTCTAAAAGAATCTTATAGCCATCTAGGGTTAAGTAGGTTTCCTCCACCGACCACACATAGAATCGAGGTATCATTGTCCAATGATACAGAATATTGGCACCATTAGGTGGTTTTCATAATTATGTAGGTGTCTCGGGACCTTGGGAATGACATTCTACGAGCGAAGACCATGCCTTTGGCCCTAGAGAAACCATTGAGGCATCTGGATCCTTGAACAATGCCTTAAAGAACCATGCATGGTATCCATGGTTATATATATCTAGGTCTTATGGTCTTGAGGCCTTGGTCATGGTCAATGGAGGAGACCTAAACCTCAAGCCCTAAAGGAATCTTCAAACCAACCATTCAAGTCTAAGAAGGTCTCCACCAACAACACATGGGATCCTAGGGGTATCATTGGCATATGATTGATGGTATACATGCCATTAGGTGGCTTTGAACAATATGTACCTATCCTAGGGCCTTGGGAATGATTTCCTAGGGAAGAATACCATGCCTTTGGCCCTAAAGAAATTGTCGAGGCATCTAAATCCATGAAAAATGCCTTAAATCCCCACGCATGACTTTAGAAGGATATACAAATAGACTAAAAATGAGAAATGTCTAATATTTTTACTACCTAAGCCTCCCCAACACAATTGTTTCTCATGGTAGCATTTAGCACCAATTGGGCTATGTCGATCAAGCCCACCTCTTCCCACTTGTAATTAAAGTAGTTTGATAATGGGATCCATCTATTCTCTTTTCACAAGGTCTACCAACAAGGGTTTTCTCACCCATCTGTAATACTTTGTTTAATTTAACCTCAACCCCAATGGCCAAATTCATGCAAGGTTGATGCATTTTCAATGCATTCCTTTTCTTTAGCCTTGTCAAAATAATAGATTTCCACCACTTGTACATAGGGGGGTGTATCTAGGGTTTGATTGAGAAGACGAGTATGATAAGGGTCTCAGGGGTCTATATACAAGAGGCATGAATGCATGAATATCAATGTCACATGCCCCCCTATCTTAGTTTCTTGGAAAAAGTAACTGCTAGAAATAACGGTCCTAGACTTTGTTAATTTCCTTGGAAAGAACTCTGATCAATGTGTATATATGGATCAACATACAATATAACCATCCCCATGGAATCTTCTTGGACATTAACCCTCTAGTAGTGCAACCACAACTAGGTGTTAACAAGCCTTATCATGGTTGAGAGAGGAAACCCAAGCCTTAATCCCTAAAGAAATATTATGGGCATCTAGGTCCAAACATGATTCCTAAAACCATCGTGCATGATTTCTTGGGGTTATTATTCACCTACAAGTAGTGATATTGGTGCCATTATTATGGTTTTCAACTAGGTATATATATGGGTCTCAAGGCTCTAGACATGACTGGGGTAGGAAACTCGACCCTTAGTCCCTAAAGGAATTTTTTAGGAATTCAATGCCATGATTAACACCTAAAAGCATCATATATGACCTCCCAATGATATGTGTAACTTAGAGTGCTAATATGTGCATCATTAGGGATTTCTTAGGTTCTCAAAGTCTTATACATGGTTAGAGAAGAGTACTCGAGGTGCAAGCTATAAAATAATATTCTAAGAATCTAAGGCTGTGAATGATGGCTAAAAGCACTAGACATGATATATTGATAGTATCCCTAATCTCTGAGTGGGGATATCGATGACATAAAACAATTGCCAAAACTAGTTATGGTTCTCAAGGCTATGCACATGGTTCAAGGAGGAATCAAACTATACAAATTTCATAGGATCATAACACAAGGAAAATCCTAAAACCATCCAATTTAAGTAAAGATTCTTAAAAAATTTCTCACAAGTAAAACTGTAGGGAATGTAACAAGGAAAAAAGTGAAAATTTTGAATCTTTAATATTGATATTTTTCAGTTCAAATATGCATCTACATTCTCAAAAATTTGGGGTGAGAGAGTTTGTTGGATAACGCAATGATAGAGTAAGTGGAGGACTAGCATTGAAAATGGAAATAAGAAGCAATTTTAGGTAAGGCCATCATAAAGTCTATAATGACTTGGAGATAATTCTTTCATTATTCATGATGGTGGTAGAGGAGGATGAAACATCAACCATTGGATTCACCATTCTTTCAAGGTGAGTTATCTTATCTACATACTCCGTGCAACTCATTTGCAAAACTAAAAAACAAAGGATTCTCTTTATTTGATTTTAATGGCACCTCGTTACTAATTCTAGGGCGAATTTCATGGGGGTTTTTGCATTTTTCTATAATTACAAACACGCATTCAATCAATTCCATATGATGATAGATGTATGTTAGGCTCATGAGAATATGTAGACACATGTTTAGGCTACACATTTCACCCATGGTATTATCTTACTCAAACATGTTAGGATTACACACTTGAATTGATCAATGGCTCATTTACATGGTGGTACAACTCTTTTATAAGAGTAACCAACCACCATTTCTGGATAGAATACATGGTTACATAGACACTCATATGTGAATAATTTTTCGTCATCTACACTATATTTTGGTGGGAACTTGTTCTCATGAATGGTTGCACAAAAGATCTATGACATCTAATATTATTATCACAGAACGGTGGGACTACCACATATCCACCATGTATGCACACATATATTTTGTTTGAAGAACCACTTCCCTCATTTCTAGTTATGTTCCTTGCATTGACTAATGAGTGCATCTAGGTTTATCAAGAATAATAATAAAAATATATAATAATAAAATAAAATATATCCCTCTCAATATTCATATTTTAGCTTTGTTTTGATCCCTCTTGGTCCTTAATAGATATGGATTTTTGAAAAGCGAACATAGTTCCATTAAACTCTAGATCTATCATTTCTCAAGAGGGATCAAATCACCTAAGGTCCAAGTATTTATTTTCTACTTACTTAGAGATATACAAATAATGCCATTATTGAAGAGGAGTATGGTCATCTATACATTCAACAATTTGTTTACAAGGTATATTAGTTATCAATTTTTTTTTATTAAAATGTTAAAGTTTTTAGTATTAAATAATTTAATGTTTTTTTTTTTTTTCTTAAATTATAATTATCCATTTTTTTTATATCTTGGAATTTTTGTTTTTTCAAGATTAGAAAAATTATACAGCTTTTCAAAATATTTAATAAATGTTTTGGAAACTTTAGAAAATGTTTATTACAATGAAATCAAAATGGAAATGGAAATTTATTTTTTCATCTATTTCAATAAAATTAAAAATTAAAAAAATTACTAAAATGGTTTATTAATATAATAATTATTAAAATTTCATTTTCCATCCATCTAAAAAAATTAGAATAGTTACTAAAATGGTTTGTTAATAAAATAATTATTAAAATTGTTTATTAATATTATGATTAGAAACATTTAAAAACTCAAAGAAAATTCATTTTCCCGCTATAAACCTCATTTTCCCTCTATTTCCCCAAAAAATAAGCTTATTATAAGCCGCCTAAGAAGGCGTGATTAATGAATAATACATTTTGAGATTGAGAGGTGAATGCTATTCGCGTTTTGAGAGTTTCTTTTGATCCTTGTGTAGGCGGCTAGGGTTACAACCCTAGCTTCCCTCTCCTCTCCCATGCGAAAGGCGAAGGACTTCACCCTTAGCCTTTTGTGACAGTCTCTGCAGTTTTGGTGATCCTCTGCAGCTCAGGCGAGGCTGGCTCTTATCCAGCCGTGGATCTATGGCTCTTCTCCGGTGGTGGATATGCAGTCTAGGAGAGGCATATAATCCCCTGTTCCTTTTATCCTATGTTTACTCGGGGGTTTGTTGCCCGAATCAGTTTGGTTCTGGTAGTCTCTTTGGGTCGTTGAGGGGTATTTTGGGTATGGGCATGGGCTTGCTGGTCGATAAGCTATTCCATCGCCCTTCCAATGAGGTTTTCATTGACCAGAGGCCCTTCCATTTTCCACAGCTGCACCTGTTCCTTTTTTCAGGTGTCCATTCGAGGTTTTGTTGGTCCCTTTGGGCAATAGTATGTTTGATTCCGACAGTCTTTTTCAGTCGTTGAGGGGTATTTTGGGTATGGGCATGGGCTTGTTGGTTGATGAGCCATTCCGTCGCCCTTCCAATGATGTTTTCATTGACCAGAGGTCCTTCCATCTTCCATAGCCACATGTCCGAGAGGTACCTGTGATTGAGGAGCTTCCTGATGACCATGAAGCTTCACCATCTGTATCCGGTGGTGGCTTGTTCTCTGTTCTGGCTGCGGTGGTGGTACCTTTCATCCTACGGTGGCGGAGAGGTAGCCAACTTCTCGCTTTTGATTTCGCGGTGGAGGCTCCAAAGTCTATGACCTTTCCCATGGATTTCGATCTCAAACTAAGCCTCTTTAGTCACCTTGTGCCTGATTTGAAGGTGACATCCGTGAAGGTAGACAAGGACATGTTTGGAATATCTTAGAACTGTTGGAATATATTATGAT
Organism: Larix kaempferi; assembly: GCA_027924585.1. Taxonomy (NCBI): domain Eukaryota; kingdom Viridiplantae; phylum Streptophyta; class Pinopsida; order Pinales; family Pinaceae; genus Larix; species Larix kaempferi. The sequence goes on along the minus strand of BSBM01000769.1, from coordinate 922,359 downwards.
TTTCTTTGCATATTAGTTTGGATTTTAAATTTTTAAGCATCTTGAATTCTACGAAAACTTGAAGTTTTAACGTTCTTGTGTTATTGGTGCCTACTATATAATGCAAAGTACGAGGCAATGAAGCTTTGTTGTATGGTCTTGCACCGTAGAGCCTATCCTCAAGAAATAATTGAATGATTGAGATATGTTGTTCCTTTTTCTGGATCTTATATGGAGTTTAATTTAATGGGACTGATTGGTCAATTTATATGGAGCAACTTTGTTTTTAGTACCAGGACTGTAAAAAATTCTCAATTTAATGGGACTCATTGTTGTTCAACAGGTTTGGGAGGTGAAACTTATCGCAGCAAAACATTCAAGCAATGATCTACCCAAGCAAGAGTCTTCCAAAACATCAGAGTCTGGATTGATTTCAATGTCAAAGTTTACAGCGATGGTGCTGCCTTCTAATCCTAATGCCAAAAATCAGGATGCCCAAAGGATTCCCTCTAAACTATAAAAATAAAAATAGTACCAGGCTTAATAAACCTTGCATCAAACAAGGCTTTACTATTGCTGTATGGACTTGCACCGTAGAGCCTATCCTCAAGAAAAAATTGAATGATTGAGATATGTTGTTATTTTTTCTGTATCTTATATATGGAGCTTAATTTAATGGTACTGATTGTTAATTTATACGGAGCAACTTTACTATTAGTATCGGGACTGTAAAAAAGTCTCAATTTAATGGGACTTATTGTTGTTCAACATGTTTGGGAGGTGAAACTTATCTCAAAAAAACATCACATAATGATCTACCCAAGCAAGAGTCTTCCAAAACATCAAAGCTTGGATTGATTTCAGTGTCAAGTTTTACAGCGACGGTGCTACCTTCTAATCCTACTGCAAAAAATCGGGATGTTGGTTCTGTCTCTTGAGCCCTCCAAGCTCTATATTTATCCCCTTTCCCCTGGCACGAAGCAAATGCAGTAAAAAACGTAATATACGGTTGTTTTTACAAGCACCATTTACCTACGGAAATCGGTGACATCTTAATAGACCTAGAGCTTATAAAGCACAAGCAGGGGTCTTATGGCAGGTTCATATGTCTATTAAGTGCCACCTAAATATGGGACAGGGCTAAAGAGCGGGCACGAAAATGTACAGGTTTAGTAGGTGATCCCAACCTTAGTAGAATATAAATATAATCGTACAAAGGTATATAAAAATAGTACCAGGCTTCATAAACCTTGCATCAAACAAACTTTACAGTTGCAATATTATTCTTTTAAGTGTTTCACAGTTTACCATTTTCTAGTTCTCCCTGAAATCATGTTCAATCCATATTAAATAACTATAAGCCTTCAGTACTTGTATGGTTCCATCCAAAGTCAATCCTGAATGATTCTTACGGGAAAGTCTACAACGAATAGTCTGGAGTATTTTTTACATTTTTACCTTTTTGTTTTGGTTGTGAGGTAGCAAAGTTAAAGGATCAAGCTCAACTTTTTGGTTTTGGTTGTGAGGTAGCAAAGTGCAAGGCTCGCGGTTATAAGAATCTCATACATTAATAAATTCATATACTTATAAATTTTTTGGTTTTGGTTGTGAGGTAGCAAAGTGCAAGGCTCACGATTATAAGAATCTCATACATTAATAAATTCATATACTTATAAATATTTTGGTTTTGGTTGTGAGGTAGCAAAGTGCAAGGCTCAGGGTTAAAAGAATCTCATACATTAATAAATTCATATACTTATAAGACATTCTCAATATATATAATATATTTAAATATAAATTAAATATAAATTTGAGATAAAATTATCAAACATTTTTATTATATACATATTCTCAATATATATAGGCATATTTTATGAATAAGGAAAAGAAAGAATGTTTAAGTGAGTTTGAATATAGATAGGAAGTTCAAATCAAACTTTTGAATATATAAGAAAGAGAAATCCAGAGTCGTTATTAAAGTAGAAGCACATCATCACTACTTTGATATAGTTTTCAAAATTCTAATTGTAACCAAAATTATACCAGACATGGGTCATGTTTGAAGGACACTGTGCACAAAGAAGGACACTGTGCACAAAGAGTATTGGAGATGAGGATGATTTATATAAAAAGAATTAATATGTAAAATCAATCTTGCTATATATAAATGTAATGTGAGTATTTTTCCACCATTTATTATTTCATGATGTTTTGTATTATATATATATTATGTGATTTATATTTTTTTTAATCATTTATTATTTTATGGTGCTTTGCACCATATACAATTTTGCTTATATTAAATAATAATAATAATTTTGGTGTTTTGCACTAAAAATGATCAATCCATGTTGGATTGGTTTTGATGTTTTGCACCACAAAATCTCAATCCACTTAGGATTGGTTTTGGTGGTTTGCACCATACATCATGGAATGCCACATATTCATTTAACACCAAAATCAACTTTTTTACAAACACCACTTTTGCACCACAAGTCTTAGCACCACTTGCGTATCCCCACATTATCATCACTTTTGCACCACAATTTGAAACTTCAGGATTTCTGAAATCCTTTACAAATAGTGGTGCTAATATGAGGCTAAAATTCCCTTTTTCTTGTAGTGAAGCTTGGTTGTTTGACTCTTTATATTTTTTTTCTTTAAGGTGAATCCCTATGAATGTTGTCTTTGTGATAGAAACTTAACCTTATTGTTTCTGTTTTTTCAACTTTCATTTATCCTGCACAGTTACTGGCTTATCTGTAAGCTTTGTTGTTTGATTCTCTTTATTTTCATTAAGGTGAATCCTTGTGCACTGTATTGTTTTTTGTTGAATTATGGGATTGTTGTTTGATTGGTGAATCCTGTGTACTGTATTCGGTTGAATATGATAATGGAAATCAGAAAGAAAAAAGAAAAAATATCTCCTCGAGTATTAGAAAGAAAAAGAAAAACGCAGTGATTATCAATTTATGATTTTTTCGAAGAAAATCAATATTAAGACTTAATTCGAAGGTTAAATACTAAACATAAAAATTCTTATAGAAAAATCGAGAATAATAAAAAACTTAATTTACTGTTCATTAGATGGTTGTAAATACACAAAACAAGAACGCAGTAGAAAGAAGCGTTTTTCGGATAATTTTCATATTTTTATTGTTTATTTTATAAATATAATAATTAAAAAGTATATCAATGGTTGAAAATACACAAAACAAAAACAAGAACAAGCACAAAGAAGGGTTTTTAGATGGTTTTTTTTCTGATAATTTTCATATTTTTTAATTGTTTATTTTATAAATATAATAATTAAAAGTATATCCATGTATATCTAAAATTTTAAATATAAATTTGTAATAATTTTTTAATTTTACAAAGATATTATGACATTTTGAACTATAGTAAATTATTGTTAACCATTGTGAACTAAAGTTAATCATACTCAATCATATGGTTGACCACAGTTGGTCAATAAATAGTAATAATAATATTAATCAGCTATGGTTGATTATTAACAATACTAATATTATTAACCATGGTTGATTATGGTTGACCATGGTCCACCAAAGACAACCATAGTTAGTCATATTGGTCAACCATGGTCTACCAAAGTTAACCATGGTCAACCATAGTGAACAAAAATCCAAATTCAACTATGGCCAACTAAAGTAAACTAATGTCAATTATGACATTCCAAAGTCAACTATGGTCGACTTTGGTCAACTGTGATTAATCAAAGTCAACTAAAGTCAACCACGGGTAACTAAAGTTAATCATGTTCAACCATGGTCCATTAAAGTAAACCAAGAACATTGATAATCAACTGTTGTCAAAAGGAAACCATGAACAATCAGTCAACCATGGGTAACTAAAGTTAATCATGTTCAACCATGGTCCATTAAAGTAAACCAAGAATAATGATAATCAAGTGTTGTCAAAAGGAAACCATGAACAATCATAGTCAAGCATGGTCAACCATAATTAATTTAATGAATTTATCATTATTATTTATACAACAAATCGTTAATATGGTTTACCATGTTGCACCATGGTCAAGCATGAAAAACTAAAGTCTATAGTGGAAGTTAAATACAACCATGGTCAACTAATGTAAACCATGAACAATCTTATAACCATGGTCAACCATAATCAACCATATTCAATGATTACCAACCAAATCCTACATGGTCTAGTATGCTAAACTAATGTCAATTATGCTCAACTAAAATAAATTAAAGTCACATATGGTAATCCAAATTCAACTATGGTCAACTAAAGTAAACTAATGTAAATTATGGCAATCCAAAGTCAACTATGGTTAGCTTTGGTCAACTTTAATCAACTAAAGTAAACCATGGGTAACTAAAGTCAACCATGTTCAATCATGGTTAATTAAAGTCAACCATGAACAATCATAGTTAACCATGGTTAACCAGTGAACCAAAGTCAACCATAATTAATTTTATAAATTTATTATTATTATTATTTATATAACAATCAATGGGAGAGATCCTCTAACGTGATATAACGTTATAACGTTAGTAACAAAATAATTAAAAAAATTCATGTCGGCTCATAAAATAAAAAAATTATGATTTTTTTTTTTTAAATCCATGTTAATTCATAAAATAAAATATTATGAAAAGTAATTAACATAAAAAATTAAAACTTAAACCCGGATCTATCAATCAAGAAAGAACAAATTTCTTGAGTTTAAATTTAAAAAAGGAAATACACCTCAAGAAATTGGATCCCTCTCGGTGCTTGATAGATACGAGTTTAAGATGAATCTATGCTGGTTTCTATAAATAAAACTATTTGATTATTAATTATATAATTATACCAATTAGTAAAATAGACATTCAACAATGATTTATTAATATTTATATTGTTAATTATATAAATATAGTATATTTTAAGACTTGTTTTATTTTTATTCATATTAATTTTATTTCTTCAAATACCAGCCATCAACTAATTTTATTAATTTTAGTTTTATTGTAGTTTTATTTATTCATTTATTTATTTATTTTATTTACTTTACTTTATTTATTTTATTTTAATTTTTATTTTAATTTCTTCATCGTGTCAGTTATCCACTAGAAATAACCACATTTTTCAATGTGGTTAGTGATCTGCGTATATCAACCATGACCACACATTTAAAAGTAGTTGCGGATCGTCGTATACCAACCACATTTAAAAATGTGGTTGTTGTTAATTTTACTGTTCATTAGATGGTTGTAAATACACAAAAGAAGAACAAGTAGAAAAAAGGGTTTTCACATAAATTTCATGTTTTTTTATTGTTAATTTTATAAATATAATAATTAAAAAGTATATCCATGATTGAAAATACACAAAACAAAAACAAGGATATTAAAAAAGTATATCAATGTATATCTAAAATTTTAAATATAAATTTGCAATAATTTATTTATTTTACAAGGATATTATATCTAAAATTTTAAATATAAATTTGTAATATTTTTTTAATTTTACAAGGATATTATGACATTTTGAGACACAAATTTATTTTCTTTATTTTTTCATTTAAAAATATAAAAATATATTTTTAATTTTATTTTTTTAATAAAAAATGAAGGGAAAAAACCGAAATATTTATGTAAATATTTGTTAAAGAAGATTTCAATTTATCATTTTAATAAAACCCAAATTTATTAAGGTATCCATAGCACATCATTTTTTTTTCAATTGAATACAACAGTGATTTATTATGATATCCTTATGTGTTTGTGAATTGACAAATCGCAAGGTGATCCAGGTGATGATTTGGTTCGTTGAGTATTTGAGGACGTGTGATAACTGGCACTCAAATCGCCCCTTGTCCGCGACGGAATTTTTTTTGGCAAGGCACAGTTCCACCCTTTCGCGTTTTTTGGGGAATTTCAACAATCTGGGTCATCTTAAAATGGGTCAAAACCCTTAGGGATATAGTTCCATGGAATAGTCCCGTAGTAAATGGGGTGGAACTATGATTCAATCATTTTTTATAACCAGATCTAGGGAACAAATCGCCGAAAAAGCGGGGCGATTTGAGTGCCAATTATCCCACGTCGTATTTGAGCAGACGGATTTCGATCATTTCCCCCCAAAAATGGAAGATGGATGGTCTACTGTTAACAATCGTATCTTAAAATTTAGAAGCAGGTGGGAAGAGGGAGTTCTGCTCCATGTGTTTCCCATAGCCGTGTGTATGAGACATTATATTACTATCCACAACATGCATAAATACAGTCAGGACGTTCAAGAATTCTATGACAAATACAGTGACTCAATTAATGAGTACATCGCTTCCGTGGTTTCACCAGCTTTAACAGATGCTCAGTCTCACGAGTTAATGTTCAAAGAACTTGTTAGAAGATGGGAAATTTATAGAGTGATGGTTCAATACATGTCAAAGTTGTTTTACTATTTAGAAATCCACTTCATTCCAAGGCACTCCCTTCCTACACTCAAAAAAGTTGGACTCTTGTGTTTCCATGGCATGGTCTATGATCATGAAATGCGGATTAACGTAGAGGATGCCCTTATGACACTTATTGGGCGAGAGCATGAGGGAGAAAGAATTGAAGGGGATTTAGTGAAAAATGTTCTGGCCATTTTTTAGGAGATTTGAAATCCTAGTGACATCATGGATTTCTATGCAAACGATTTTGGAATGACCATTTTTGAAGGTGTTGGAGCTTACTATTCTGAAAAGTATGCTTCATGGATTTTAGACGATTCGTGTTTGGATTATTTGTTGAAGGTGGAAGAATGTTTGAATCATGAGGACAGAGTTGCCCATTATTTGCACCCGAACAACCAGCAAAATCTATTGCAGATTGTACAAACTAAGCTCCTTTCTTGTTACCAGACTCGACTTCTTGAAAATGGGCATTCAGATTGCCTTGCACTGCTCAGGGAATATAGGGAAAATGATCTTTTAAGGATGTGCATGCTATTTTGTAGAATACCTAATGTCTTGGAACCAATTGCAAACATTTTTAAAACATTTGTAATCAGTGAAGGAGCTTCACTAGTTCAACTGGAAGAAGATGATATAAGGGATAAGGTAGGGAAAAAGGATTTAGATGGAATTAAAAAACAGGTTGCATATGTGGGGACTGTTGTTGAGCTGCATGATAAGTATATGAAATATGTTTCATATGCCTTTCAACACCGTACTTTTTTTATCTAGATTTAAATGAAGAAATGGAGATATTTTGTAATAAAGAATGTTGGGATGTGACAACCAATTGACGGTTTAGGTCAAGGTGGTTTCACCAATGGTATAATCGGTTATCAGTTATGTGTAACTAAAGAAGGAGGATTGCTTAAATATGTAGCCCATTGAGGCAAATATTGAGTTGGGGCTTTAAGCTCTCTCCCAGATAGTTTGTAAACTATTGTTAATGATGAATAAAGTGAAGATGTATTTGTAACTTCGGAAGATATTCACTTGTATATTGTATGTATTACATTTGTACTTTATTGTATCCCCAACAGAGATGTATTATTCCTCCGATTGGAAGTGTCGTCATTTGTATTTGCAAGTGTTGCAAGTTATATTGTAAGTGTCGTAACTTATATTTGATGGGTTATTAGACCACCTTGATGGGGTCGGACATGTATGAGTCATGTGGGTTAAACAGTTATTAGACCACCCTAGTGGGCTTCATCCCAGCCATCATTATGTTGAGTGGTTAAGTTGGGGCCGACCTAATTGAGTAAAGGTCAAGTGAAAGTCAGTGTATAAATAGAGAGGGTGTTTCTCTCATTTTACACATTCACTCACTTCGCATTAGTGAGAGAGAGGAGGAGTTCCCACAAGTGGAGAAGGAGTATGCTGCTGAAGATATCTATCTCTCGGGTTTGATCATTATGATCCTTATATTGGTGCATATTCTATCTCTGAGGAAGTTGTCGGGTTTTTCACCTTCTTGGCTTTCCCTAGTGAAATGTTTTGTGTCTCTTGTCTCTTGTCTCTTATGCTTGATATGCTATACATGTTATTATTTCAGTTAAGATCCTAGATCTATTGAATTAAATGATGGAAATATAACATGGTATCAGAGCTAGCCTGAAGGAATGCATGGTATGGCATTTATGAGACTTGTTGCACTTGAGACAAATTGGAAGTCAGGGCTTGGTATAACAAAAACTATTCATCGTGGAACTTTCTCTATAAATCCATTTTGGTGAAGGGTTGGGTTTTGAAGCTTCTACAGGTCGTAGATAACATCCCCATGTACCTTGTGTCAGAAGCGCAACATCGGATTCATTGTACTTTGTGATTTATGATATGTACAAGTTAGGGTTTATGCCTCTTCCAGATCTCAGTCATAAACAAGTGACCTAGGAAAAAAGGTTACAACTTGGGATATGAATCTCCAAATGAAATTTTGTAAAAAGTGACAGGTAGGGCACAAATTGTACTTTCACAGGTCCTCTTTTCAGAGGCCTAAGTCGAACCAGTGACATGTGTCCCTCCATACAAGTTCAATATCCTGTTTTATCCCATAAACAGATCATGTTGCGACATTTGGCATATCTCTCTCTCAGAGAATCCATTTGAGGTCAGACCCGTGGGGTTGGAAAGATGTCAGGTCAGGATAACATAGGCCAAAGGTTCAGACCCCGTGGATCCAAAATTTAAGATATGTGCCAGAAAGAATAAGTTGCATATTTCTGACAAAACATAATTGGATTCTGAGCACCTTCATTCTTGGCTTGTCACTACTGCGGGAATTTAGGGCTTTGGAGAAAGTTGGAATTTTTGGAATCGGAGACCATAGATGAATGCTCCTCATCAAAATCAAAATTTACAGATCAAGATCGAATTTTTTGGTTGGGTAGAAGGCTGGGCTTGATTAAACCCTAGTTCGGGATTTTGATCAGAAAGATGGAAAATTAGGGCTTCTGCAAAAGTTGGAATTTTTGAAATCTGTGACCACGGCTGGAAGCTCCTCAGGAAAATTGAAGCTTAGAACATAATATCAAACTTTTTGGATGGGAAGAAGACCAGGATTCATCAAACCCTAGTTCAGGATCATGTCTAGAAGATCCGGAAGTTTCAAAGGCAATTTTGAGGGGTCAAATTTTGAAGATTTCAAAATTAAAGTATACCAGCTTGATCAGCTCAACAAGGCACATCTTTTCATCCAATCAGAAGTTTGAAATTCAAAGTTTGAATTTTTAGGGTTTCTCTAACAAACCCTAATCCAGGTCCAGATCCAGTTTCAGCAAATCAAATTGGATTGGGTTAATCCTACAAGAGAATGAATTGGACACCTGCATAGGTGAAGAAGTTCCAGTTCCAGAGGGAGATAAGGCTAAGGCCTTACATAAGAAGACTACAAGCAATCTCGACAGGTATGACTTGAGGAAATATAGGTATGTTTTGAAATTTGTTAATGATTAAGGGTGAATCCACGAAGCTGGCTCACCATTTTTGGCAAGCGGAACCCAAATTTTTTTTTTTTCATACCCTCGATTGAGGTATTTTCAAGCCCTCCATCGAGGTTTAAAACCTCGATCGAGGGTTTCAAAATACCTCGATTGAGGGCTTGACAATATCTCAATCGAGGGTTTTTAAACACCTCGATCGAGGGTTGAAACAAGACCTCGATCTAGCTTTTCAAAAGCTCGATCTAGCTTTTAAAAGCTCAATCTCGATTTCAAAAAAAAAAAAAAAGGCTTGCAACCTTTTTTTAGGCCCTCGATCAAGCAATTTGCTCGATCGAGGGTTTTAAAATACCTCGATCGAGGTCTAGTTAAAACCCTTGATCGAGGTCTAATTAAACCCTCGATTGAGGTATTTTAAATACCTCAATCCAGCAAATAGCTCGATCGAGGGCCTAAAAACAGGCCAAGAGCCCTTTTCACTGCAGAATGAAAGTTTTGTCTACCTTCCAGAGGGTTAAAGCATGTCATTAAATGCACATTAATGGGAGGAAATGACACCATTGGATTCATCAATGAATCATCTATCCAGATACTTAAAATTTATGAATTTTTATGTTCGTATGTCTTTTGTTTTTAAATTTCTACTAAAACTTGCCCTAAAAAACCCTACCGACAACCTCGATTGAGCTCAAAGATAAATCCACAACATTCAAAATACACATCCAAAAAATTTGAAAAAATACACAAGCACTAGATAAACGCGTCCTCTTCAAAAGGGTATTTTTAGTTTTGCAAATTATGTAAACAATCAAAAGATTTGGTGCACGAACACACATGTGTGCAAAATGCGACGGAAATATTCATTGGTCAGTTTAAAAAAATAATAATAAATATAATTTTTCGAGAAAAAATAAACAAAAAATAGGTAAGCACTAGTGCATTTTGTCTAGATCATGTTCACATATTTCTTTTTTTAAATTATTACTTTAACATTAAATTATTGTGCATGAACACAAACTACTTGTTAATTGCTCTTCAAATTTGTAAGTACACACGTTTCATTAAATGAAAATTCGATGTGATAAATGACATTGGTATATTTCGAAAAAAATGTCATTGGAAAGGAAACATAATTCTCTACATTTCGTTTTTCAACCGCATGTCAAAATTCACGTGGTAAATATGAGTTTCGAGGGATTCAATTTAATACATGGGTAAAATTTTCTGTTTTTCACCGTCATATTTGGCCAAAAAGAGTTACCCATCTTCATGGAATCACCCAAAGTTTATGATATGTTTGTCTTCATATTATTGAGGTTAGTACAATCTTGATTAATTTTAGACTTGTCTTATCACCCTAGTAAAAGTATGAATGCATGATAAAAGACATTCACTGATTAGGGTTATGACACTTATAATTGTATTAATGCACTGTGGTGTTGTATGAGGATGATATTGTCCGCTAACATGAAAGGTACATCAAGAAAGACAAATCAAGTTCTAGATCAATAGCATATGACCATGGTGACATGAAGACAAAGACCCACCCATAGTCATGGATCACATAGAAGCTCTACTTACGAGGTATGTATAATTTTGGTTCTACAATGGTTAACTTATGAGTTATGTAGGTAACTAGCACAAGTCTTTGATGAAGAACAAAAAGACATTATATGGGTATGTTAGACATAACTAGCAAGCATGATAATGTAGGTATGTTTTTCCTATATCAAGTTAGAATCCTTGTGTTAGGATCTTATACTTTTGTATGAATGATAATGATTATTCTTGAAGTTAGAAGTTTAAGTAATCAAGGGTTTATGCATATTATGTTTCTTACTTTGATTGATGATATGACTAACCAGAAGAGTCCTATGGTCAAATAAGAATATGCATGAGTAAAAGAAGTCTTCCTGAAACCTTCAATACTAACGCTTATTACCTATGTATAAAAAGATCACGACCATACATATTTAAGATTATTTAGAATCATAAAGTTTTGATAGTATTGAGATTATACTAATGGATGTATGATTATGTATGAGATCTTGAGGATGACACAATGATGATACTAGTGCATACTTAAGCATGCATAGTGGTCCAGGATGGATATAAGTTCAAGGACATATAATCTAGGAAGCAAAGATCAAGAGGGAGCACACTCCAGTAGTTCCTGTAAGGAAGCAAAGATTTAGAGGGAGTCCACCCGACAACCAAACAAAGATAAATATTTGAATTGTAATTTCTTGTATGATGATGTTCCTAGATTTAGGATGTATATTATGCATTTTAGAAAATTTGCATCAATGAACAAGATGCTACTAATATGCAGTTAATGGGTAAGTGGCCTATGGTAATATACAACATTCCATTGCTACTTATCTAGAATGAAACTTCTTTGCTAACATGTTGGGAGTTGTGCACACTCTTAACAAATGTTCTGGTAGAGATGGAAGGCATCTAGAAAGTTACCGTGTGAATACGGAATATGGATAAATGTTGTATTGAAGCATTAGCTAAGATAATTGCATGACTGTATGACATATGTCTTTATGCATAAGAATTTGTTTTGAAAAACTATAAGAAGTTTCTAATTATGCAATTGAATTTGACTTGTAGGAAAGATCATGTACAATCACCTACAAAAGAAGCACAACAACATTTGTTCCAGCAATGAAGTTCACTATCTATTGAAGATATTGAAGAATTTGAAGTTCCCAGGATCCAGGATGCAGTAATGGAAGGATGCCATGATCAAGGAATACCAATCCATCATGAAGAATGATCTTTGGGATGTGGTCCCAAGACTAGAAGGGAAGTCTGTTGTGACTTCCAAGTGGATCTATAAGATCAAGCATGCTACATATGGAAGCATAGATAAATACAAGGAAAGATTTGTGGCTTATGGCTTCTCCCAGAAAGAGGGGATAGATTATGAAGAGAATTTTTCTCCTATAGCCAGATACACTTCCATCAAAACAATACTTGCTCCGGCTGTAGTGATGAAGTGAAAGATACACCAAATGGATATGGCGTAGTCGAAGAGGAAGTGTATGTGGAGCATCCACTCGGTTTTGAGACACATGACAGGGAGTCATATGTGTGCAGATTGAAGAAATCCTTGTATGGCTTGAAGCAAGCTTCTAGGACATGGTACGATAGGATAGACAACTTCCTGTCTAGCTTGGGATTTACCAATAGTAAAGCGGATTCCAACCTTTACTACAAGGTTGAGGAAGGAAATCCAGTGATACTTCTATTGTATGTGGATGACTTGTTTGTGACATGTGAGGATAGATTGATTTCCGACACGAAGAGGAAGCTTGCTGCCGAGTTTGAGATGAAGGACTTGAGTATGATTCACTACTTTCTAAGCATGGAGGTGTGGCAAAGTGCAGATGGAATCTTCCTTAGACAAGGGAAGTGTGCAGTAATGATCCTGAAGCGGTTCAAGATGATGGACTGGAAGGCCATGGCCACACCTATGGAATCAAACCTGAAGCTATTGAGTGATGCTTCATCAGAGTCGATTGATGCCACGATGTATCGTCATATGATTGGGTCGTTGATGTACCTGACGAACACGAGACTAGATATTTGCTTTGTGCTGAACACCTTGAGCTAGTTCCTGATGGATCCTAGACATGTTCACCTGATTTCTGTAAATATTATTCTGAGGTACCTGAAGGGTACAGTTGATTATGGGCTCAAGTATGATGCGAATCAAAAGTTTAACTTGGAGGGTTATGTTGATTCAGATTGGGCAGGCAGTGCTGCAGATAGGAAGAGCACTTCGGGGTGCTTCTTCAGTATGGGATCAGGTGTGATCTCTTGGTTTAGCAGGAAGCAATCCTTCGTAGCACTGAGTACAGCCAAAGAAGAGTATGTCACAGCTTGCTCGGCTAGTTGTGAGGTAGTATGGATGAGGAAGCTACTATCTGAGTTATTTGATCTCTCGTTGGATGCTACCTGTATCTTTTGTGACAACTAGAGTAGTGTGAAGTTGTCTAAGAACCCGATGTTCCATGACAGGTCAAAGCATATCGAGATCAAATATCACTATATCAAGGATATGGTGCAGAGAGGAGCAGTGAAGATCTTGTATGTTGTGAGGGATGAGCAGGTTGCAGATGTGTTGATGAAACCACTAGCCAGAGTGAAGTTTGAAGACTTCAGAGAGAGGCTTGGTGTTCTTCATATTGAAGATACTTCGAGGAAGAAGTGATGGAATACATTTGCAGGATCCATTCCAAGCATGGTGATAGGAGGATCCTTCCCATGGCTATGGATGTAAGCACTGTGTGATGAGCATCAGGACGATGCTCCAGTTACTGCTATGTATGATGATCAAGATGATCATGTATGATGATATGCATCAGGTGGATGCTTTGTATGACTAGTTTGATTATATGGTGATGATGAGTATCAAAACGATGCTCCAGATGATATGCACCAAGATGATGCTATGACGATGATCAAGATGACATGCATCAGTACGATGCTGTGACAATGATCAGTTTGATCATGTGATGATGTTCATCAGGACGATGTATGGTATGATGATGATCAGTATGATCATGAGTATCAGGATGATACTCTGTGGCCGTGGACAGGTTGTGCAGATAAGCATATAATCTTGCCCTTGGAGATTTGCATATACTCTTGTGAGGTTTTTCCTATGGCATGTAATAGTTCCCTAGGAAATTTGGAAAATGCTCTTTCAAGGTTTTTCTTTAGGAGGACATATAATATTTCCCTGGGAGATCCAATAGGTTGAGCAGTATGCTCGTAATCAGTCCTGGGATGCTCTTTCGAGGTTTTGTCTCGAGGACATATAATATTGCCATGGGAGATCCGATAGGTTGAGCAGTATGCTCGTAATCAGTCCTGGGATGCTCTTTCGAGGTTTTGTCCTATGGCATATAATATTGCCCTGGGAGATCTGATAGGTTGAGTAGTACGCTCATAATCAGTCCTGGGATGCTCTTTCGAGGTTTTGCCATGACCACATGTAATATTTCCCTGGGATATCCGATAGGTTGAGCAGTATGCTCGTAATTAGTCCTGGGATGCTCTTTCAAGGTTTTGTGGTGGTCACATATAATATTTCCCTGGGAGATCCGATAGGTTGAGCAGTAAGCTCGTAATCAGTCCTGGGATGCTCTTTCGAGGTTTTGTGACGCACGTAATAAGTCCTGAGGATTCCACAGTATGGCCAGTGATGATGAAGACCTACAGGAGGCTAGTCCTACATCCAACATGAAAAAGGGATGGCTCTTTAGAACTTCCTATGATGAGAAGAATTCAAAGATAGCCTAGTGATCGAGATGTTGAGTACAGCAGCAGTGATGATGATGATGCTCCGTGATCCAGTGACGATGATCCAGCTCCAGAATTGAAGACTTGTGCCTATATGTATTAATGACTTGTGTCAAGAGAATACCTTCCTAGTTAAGAGGGAGTGTTGATGTATTTGTAACTTCGAAAGATATTCACTTGTATATTGTATGTACTACATTTGTACTTTATTGTATCCCCAACGGAGATGTATTATTCCTCCGATTGGAAGTGTTGTCATTTGTATTTGCAAGTGTCACAAGTTATATTGTAAGTGTCATAACTTATACTTGATGGGTTATTAGACCACCTAAATGGGGTCGGCCCTGTATGAGTCATGTGGGTTAAAGGGTTATTAGACAACCCTAGTGGGGGTCGGCCCAGTTACCATTATGTTGATTGCTTAAGTTGGGGCTGACCTAATTGAGTAAAGGTCAAGTGTAAGTCAGTGTATAAATAGAGAGGGTGTCTTTCTCATTTTACACATTCTCTCATTCACTCACTTCGCATTAGTGAGATAGAGGAGGAGTGCGCACAAGTGGAGGAGGAGTATGCTGCTAAAGATATCCATCTCTCGGGTTTGATCATTGTGATCCTTGTATTGGTGCTTATTCTATCTCTGAGGAAGTTGCGGGGTTTTTCACCTTCTTGGTTTTCCTCGATGAAATGTTTTGTGTCTCTTGTCTCTTATGCTTAATATGTTGTACATGTTATTCTTTCAGTTAAGATCCTAGATCTATTGAATTAAATGATGAAAATCTAACATAAAGACTGCCTGCCCTTGTCTTGTGGATGTAGCCCACATTCAGTGGGTGAACCACGTAAATTCTATGTCTCTTGTGTGACTGTTGTTCTTTGTAAATCTGCTATACATTATTGTTTTCTGCAGTTACATATTTATAATATATGTGGGCTTAATGCCCAACACGTGGTATCAGAGCTCGAGTGAAGAGTTGCAGAGAACAAGAGAAGCCATCATCATTTACCAGACCCATTGTACAACAGAGAGAGACCCTGGAAGCCAGAGAGTCCATCGTAAGGTAGAACGCTGACCAGTTGTACAGCAGAGAGAGACCCTGGTAGCTAGAGAGTCCGTCATAAGGTAGAACACTGGCAGAAAGCCAAAGGTGAGTCATCATTTGACCCTACCAGAGAACAAAGAAGATCCTTCCAGAGAGCAGGAGATCTCGACGCGTGCAGTTGCAGTGGTGGCTTGTGCGTTGAAAGACTTGAAGCCACAGAGCCGAGCAAAAGACCTGGTCCAGGGGAGAACAGCCTATGTTTCCCAAGGGAGCAGACCCGACCATCGTGGAGGAGGAACCAACCGTGAAGGCTGTGCGGTGGTGGAGGAGGCCTCCCAGAGAAGCATCTAGGTAGCCCACGTGAAGGGTGGAGATAGCCATTGTTGTAAGTCTGATCCACATGTTCCAGAAGAAGAGGAGAGGCACGTGAAGCCACTAGCCATTGTAAGGTGGAGACAATCTGTGGAGAAGTGGAGAACATCCGTGAAGGCCAGCCGCCAAGGCTATGCGAGAGCCAGTCGTGCAGAGGAGAGCCATCAAAGCTCGCATGAAGCATCCTATGCATAGAGGTTGTCACTGGTAGAACATCTCCGTCTGTCTGAGCTGGAGTAGCCCATTGTGGAGAAAGAGCACGGACAATCATGGTTTGTAATACCTGATCTTAAAGTAATCATTTAAGAAAGGATTGTGAAATTGTAATATTAAAATACCCATGGAGAGATCATTAAGGATTAAAATAATTAGTGGCTAAGGGTTTTAGAATAACTCTGATATATGGTTCATGGGTGTTCATGGTTTAAGTGCAATCAAGCGGAGCAGTAATGGTGATGGTGGAGTCATCATTTAAAAAAAAATATTATTATTTTTGGAGTTGTAATTTACTATGGTTGACTTTGGTTTACCATGGTTGGGTATGGTTAGTTATGGTTGACCATAGTTGACTTTGTTTGATAATGGTTAATGATGGTTAACTTTAGTTAACTATGCTTGACTTTTGGTTGACAAAGGTAGGCTTTTGGTTAACCAAAGTCAACCATGGGTGACTCAGGTTGACCATGCATTGACTTTGGATAACTTTTGGTTGGTCATGGTTGACTATCTTTGGCTTTGGTTGATTGTGGTAGACTTTGGTTGACCGTGGTTAACCATGGTAAACTATGGTTGACTTTGGTTTACCATGGTTGACCATCTTTGACTTTGGTTGATTGTGGTAGACTTTGGTTAACCATGGTTGATGTTGGTTGACAATTTATATTATGCTTGACCATGATAAGCTATGGTTGACTTTGGTTTACCATAGTTGAATTTTGGTTGACTTTGGTTGATTTCAGTTAACTATGGTTTACCATGGTTAAGCATGGTAGACTATGGTTGTATGTGGTTGTCCATGGTTGATTATGGTTAACCATGGTTGACATTGATTGACCATTATTGACATTAGTTGAACATGATTGACTTTGGTTTACCATGGGTGACTTTGGTTGACCATGGTTGACTTTTGGTTGACCATTGTTGACTTCGATTTACCATGGTTGACTTTTATTGATTTTGGATTATTTTTGTTTATTGCGGTTGATTTTGGTTAACCATGGTTGACCATAGTTGACTATGGTTGTTCATGGTTGACTTTCATTTATCATGGTTAGCTATGGTTGGTTATGGTTGGCCATGGGTGACTTTGGTGATATTGGTTGACCATAATTGATTTTGGCTCAATATGGCTGACTTTTGGCTTGCTTTGGTTGGCCAAAGGCAACTATGGTTGACGATAGTTGACTTTGGTTTATTGTGGTTGACTATGGTTGACTTTGGTTTACCATGGTTGGGCATGGTTGGTTATGGTTGACCATAGTTGACTTTGTTTGATAATGGTTGACTATGGTTAACTTTACTTGACTATGCTTGACTTTTGGTTGACGAAGGTAGGCTTTTGGTTAACCAAAGTCAACCATGGTTGACTCAGGTTGACCATGGTAAACTATGGTTGACTTTGGTTTACCATGGTTGACCATCTTTGACTTTGGTTGATTGTGGTAGACTTTGGTTGACCATCAGGGATAATTTTAAGGACCCATACTTATTTAAAAGTGTATAAACCTTGGCGAATCTTACCAATTCTCAAAATGTCATCTATAAAATATTTGGCGATATTTTTCTAAAATCATTTCAATTTATAAGGATTTTATATAGTTTATATAATATTTTGGCGATTTTTAGAGTGAAAAAAGTTGACCCCATCAAAATTGGGCGAAATGGGGCTTCAAAAAATGCAAATTGGCGAATATTTTTTTTGAAAAAAACATGGAAAAATAGCCCATGGGCTAAATTTTGCCCCTAAAATTATCCTTGTTGACCATAGTTGACTTTGGTTTATAATTGTATATTATGCTTGACCATGGTAAGCTATGGTTGACTTTGGTTTACCATGGTTGAACTTTGGTTGACTTTGGTTGATTTCAGTTAATTATGGTTTACCATGGTTAAGCATGGTTGACTGTGGTTGTATGTGGTTGTCCATGGTTGATTATGGTTAACCATGGTTGACATTGATTGACCTTTGTTGACATTAGTTGAACATGGTTGATTTTGGTTGACCATGGTTGACTTTTGGTTGACCATCGTTGACTTCGGTTTACCATGGTTGACTTTTATTGAATTTGGATTATTTTTGTTTATTGCGGTTGATTTTGGTTGACCATAGTTGACTATGGTTGTTCATGGTTGACCATGGTCAATGATGATTGACCATGGTTGACTATGTTTGTTCACGATTGACCATTGTTGATGGTGGTTGTTCATCGCTCACTATGGTTAATTCTGGTTGTTCATGGATGTGCGTGATTGTTCATGTTTAACTATGGTTGTTCATAGGTGACTATGGTTGACTATAAGCCATATTTATTAATTAAGCATGGTTGACATTAAACCATGGTTGACATCAATCCATGGTTGACTTCTAACCATAGTTGACTTTTAACCAAGGTTAAATTTAAAACATGGTTGAATTCAATCCATAGTTGACTTAAAAGACAACCGTCTTTGAACCATAGTTAACTTCAATCCATGGTTGACTTCAAAAGCCTAATATTGAATTTTAAGGAGGGTTGACTTTAATCCAAAGGTTGAATTCAATCAAAGGTTGACTTTAATGAAAGACTCACTTCAATCCAAGGTTGACTTACATATATTGGTTCAACTTCAATCCAAGGTTGACTTCAATCCATGGTTGACTTCAATGTAAGGTTGACTTAATGGTTGACATAATGTAGTTAATATGGTTAATGTTGAATTATTAATTTTAATGTTTTTAATATTAATGTTGAATTATTAATTTTAATGTTTTTAATATTAATGTTGAATTATTAATTTCAATGTTTTTAATATTAATGTCGATTATTATTATAAATGGCGAATTATTAATGTTAATGATTTTAATGCCAATATTATTAATTTTGAAGTATTAATGCTAATGTCATCCATTTTACTAATGATTTTATTGATATTATTATTAATGTTATTAATAATAACATTATTATTCTAAATGGTGAATGATTAATGCTAATATTATTAATGTTGAAGTATTAATGCTAATGTTAACATTAATGCTAACGCTGATGTTTTTAATATAAATATTGGTAATGTTAATGGTTAATAATAATGTTAATATTACTATTTTTAAAGTTAATATTGTTAATGTTCAATTATTAATGTTAGTGCTCTTAATGTTAATGTTATTAATGTTGTTAAATTTATTAATATTATTATTAATGTAACTTTATTAATGATATATTATTGTTATTAATTATTAATAATAATGTGAATGGTATTTTTTTGAATATTAATTTTGGTAATGTTAGAATTATTAATGTCATTAATATTTCATTAATCTTATTACTTTGATTAATAATACTCTTAATTTTATTTTCAACTTCAATTTAAGGTTGACTTCAATGTAAGGCTAATATTGTTAATCTTGAATTATTAATTTTAATATTGAATTATTAATTTTAATGTTGTTAATATTAATGCCAATTATTATTATAAATGGTGAATTATTAATGTTGAACTATTAATGCTAATGTCATCAATTTTATTAATAATTTTATTAATATTATTATTAATGTTATTAATGATAACATTAACTAATGTTGATGTTTTTAATATAAATGTTGATAATGTTAATGGTTAATAATAATGTTAATATTACTATTTTTAAAGTTAAATATTGTTAATGTTAGTGCCTTTAATGTTAATGTTATTAATGTTGTTAAATTTATTAATATGATTATTAATGTAAATTTTATTAACTATATATTATTGTTATTAATTATTAATAATGATGTGAACAGTATTTTTTTGAATATTAATGTTGGTAATGTTAATATTATTAATGTCCTTAATATTTTATTAATCTTATTATTTTGATTAATAATATTCTTAATTTTATTTTCAACTTCAATTTAAGGTTGACTTGAATGACTTCAATTCATGGTTGACTTCAATATAAGGTTAATATATTAATTTTATTTTAAAACTATATTAATTTTATTAATATAGTTATTATTGTTAATCTTAATAATAACAACATTAATGTTATTATTTATTTTATTAATAAAATTATTAAATAATAATTTTATTAAATGAAATTATTATTGATGTTATTAAAAAATGAAATTATGTTGTTCAATAAATCAATTTAAAAAGTTATTTTGAATTGAATAAATATAAAATTAATATTTATAATTCAAATAAAGAAATAAAAAAATATTTTTTATAATTAAAATAAATGTAAAATTATTTTATTAATTCAAATAAATGTAAAATATTTTGTTTATTAATGAGTATTTTATAAACACCATAAACTACTTAAAAATTGTTTTTTTTATTTATAAAAATTTTATATAAGCAATATTATTAGCCAAAATCTTGGAGCTAGAATTTAAAAAAAAAAACTTCAAAATTCCTAAATGCAAAATCCATAAGCTTTCAAATTAATATATCACGTGATTGTGTTAAAACTGAAGCCATTGTCGCATGAGTGCTCTTAGAAATGTCCCAAGTGGGCACTCCACCCACTAATGTTAAAAATTCTGGTGAAGTTATCAATAAAGGGTCTTCAATAAATGGAACGGTACCCAAGACCTAAACATCTTAACCAAAGTAAAGTGTCTATGATCATTGGTTTCTTTTAAGGTTGTAGTAATGCTTCTCTTGATTTTAAAGAAGCACTTCCGAATAAAAACCCACCAATTTAACAAAATGATGGAAGATGAAAAGGTTCTGAAATAGCATATCCGGCTAATTCATGTATAAGCTTCAGAAAATGATGATGTTGCAAATAAACATCACCTCCATATGAGATGTAATACATCATAATTAACTAATTAAGAAAAGCCTAGCTATCAGCTAAGACATTAATATTCACAATGATTATTGTTCGAATGCTCTACCATCTGTGAAGCCAATTTGTAGCTCTCGTTGAGAATTGAAATTCCGAGGGAAAAAAACAAAATCGCACGGAGGATTCAATAGCGAGGTCTGATGGGTAATTTTGTTCTGTTCGTTTTCAATAAAATAAACTTTGTGAAACCACTCGCACGTTCAAGGCTTTGCCAAAAAGAAGATGGCATTGCTTGAATCTTTCCTGAGGTATATAAATAATTTAAAGTGAACATGGAAGTAAGGAGATGCATAAATCCATTGACAAATTCCTGACCCCAGTCAGAGATATCCCCTTTGACAATAATTCCAGCAACTTTTGGGAAATTGGTGTCATGCCCTTTGACCTTTCCAATAAAAGGAGGTTTATGAACTCAGTGGCCATGGCTTTGCCATAAGGAAGACGACATTGATAAGATCTTTACTGCCTCGGTAAGAAAAAAAATCCAATAAAAAAATACATATATGTCAAATTGCAAAATAATAATTAAATGTTATGTTGCTCTAATCAATCAAATTATCCTGAAAAATTATAATTAATTACTATAAATAACATTCAAGTAAAATTGATCAAGTTGATTTAAATATAAATAATGATTTATTAAAAATAAAATATAATAAATAAAAGATGATAAACTTACAGTTCAAATTTCAATGCAAAAGGAAATAAATAAATGAAAATCTTTGAAGTACTTCTATCCAAATGGAAGCAAATAAATGAAAATCTTTGAAGTACAATGTTTGAAGCAAATAAATGAAAATCTTTGAAGTACAATGTTGGGAAGAAAATTGACTTATGACTAATTATTTAGATGAAAATTTATCAAGAACCAATTTAAAATTTATATAAAAAAACAGCAAATCCAATCTACCATTTGATTTGACATAAACCCCCAGTGATACAGTCTAAATAAATGGTTTACAATTGAGATCACACTTATACGGAGAGAAGTTCCATTGATGCACTAATACAGTGAAAATGGAGATATAGCAAGATGCATAGTTACAGCGCAGAAACCAAAAACTTAAGACTGTCATAAATTGATAAATTGCTGAAACCTAATCATAACGAACATAGTGTGGAATTTATGTTTCAAACATTGACTATATACTTGCAGGCTTATAAAATCAGATCAAAGTCCTATCATACAAGCTCTATGAATAAGCTCCTGGATCCACGACATGAGAGCATTCCGCTGCATTTGAATATGAATGACCAGTGCTCCATGCATTTGAATAGTCGATCATCATATGATTTTCATCATTCTCGATTTTTTCTTTCCGCCAACGGTTTCAACAAGAGCAGGGATGGTGATTTCGATTGAGCCAAGACAACAATAGGCACGGAGAGGCGCCTAATCAGGTGGTACTATAGTCCTGCATGACTCGTTATAAGCTAGCAGACTTGGAGGAGCTATAAATAATTTTAAATTGAACCTGGAAGTATAAGTCCATTCACAAATTCGATTCCCGATGTATGGATTTTCCGTTTAAAAATATATTAAAAACTATTCCCAATACAGCATAAAGGCTCTAGCTATAGCATAACCCACACCAGAATTAAATCCGTCGAGAGAGAGAGACATTCTTGGTGTTTTTAGATGAGATTAATACCAGAAATCCTTGGAAATCATCCAACCCTGAGGCGTCAAAGGATCTGGCTACAGAATAAAGAAAACCAACTTCTTGCTAAAAATTAAATTGTTGTAGGCAGAAACATTCAAAATGAATGACAGTGAGAATTCGTACCTCAAAATCTCGAGCTCTCAACTTGAGCAGCTGTTGGGTCTTGGATTCCATTAGCACTGCAAGAGAAACGACTGGACATAAATCGTCATCCTGGATTCCCCAACAAACCAGGCCTTCATCTAGCTACAGGAACCTTGCTCATTTGCGACCGGATTTTCCCCCCTCCCTTGTTCCTTTATGAATCCAAATGAAGTGTTTCCATTTCCCTACTTGATATCTTGGCAGAAAGTCAGAAGCCTTCATGAAAGCACAACCACCAGTTTTTTACACAAATCGTTGAAAACATGGTTAAAATTAAGAAGGTAGCTTTAGAAGCCTGTAACACGGCTTTTTTTTTACCTGGAACATTGAGGACGCCGTTGAAAATACATTTATGATTTCTTTAGCAGCGCTTTTTTAACCTGGAACGCTGAGGACACCGTGCCCAAATACAAAATGGCAAATTTTTCCATAGAGATTCCATCCATCATTCACCAGCAAATCGAGGGCATACTGAATGAGGGAGTTCATGATCACAACGCCAGAAAATGTATTCAACATCCAAATAATTTTTTCTCTGATGGTTCCTTTCAGACAGAATGTCACGCATGAAAATCCTGTTGCAGCGGAGCCTCTATTGAGATAAGCCGAGTGCTGCTTCTCTTGTTCTTGTTCAGTTTAAATTCAAGAATGAGCGTCTCTCATCAATCGATGAATGGGTACCAAAGAACAGTAACGCTCGAAAACGTGGCATTAAAAACGTTTGAATTTCCCCTTCACCAGATGGTACTGCATATGAATTTACCATAATTTTTTTAAATAATGATGGTGTCCGTTGGAATTACACATGCGCATGACTTAATTGAGTAAATCTGAATGGTTCATTTATGTATCAGACAAAGAATATTCTAGCATCATTCAAATCTAACCGTTCATTATTAAAAAAATAAAAAATCACCCAGACTATAATTTCCTGTGCACATATTAATCGTTTAATTTATTAAATATAACAATAGGAATTATGCAATCCAAACTAGACTACCGACAATAGTTCCTATCTTTTGACTATCTAATTGACAGAAAGAAACATCGATCTTAACGCCAGAGATCCAACCTTAATAGTAAGTGGATAGAAATAGTAACTAAGAGGTGAGGCAATCCATCTTATAGCAGTGTCACCAGTGCAAGGTTGAAGCAGAACTTGTTGAGCATTGGTTTTCATTGATGCCAACTAAAGAAGATGTCAGGTGTTTGATAGTCATCCAATTTCAAAGAGAATGTCAAGTGATTTAGTGGGAGTCACTGATATTAGCTTAAGTCAAAGTGGATTCAGCATTCCAGCAAAAGTATGAAGAAGCCACTTTGAGGTTGTCTATGTGCATGATGAAGAAATCATGAACACCATAAGTATCTGCGCAAATGGTAAAGGTGAGAGATATGTATGCAAATTTGGAGTATATCTAAGAGTGCATTCTGTTTGAATATGTATATAAAGGATACAACACTCAATCAACTTTGTAGTATATCTAAGAGTGCATCAAGGATACATCTGGTAGGTCAAGAAGATACTTCATGAAGATCTAGTCCAAGAAGAAACATAAGTAATTAATCCTACATCATGTGGTCCTTGTGCATAAATCAAGTCCACCAAGTCATATTCTCTCATGACAACAAATTGAAGGAATTGGTTGGAGAATGGTAAAAGTGCTCAAAACTTCCAAGGCGTTGGTTGAACAAATGGGACAAGTAAGCAAGCAATCCCAAGCATTGCTTGGTTTATGGTTGGGAGTGCCCAGGAAAAAAGGAACAACAGATGGTCGAAAAATCGTGAAAGTGTGCAACCATAGCCAATCAAAAGATAATTTAAGTAAGTGGAACATGCACAAGCTCCTAGAATGGTACAATGGTCGAATTTCAAAAATGCGCAAATTCCACAGCTGACGAACAACAAGTGTGCAAGTTCCAAAAGTGATGACAAGGTAGAAGTCAAAAGTACCACCAAATAAAAGTCAAAGAATGCATAGATTATGCAGAGTGTTGACATCACAAGGGCGCACTACTTAGAAAGGATGGTCATGGAAGACCAAGATGAAGTGAAATATTGCACACACACAATAAGGAAAGGGCACATCAAGAGTGCAATGAAGGTGTAAAGTCCCACTGAGTTGTGGACCTTGAGGGCATAACAAACTACCACCCATGAAATGTATCCTAAATAACGAATGGATTAGATGTTCATTAAAATTTAATTAGCGTAGATGATCACTTAACGGAATTCCAGCAGAAATCTTTTCCGACTGCAGGCCAACCCATGTGAGGTAAACTGGTGTGGTTCACGATTTTGCATGGGTAACAATGTGTGGTTAGGTAAACATTTTGAATTTTTCATGCGTGGTAGTAACCATCAGCGGATTTTTTTACCGCCCATTTGGATTTTACCCAAAACCTCCATCAGCGAATGTTTTAAGCCATTTCGGTTTTACCCAGAACCTCCATTAGCGGGTTTTTTGAGCCATTTCGATTTTACCCAGAACCTCCATCAATGGATTTTTTGACCCATTTCGATTTTACCCAGAACGTCTGATCAAACTAGGCTATCTACCATGCTTGACCTCACTCACAAACCCTGTAAGATAACCCTGTGAACAAACCAGGTCCCTTCTTGATAAAAACTAGCAAGATCACTGATCAAATCAGATTGGACGTGATTCCAGGTCAAACCAATTCGGATTGCATGGAAAATTTCTGAACAAAGGGTATAATGTTTTTTTTTTCATATATGGTTGTATTTCTATTTGGGATTCGTTTAATGAATGTAATTGATGAAAATCCTTTTTTTTCATTTATATATTATTATAAGGCTTATATCATTTTTTTTTAATTTTTGTTGTACAATTTCAGATCACATGGGATGCGATTCCAGATCAAACCAGACTAGATTGCATCAAATTTTTCTGACCAAAGACAATGTATGATGGTGCAGGGTAAGTTTGCCACTATCATTTGTATTTCTATTTGAGATTCTTCATTTTTATATTTTTATAAGGTTTGTAACATTACTTTTCTAATTTCCATTGTACATTTTTTTTTCTAACCAGTCTAGCTATAACAGTTTTTTACTAGATACTGTATATGCACAGTAATCAATTTTACCCCTAGTTTTTTTATGCGGAAATCTTATAGGACTAGGAAGATTTTATTTTTTTGTGTATTCAACACCATAACCCTATTTACAAGGAGAAAATAAATTAATGGTTCTTACCAAAGGTTAGTGTATCATTTATATTGTTCCTATAGAGCTAGATTGTTTTTTTCACTGTGTATTTTCAATTCACAGATCCCCTGTGTAACCTGTGTGGCCCCTTTGGGCACCTTTATGATTGAAAAATATAAATTTTCATAAATTTAATCATGTTCAGAACAAACCCTAATCCATTGCCACATAAAGAACGGAAGTCGTTGCCTCCAGAAGTTGTGGAAGAAGCATTCTGAATACTTGCAGAAGAGGATGCTATACGAGAAAAAAAAAACGACAAATGAAGCAACAATTATCTAAACAACGAAGTCACAACAATTATGTAAAATTGTTAAAAATGATTGTTGGAGTGATGATGAAATAGAGTCTAGAGGTAATGAAGGTCGGGTCCAGCTTAACAATATGCAAATACCTTATCAACTCCATTGTCGCTCATCTATGCAGTGTGTTAGGAGAAAAGCTCCAAACTTCAATATTGTTGCCATTCTTAAAGAAAAAAGTGGCTTAGAAGAGATCATTCTCTGCAAAGTTATTGATGAGTCCCATACAGGAAATTTAGAGTTGACAAACTTGGATCCTTGTGAGAATGATCCAATTCTTTACACTATTGGTACTAGTGGCACATGGACACGTAGTATAGATGATGTTTTTCCCGTTCTAATGGTGTATAAAGATGATAGTGGAAAACTTATGCTGCACCATCCTTCATTATCTGAAATAAAATCACAGTTATCTTCAAGGTCATATGAATATCGTTCCACTGTAGTCATCAAGCGAGGGTTTTACATGGGATCTAGGTCAGATGTGACTCCCTTATTGGGAGATGATCGTTTTATCAAGATTGGAAGAAAGAAATTCATTCAAATGGATGGGCTTCTGGTGCATAGCACAAATCCATTTGATTTTACCATAAAGGAAGGCATGTATGTCTGTATTTATTATGAAAATTTGCCTGGTATTTCCGAAGAAGAGTCATTGAAAATTCCATATCCTGTGGAAGTGTTGAATTGTTTAGTAGATGTTTCTACTGGTGGAACATTCTGTTGGGTAAGAATTTTTTAATGTGAGTTGGATGTTATTGGTAGAGGCCACCATATTCCCGACGGTGTGAATTTACATCCACATGAGGTGTTCTATACAAAACAAGGTTTATTAATATCAACTGAAATCATTGATGGTGAGTATACCCGTACCTCTTTTAATTCATATTTTTCAGTTTATATCACAATTTTTTTCACCCAGAAAAAAAACCCAGTTTCTTGCTATTCATGTTTATGAATCAAAGAAAAATTACAGAAAACATAAGGTGCAAAAGTTCCAAATAAAACTACCAGCTAGACTCTGTAGACACTCTTCGTAACAGTCATTAGTTGTATGTTCTACTGGATAGAACAGATTCCACATCAAATCATCAGTACATATTGATCACTATGCCTTATTGATTAAGACAAACAAATATTAAAAGCTCGAAATGTACTAAACTAGGTAGAGTGCACATATGTAAAATTCTTTAGATAGTATCTAATGCAGAAATGACTATATACTAATTATAATGGATAGAACCTTTATCCACTAATGTGGAATCCAGAAATTCCTCGAAATAAAGTGTACCCTCTTCCAGGCCAATAGTTTTCTTTGATAGCAAATCTATCTATGTGTTGAGTTCCTTGTGAATTTGAAAAAAAGATAAATACTGAAAATTACTCCCAACATTTGTTAATCTTTGTTTCCAGTGATCCATATTTGTAACCTGTAACATTGATTTCCCTGCCAACTAGTCAAAGATGCATTTTGAATCTCCACAAACCTGAAGTAATGTGATCCTTTTAAAGTTAGCAAAGTATAGTAAATCCCAGCTGGCTATCAGTTCAACTCTAGTGTTTGATCCTCTGCCACAACCTAACCAAACACGAAAAAATTGATTGCCTAGGAATCTGATATAAATACCTCCCCCACATTCACCCAGTTTTGCAACTAATGTTATTTTTATTTTTATTGCAAGCATTGTTGATGTTTTCTTTACTGTGAGCTCTATCAAAAGGTGGGGCAAGAGCACTCGAAAGGGAGAATCTTTTTTTGTCGTTTTATTGCTATGAAATATGATAAGCACAACACTTTCCAAATTCTTGCAACAAAGGGTGATGATAAAGTTGTGACTGGCAGATTAGCTTCCTCTACAGAATATGGAACTCACAATGCAATACCATCATGTATGCAAGTATTGCAGCCACATCGAATCCATTGTCACAATATCCATCTTCTTTCCTTCAAATATTTCAACCACATAAGGTCTCGTAACATGATACGTAGTGAATATTTTGTGGAAATTCCTTGTTTAGATGAAAGTTTCATGGTTACTTTTGAGCTTATTGCAATGCATACCGCACCTCCTGGGATTGTGAAGAAAAACAAATCACTAGAGTTCACCATAGAAGGCTATGTGAATCTTAAGGAGGTTGTTTTCTATACATGGTCAACCTTTCCTGATAGATATCAGCTATCTTCAGGCTCAAGCAATGATAGTCAACCTGTTCGAAAATGGAGAGTGGGACCAACATTTAGATTTCGGTATTTGTATAATAGCCTACAGCCTCGTGTGCAGATGCACTTTTCATGGGATTCACACCAATGGGATCCTGTCCATCATTGTTATGGATTGGGGATGAGGACTAGTGCAACCCATTTGGAGATGTAAACATTATACCTATCATAAATATGGTGAATTCTGTATGATAGATTTGTGGTGTAATATCTACGGTGAAATGTTTGAACTTTGTAATTTGAAGTTTCTATAAGTAAATATAAATCTAAATCTAGGGAAATCCAAATAGTCTTCTTTGTGTGCTTGCTGAGATTGTTAGTGATTCAGTCCTGACTGTGCACTCTGATTTTGTATCCTTGTAGTATTATCTATTGATCCTGCATGGCTGCATCACATGACATATTGATGTTGTGTTATCAATGGTTTTTGTTTTCCAAGGAAAAAATCTTTCTCTTTGATATTTAAAAGTTTGAAATCAGAATTTACATGTTTTAGCCTATGGGATCTTGAAAATATGCATATGTTATGTCTTCAAACTATCCTAATAGCTATTTATCCTAGTATTCCATAATCAACA
Source organism: Larix kaempferi (assembly GCA_027924585.1). Taxonomy (NCBI): domain Eukaryota; kingdom Viridiplantae; phylum Streptophyta; class Pinopsida; order Pinales; family Pinaceae; genus Larix; species Larix kaempferi. The sequence continues at coordinate 893,068 of BSBM01000769.1, read as the reverse complement.
AAATATTCGGTGAATTCTGTATGACAGATCTGTGGTGTAACATGTATGGTGAAATATGTTTTTTTTTCCCAGGAAAAAAAATCATACTTTTCATTTCAGAGCAGAAATAACATACATTCTATATCATTCTCTCCTTTACTGCCTCAGTAAAGATTATCTTTTTCAGTAACTGATAGATAACATTTAGCCTATTTACCATTTTGGCTTCCAAGCCTAAATATGTCAACAAGGATCACTGACCAAAGTATACATAATCAGCCATTTAGTTGCAGAGTAGGGTACTGAAAGAGGTTTTTGTCAAAAATGATTATGCATTCCTAGCTTGCATTTTTATGCTTATGGCTTGCATTTTTATGCTTATGGCTTGCATTTTTATGCTTATGGCTTGCATTTTACACCAAGTGTCCATAACAGTAAAAAAAATGTTAAAATTGCACCTTTCATAGGTGGACTGAGAGCATAAGAGGTTATGTTATATAAAATTAACACAAGGATAGTCTTCTCAATATATCTAGCAATCCAATTTTCAGAACCATTTACTATAAGCATTTAATAGGAGGGTTTGGCTTGCATTTTTATTAATCTAGGTGGATATTTCACAAATACAAGACAACCATGTAGTGTTTTTGCACAACAGGCACTTTCTGAACCCAAATTGAAAAACTAAACGTATAATAGTGTGGAAAATAGTAATACATACAGTTTCCAACTAAGCTCACTCAAAACTACCCAATACTTAGGGTTGGGTGGGCATTTCTCTGATCTGGGTAAAACTGGGTTAAAAACACAAAAGTTTTCATTTTGTCAATTTAACTGTGGACAAATGAAACATCATTTTAAAAAACTGAAAGGGGTTTTTGTCAAAACTATATCTATCTTCAACCCCATGGTGCTAGTTTCAAATTATGACAATTCTACCTACTGTGGCGTGCATTTTCCTAAGCCCATTTTTCAATATTTACACTGTTTTTTACGTAACAACTTAGAATTCCAGTCATTTTTTTGAATTTGTCCAAGATACCTGGAATTTTAGTCATTCATGTTCAATTTGACTGCTATGCATTCCTAGCTTGCATTTTTATGCTTATGGCTTGCATTTTACACCAAGTGTCCATAACAGTGAAAAATGGTTAAAATTGCACCTTTCATAGGTGGACTGAGAGCATATGAGGTTAGGTTATATAAAATTAACACAAGGACAGTCTTCTCAATATATCTAGCCATCCAATTTCTAGAACTATTTACTATAAGCATTTAATAGGAGGGTTTGGCTTGCATTTTTATTAATCTAGGTGGATATTTCACAAATACAAGACAACCATGTAGTGTTTTTGCACAATAGGCACTTTCTAAAACCAAATTGAAAAAATAAACATATAATAATGTGAAAAATAGTAATACATACCATTTCCAACTAAACTCACTCAAAACTACCCAATACTTAGGGCTGGGCGGGCATTTCTCTGATCTGGGTAAAACTGGGTTGAAAACACAAAAGTTGTCATTTTGTCAATTTAACTATGGACAAATGAAACATCATTTTAAAAAAATGAAAGAGGATTTTTTCAAAAATATATCTATCTTCAACCCCATGGTGCTAGTTTCAAATTATGACAATTATACCTACTGTGGTGTGCATTTTCCTAAGCCCATTTTTCAATATTTACACACAGTTTTTTACGTAACAACTTAGAATTCCATTCATTTGTTTGAATTTGTCCAAGATACCTGGAATTTTAGTCATTCATGTTCAATTTGGCTGCTATTGTTATAGCTTAAAATGACACTTCTCCATCCGTGATGACACTTGCATCGCTTGGTCGCATGACAACACTTCTTGAGATCAAGTTTAGTCACACAACAGGACACTTGTGGATTGACGGGTCATTATGGACACTGAATATGGTTGAAATTACCTCACTCTTGGCCCATTTGCTGGTTATAACCCTTACGAACACTTTTCCAAACCAAATCACCTCCTGAAAATCATCAGAAAACCCTGTTTTTGGCCATTTTTCCACAAAAACGCTGGTATTATGTGCTATAGCAGTGTTTTTCCCTTTAAAAACGCTACTCTGCTTCATAAAAGAAGAGTTCAAATGCTAGTTTGCAGTAGAAAAGTAGATTTTTTTCCTTAAACATTCAAAATCTCGAATTTTGGTCAGTTCGAGTTAGTTTGGGAACTTCCTGATCGGTTATAACTACTTTTCCTCTCCTTCATTGACTATATAAGGAAGGTAGAAGGGCCATGAGAGGGGACCAAGCCCATAACAATGTTATGCTGGAGGAATGGAGACCCTCATCCCCCTCTCTTATGCCTCAGTTTCTGATAAACCCTAGCACAGCAAATTAGAGGTTGGGATCCTTGGAGAACAGAAGTAGGAGACCTTGAATCTAGGTTTCCTGAAGTGCCAAGCTTGAAGGAAGGTATAATTTTATGTAATTGCTTCATTCATTAATAAAGATTAGTTGTTCTTCCCTTTCCAAATATGACTTACTTATGTGTGTCTCAGATTTGATTACAGTTTGTTCATAGTTTGATGTCTTCTTCCGTTATGAATATCAGTCTTATATATGTAGTCAAATGTATTTGAGAAAGGTATGAAGTTGTTTTGTAGGTGTGGGCATTGCGATACTGGATAGCATTGAAGAGCTAGGAAGAGAGAGGCTTGGATCAACCTTCTGAATAAGGTGCACATCCTTCTCACCTTTATCTTTTTGCTTACTGGTTGTACTTGCAGAACATTTGTAGGTTTATCTTTCATCCCTGAAGTTGGTAGTTTCTCCCCTGAACTATAGGTGTATTTCCCTCACAACAGAATGACGACTCCACTGGGGAAAGCCTATCTGCTTAGGGATATCCAAGGTCATTTCTTCAGTTTTGTTTGATGGTCTTTGTTCAATTTCTTGATTAGAATCAGTTATTAAGCTCTGTTTGACCCTCCTTGGCTCTTACAGACCCTTCCTAGCCCTTACAGGTCCTTACTGGCTCAGGTGTGGAGGGTTTTAGCCCCATTTTTTCAACTTTTCCCAGAAAAACGCTGCTTTTGCTTAACACAGTAGCTTTTTTCTCCCGAAAAACGCTGCTTTTGCTTAACACAGTAGCTTTTTTCTCCAAACAAATGTTGGTTTATCTCTGCACAGTAGCGTTTTTTCCAGAAAAAACATTGGTTTGTCTCTGCACAGTAGCGTTTTTCTCCTGAAACTGAGTTTTTGAGTTTTGATCTATTTTGGGAGGGTTGTGGATGCATTTTTTTGGGTCCCTAATGACCCTAGGTCTGAGTTAAACTACTGTAAGTGGTCTCCTATCCTTGTATTGATCCTATGTTCATGATTTGGACCTTCTTTGATCAATTTGGTCTTGCTTGGAAAGTTTTGGGGCTTGTTGACCCAAGTTGGGGGGTTGTGGACCAGTTTGGTGTTTTGTACCCTGATTTTAGTCTGACTGAATGTGCTTGCTCCATTTCCACTGGATTTGAAACCTATGGAGTCTACTTGAGCCTGTTTGTATATATTTGAGTGAAATTTCTCTTTAGATTGGTTTCTTATCCTCCCTTATGCTTTTAGTTTTCTTTTTGTAGTGAAAGCTCAAGTGTCTTTGCTGATGTTCAGGACCTTGACTGCACTGTTTATGTGCAGACCTGAATTTACCAAACCATACTTCTTTGTAGGTCATTTTCTTTGTTTGGGTCTAAAAGTAAGTTTTGTATGCTTTTCCCAATGGTTGGCATGCTTACACCAATAAGAATCTGAAAGTCGTATTGGTAGCTTTTACTGTTTCAATAAGGAAACCTGAAAGTTCTTTGCTTTTGCTTGGATAGTAGATGACTTTCAATTTCAGTTTTTCTTACCTTTGAAAAGCATAAAAAAAATTTGATTTCTTTTCTGAGTAGAGTACCTTGCAAGTGGCTTAAAGGATTTAAGAGTTCTTTGCATAAAAAAGAAGAAGTTTTCTTTTGCATATTTATTTGTTTGAGTAGCTGCATTCTTAGGTTTTGAGTTTAATTTTGTACATTTAGACTTTATTTTTATCTTTTTACATTCGAAAAGACTAAAAATTGCATTTGCATATGCATTCTAAATCGTATCTTTAAAACTTGCATTGAAAAGAAAAGATTTGTTTAGTGGTAAGCATTTCATTTCAGTATTCTATCTCGGTTATAACCACTCTCACACACCCACTACCTTTTTGAGTAAGCAAGTAACCTTTAAAATGAACCCTAATAAAATGTACTAGTAACATTTTCTTTTCTAGGTTACACTATTCACCAACTAGTTTTGGTTAGGATCTTGGGCTTAAAACACCTTAAACCACCCAAGATCACACATTACGCAAAAATCATAGTTCGACTATCACAGGTAAACCCACTTCATTCAAAACTTGCATGGGATCTATGCAGTAAGTCTTGTGAGATCAGATTGTTGGGAATAAACCTCCTACTTTCTGTTTCGAGCAATACCAGGATCGGATCGCGTTTGGGGACTCTTTTGAGTTTCGGGCTCAGTTACCCTGCCCACACCTTCTGATTCGACCAACGACTGTTCCCCAAAGAGTTTTCGGTGTGGTGGTATCCTTGGTATTTGACCATAGGATCATACACAAGTGACGACGGAGGGTTATATCTGTTGTACCTAGGACAGACGTGGGAGGAAATCCCTTGTAGGTCCTTGGGAGGGCGGTTGGGTGATTCTAGCGCTTACACCCTTAGTCATTGTATTATGGACCCCGAGTAACTGTCCTTGTTCCTTCGTTGATCTATTCTGGGCCCTCATCATCCCAGACTCTTCTCCGAAAGGCATCTGTTTTCCTGCTTTGATTTACTTAGGACCTTTTTTAGTGGTGTGCTTTTTGTGCTACTTGTCTTAGTTTGTCTTAGAGAACTTCTTGCTCATTCGAGCAGGAAACTATGTCTAGCATTCCGGTGAGCGCCAATCAAGGTACCCCTATTCCAGGGGATCCTTGTGTTATTCCATTCATTGGAAACATTGGTACTCCCTTAATGGCTACTCCGAATCTTCCTAGATTCACTATTGGGCTATCGGTTTGGTTGTTTTCCACTCCGAATGTCTTGCATGCTCCTAACGCTTCTTTTGTAAGCACCTCAAATCAAGAGCATCATAACCTTGGGCCTTCTTTGCCAGTAACATCTTCTCCTCCTTCTACCTCATGTGGAGAAAGTAGCAATACTAGTAATCAGCAGTCTAAAAGGAATAGACGGAGGAAGAATAGGAAGAGGATGCCAAAACAAGGGGGCAGCAACCCAGCCACTGTAAGTCATGCTGGGGGCAGGCACCCTGCCTCTGCAAATCATGCAGGGGGAACCTACCTAGCCTCTGGAGGTCATGCTGGGAGAAAAATTTTAGTCACTGAAAATCACACTGAAAGTTTGTCTTCAACCACTGTCAGTCATGTTGGGGACACGTCATTGATCACTGCTAGTCATATTAATGACAAGTCACCAGTTCCCGTGAGTCATACTGGAGACACCAGATCAGCCACTGCAAGTCATGCTGAGGGAGTTGACATTGTCGACAAACCCAATAAACAGAAGTATAAGTTCCCTTGCAAGTTTTGTGAGGGAGACCATCTTACTTACTTGTTCCATGTACTTCCAGAAGTGCAAAAAGTGTGGTCCTTAGTTCAAAAGTCTTCTACTTCTGAGCAACCAGCCACTGCTAGTCATGTTGGGGACAAACTGCCAGCCAATGCTAGTCATGCTGAGAGTACTGACGTTGTAAAGGAGTCTCAACCTATAGGATGGAAACCAAAGTTCCCTTGTAAACTTTGTAAGGTAGATCATCTTACTCACCGATGCCCTGCCATTCTAGAGGCACGAAGAGTGTGGTCCATGTCTGGAGGAATCTCTGTTCCTAAGTTGTCTATAGATTCCCTACAGTCATATCAACCTTTGGTTGATAAAGTGGTTGAACCAATGCAAACTCTGGTCGACCCCACTCTTCCTTCGGAGAGTAAAGTGATCGAATCAATGCAATCTTCGACCAATCCCATTGGTCCTGCAAAGATTGGTGCACCTACTGCGGAAGTCTTCTGCATTACTAGTTTGGATGTTCCTAAAAAAGGGGGAATTTCATCTATGTCATGTGAACCTCTACCAAGATTTAGGATTGTTTCCTTTGATTGGAATAGTCTAACCAAACCTCATCTTCCTTCTTCGACACCTTTCTAGATAATGGTCGATATCGGGAACCACACGATTGATCGATGCATTGTAGATGAAGGAGATTCTGTTAGTATCTTATCCGCTTATGCTTGGAGAGATTTGGGTTTCCCTAATGTTATTCCAACTGTTAATTGGCCGTTGACCTTCGATAGAAGACCTAGTGAACCAATCAGATTCCTATGTCAGGTACCTGTTACTTTGGGTGGAAAAATGGTCTTAGTTGATTTAATGGTTCTAAAGGACCCTGTGGACTTTGATATGATCCTCGGGCGTGACTATGTTTATGCTATGCATGTTGTGGCATCGACGCTCTTTCGTGTGATGCATTTTCCTCATAACGAAAGCATCGTCATTATCGACCAGCTTGCATTCGTTGATCCTCCTTATTACCCAACTGTAGACTAGTTAGATCCCTCATCATTAGGCACTACTATGTCACATGGGACTTATGTGGCATATTGTTCCTTGAGTTCAGCTGCTACTGAGAAGAAGTCTTTGAGTTCATGCTTACCTTCTTGGGACTTAGTCCCAACTTTTGACCAAGTGACACCTCCATCTAAATGTTTAGATATGTGTTCTATCTGGGATGATATATTTCCTTCCGATGAAGTTTTACTAGAGTCCATAGTACAGTCTGCCATTCATTTGGATGTTGATCCAATTGCAGTTATGTCCATCCCCGGTTTGACCTTAAAGTCTAATCTTCCTACTGTTGAGTCGTCGGACTCTCTTATAGATCCGCAAATTGATGTTCCTGCTGAGTTTGATTCTGCTTCTAGAATTTTCAACTCTCGTGATGATGAATTTGTTTCTGCAGATTCCATCATGTCCTTCGACTTTGATCTTCATCCTGAAGTTGATCTTGTTGATTGTGAGTCCTCGGGTTTGGGTACTATAGAATTTTCATCTGAAAAATGTGCCTTGTTTATGCCCGTTGTTAATGATAGTGAAGTTGAAATTATTTCTACCACAGTGACTTGTATCAGGTCTTTCTTTACATATGTTTTAGATATGATATTGGTACTAATGTTTCTTGGAGACAGGATTCTTAGCTGGATTTATACTTGCTTACTGGTCCTTTTTGACACCTTGTGCGACCATGTCAGGTATATTCAGAACCTTGCATATAGGTTTAGGCTTCCCCGCTGTTATGTTGCATTTGAACCTTTTTCCATCCGAATTCGCCATAGGTTCGAACCTGTTGGATATTGGTGTGTTATCCATCTCTTTATGCATTGTGCACCAGTTTGACAGCAGAGCCTACCTAACATGGGTCACCCTAGTCAGCACCCTTATGCCATTTTGGTGCCCATGCTGAGTTTTCCTCATAGGCTCGGGAGCTTTTTTAGATTTACTATGACTTTGAGAAGAAGCCTCATATATTTCTGGCCATCCCTAATAAGGCTCCCATATTCGTGTTCAAGTTGCATATGCATCTATTATGATCCCGCTTGCACTAATGAGCCTGATGCCGGCTTCTACGCTTTAAGCTTGTTATATAAGCCTCCATCTTTGATTTCATTTCCACTAAGCCCTGTATCATTTTGCCTTCATAATTTGACACCTTTTACCTGGAGGAGACACACCCTGAGAGTCCTTATCTTGCTTGTGTTCCTTGCATTAGGCATAGCTTTGTTCCATGCACTTGGAGCTAGTTTTGTATGTCCCTGACACTCATCTCCTCCCATATCGAGCATTTCTTCCATCTTCACTTCGAGCTTGTTAAAAACAGTAAGGAAGTTACGAGCATTTCTTCCACCCTCACTTCAAGCTCGTTAAAAACAGTAAGGAGGCTATGATCATTTCTTCCACCGTCACTTCGAGCTCGTTAAAAATAGTAAGGAGGCAACGAGCATTTCTTTCATCTTCACTTCGATCTCGTTAAAAACAGTAAGGAAGTTATGAACATTTTTTTGTATCTCCTTTGAGCTCGTTAAAAACAGTAAGGAGGTCACGAGTTTACTTTTTTGGGCTCGTTAAAACCTTTACGGAAAAGATCCCTATGGAGTTCTTTTAAGCCCTTTTCAGACTCCTTAAATAGGAAAATTTTGTTGAGCATAGTTGTCTTTTCGGGCTCGTTAAAATAACTGAACCGACATCCACTTAGGTATAGAATTACCCATTTTCCGGGCCTTGGTGGATAACTTACGAAAAAGGTATACTCTTGTATGCGCTAGAAGATTTCTTCTTCCATTATTTTACACTTTTTCAGGGAAGGAGACTAACTTTACGAAAAAAGAACCTTTGGAGTCATCTTTAGGGTTTTCAGACTCTCGAAATGTGAAAACACCAAGCGAGCAACCTACTCAGGCTCGATATGAAATCCACGAGATGGTTGATAGAGGATTGTTTAAGTTTTTCAACTCAATAAGCAAGAAAACACCACTGATCACAAACCAATTCGGGCTCGATATAAAATCCACGGATAGGTGTATGGAGTTTTCTTCTAGGTTTTTCAGACTCCTTAAATATTGAAAATACAGTCGAGCATGCTTTAGTTCTTTGTCAAGCTCGTTAAAAAATTAAAAAGGTAAGGGAAGGGAAGAATGTTAAAATATATTTCAATATGATGGCAGCAAGTCAATTATCTCCTTGAACAAAGCACATGTTTTGAGTCTATCAAACAAGTTGGGTTATAGTGTTGGCCTTAGGATAAACCTAATCTCATATTTCTTACTCCTCCGTTTGGTTAGTCTTCCAATCATATGGAGAATCTGTTAATGTCTCCTACATTGCAAATTTGCATCGTGGTCTTTTTGTGTTAAAAGCTTCCTAAGTCACTCTTGTGCCGTGCTCACTTTTCAAGGATATAACCTGTTTCGGCCATTCTATAGTTTCCTTGACCTCATGCATCGGCCATTCCTTGGTGTCAGTATGTTTCATCATGTGTTCAGTCCTACTCCAAATCAGCTCATACCTGTTGAGTGTCCCTCGTATTGGATGATGGAGGATGCCTTAAGGCCTCCCTTCCAACGGACTTCTTCCCATCGACTTCATCTCATTGTGCTCTGGGAATGAAGTTTAGAGTTTTAGTTAGTACCTTGGGGATTGCAATCATTAGTGGCAGTTTCCCTCGCTATTGGATAGATGGGAATACATCAATGTCTCATATCCGATAGATTCTTCAAGTGTTCAACGGAAATACCATTTATTCGCACTTGTTTGAATGTACTAGGTACCTTGGGTTCCATTTTCATTATTGGTGGACACCCTCGCATTTGTTGATGGTATACATCAATGACCAGTAATCAAACGATTCCTCCCATGTTCGACATCAACTCATTTATTCGCATAGATAGGTTTGTACCTTGGGTTATTTTTGGATGAAGACCTTGGGATCCTCGATAGCATCACCTTATTTATGTTATTGCACAACTTGCACAAGACTGAGCCACACCCTTTTTTGGCTCATGATGAGACATAGATCCAGCTTGTTCTCTGTGGCTATGTTCTCCAGTTTTGACATAAATCAACCTTGTATTTATGTGGCTATGTTTACACTTATGTTCCTCATGGATCCACGATTGTATTCTAGTGGCCATAATATATGCATCTGTATTTGGATCATTAATGTACCCTTTTGGATATCATGTTCCACTATTTGAACATGGACAGTTACCCCAAGGATCAGTTTGTCTGACATTGCCTTTGCTTTTAGGTACTTCATTTGAGCCTATGATTCTTGGTTTCTCCAATTCCTTCGCTTCCATGATTCAACTCTTTATTATTTATAATGTATTTCGGCCATCGTTTCCCTCACTCCCTCTGACCTCATACATTAGGGGGCATCTGTTATAGCTTAAAATGACACTTCTCCGTCCGTGATGACACTTGCATTGCTTGGTCGCATGACGATACTTCTTGAGATCAATTTTAGTCACACAATAGGACACTTCTGGATTGAAGGGTCATTAGGGACACTGAATATGGTTGAAATTACCTCACTCTTGGCCCATTTGATGGTTATAACCCTTAGGAACACTTTTCCAGACCAAACCACCTCTTGAAAATCATCAGAAAACCCTGTTTTTGGCCATTTTTCCACAAAAACACTGGTATTCTATGCTATAGCAGTGTTTTTCCCTTTAAAAACGCTACTCTGCTTCATAAAAGTAGAGTTCAAACGCTGGTTTGCAGTAGAAAAGTAGAGTTTTTCCTGAAACATTCAAAATCTCAAATTTTGGTCAGTTCGAGTTAGTTTGGGAACTTCCTGATCGGTTATAACTATTTTTACTCTCCTTCATTGACTATATAAGGAAGTTAGAAGGGCCATGAGAGGGGACCAAGCCCATAACAATGTTATGCTGGAGGAATGGAGACCCTCATCCCCCTCTCTTGTGCCTCAGTTTCTGATAAACCCTAGCACAGCTGATTAGAGGTTGGGATCCTTGGAGAACAGAAGCATGAGACCTTGAATCTAGGTTTCCTGAAGTGCCAAGCTTAAAGGAAGGTATAATTTTATGTACTTGCTTCATTCATTAATAAATATTAGATGTTCTTCCCTTTCCAAATATGACTTACTTATGTGTGTCTCAAATTTGATTACAGTTTGTTCATAGTTTGATGTCTTCTTCTGTTATGAATATCAATCTTATATATGTAGTCAAATGTATTTTAGAAAGGTATGAAGTTGTTTTGCAGGTGTGGGCATTGCGATATTGGATAGCATTGAAGAGCTAGGAAGAGAGAGGCTTGGATCAACCTTCTGAATAAGGTGCACATCCTTCTCACCTTTATCTTTTTGCTTACAGGTTGTACTTGTAGAACATTTGTAGGTCTATCTTTCATCCTTGAAGTTGGTAGTTTCTCCCCTGAACTATAGCTGTATTTCCCTCACAACAGCTATGCATTCCTAGCTTCCATTTTTATGCTTATGGCTTGCATTTTACACCAAGTGTCCATAATAGTAAAAAAAGGTTAAAATTGCACCTTTCATAGGTGGACTGAGAGCATATGAGGTTAGGTTATATAAAATTAACACAATGATAGTCTTCTCAATATATCTAGCCATCCAATTTCCAGAACCATTTACTATAAGCATTTAATAGGAGGGTTTGGCTTGCATTTTTATTAATCTAGGTGGATATTTCACAAATACAAGACAACCGTGTAGTGTTTTTGCATAACAGGCACTTTCTGAACCCAAACTAAAAAACTAAACATATAATAATGTGGAAAATAGTAATACATACCATTTTCAACTAAACTCACTCAAAACTACCCAATACTTAGGGTTGGGTGGGCATTTCACTTATCTAGGTAAAACTGGGTTGAAAACACAAAAGTTGTCATTTTGTCAATTTAACTGTGGACAAATGAAACATCATTTTAAAAAACTGAAAGAGGTTTTTTTCAAAAATATATCTATATTCAACCCCATATTGCTAGTTTAAAATTATGACAATTCTACCTACTGTAGCGTGCATTTTCCTAAGCCCATTTTTCAATATTTACACACTGTTTTTTACGTAACAACTTAGAATTTCAGTCATTTTTTTGAATTTGTCCAAGATACCTGGAATTTTAGTCATTCATGTTCAATTTGACTGCTATGCATTCCTAGCTTGCATTTTTATTCTTATGGCTTGCATTTTACACCAAGTGTCCATAACAGTAAAAAAATGTTAAAATTGCACCTTTCATAGGTGGACTGTGAGCATATGAGGTTAGGTTATATAAAATTAACACACGGATAGTATTCTCAATATATCTAGCCATCCAATTTCTAGAACCATTTACTATAAGCATTTAATAGGAGGGTTTGGCTTGCATTTTTATTAATCTAGGTGGATATTTCACAAATACAAGACAACCATGTAGTGTTTTTGCACAATAGACACTTTCTGAACCCAAATTGAAAAAACCAAATGTAAAATAATGTGGAAAATATTAAAACATACCATTTCCAACTAAACTCACTCAAAACTACCCAATACTTAGGGTTGGGCGGGCATTTCTCTAATCTGGGTAAAACTGGGTTGAAAAAAAAACGTTGTCATTTTGTCAATTTAACTGTGGACAAATGAAACATAATTTTAAAAAACTGAAAGAGGATTTTGTCAAAAATATATCTATCTTCAACCCCATGGTGTTAGTTTAACCTTATGACAATTCTACCTACTGTGGCGTTCCTTTTCCTAAACCCATTTTTGAATATTTACACTTTTTTTTTTACGTAACAACTTAGAATTTCAGTCATTTTTTTTAATTTGTCCGAGATACCTGGAATTTTAGTCATTCATGTTCAATCTGATTGCTATGCATTCCTAGCTTGCATTTTTATGCTCATGGCTTGCATTTTACACCAAGTGTCTATAACAGTAAAAAAGGGTTAAAATTGCACCTTTCATAGGTCGACTGTGAGCATATGAGGTTAGGTTATATAAAATTAACACAATGATAGTGTTCTCAATATATCTAGCCATCCAATTTACAAAACCATTTACTATAAGCATTTAATAGCAGGGTTTGGCTTGCATTTTTATTAATCTAGGTGGATATTTCACAAATACGAGACAACCATGTAGTGTTTTTGCACAATAGGCACTTTCTGAACCCAAATTGAAAAACCTAAATGTATAATAATGTGGAAAATAGTAAAACATACCATTTCCAACTAAACTCACTCAAAACTACCCAATACTTAGGGTTGGGCGGGCATTTCTCTGATCTGGGTAAAATTGGGTTGAAAACACAAAAGTTGTCATTTTGTCAATTTAACTGTGGACAAATGAAACATAATTTTAAAAAACTGAAAGAGGCTTTTGTCACAAATATATCTATCTTCGACCCCATGGTGTTAGTTTCACATTATGAATAATCTACCTACTGTGGCGTGCATTTTCCTAAGCCCATTTTTGAATATTTACACACTGTTTTTTACGTAACAACGTAGAATTTCGGTCATTTTTTTTAATGAGTCCAAGATACCTGGAATTTTAGTCATTCATGTTCAATCGGACTGCTATGCATTCCTAGCTTGCATTTTACACCAATTGTCCGTAACAGTAAAAAAAGGTTAAAATTGCACCTTTCATAGGTCGACTATGAGCATATGAGGTTAAGTTATATAAAATTAACACAAGGATATTATTCCCAATATATCTAGACATCCAATTTCCATAACCATTTACTATAAGCATTTAATAGGAGGGTTTGGCTTGCATTTTTATTAATCTAGGTGGATATTTCACAAATACAAGACAACCATGTAGTGTTTTTGCACAAGAGGCACTTTTTGAACCCAAATTGAAAAACTAAACGTATAATAATGTGGAAAATAGTAATACATACCATTTCCAACTAAAGTCATTCAAAACTACCCAATACTTAGGGATGGGTGGGCATTTCTCTGATCTGGGTAAAACTGGGTTGAAAACACAAAAGTTGTCATTTTGTCAATTTAACTGTGGACAAATGAAACATCATTTTAAAACATTGAAAGAGGTTTTTGTCAAAAATATATCTATCTTCAACCCCATGTTGCTAGTTCCAAATTATGACAATTCTACCTACTATGGCGTGAATTTTCCTAAGCCCATTTTCTAATATTTACACACTGTTTTTTACGTAACAGCTTAGAATTTCGGTCATTTTTTTGTAATTTGTCCAAGATACCTGTAATTTTAGTCATTCATTGTCAATTTGACTGCTATGCAATCCTAGCTTGCATTTTTATGCTTATGGATTGCATTTTTACATGTGAACATTACTTAATGGGAATTCATTAGAAACTAACTATTATCAAACTACTTGAACACTTATCAACTTTGTGCTTGGTTTATTTCTAAAGGGTTTTTCTTGGATAACATTGCAAAAAAAAGTTTAATTCTATAACAAATGGACATTATTCAACAATTGACCATCCATTTAATCATTTTTAAATTAAGAGTAGAAACTTTGGCTTTGGGTAATACAATGTAGAGATACATTTTATCTTCCATTCCCTAGTTGGTACCTCTATTAGTAATAAAAAATATATTTATAGACAATCAGTATAGGGTACATGTTTGAAACATGATGTGAACTGACAGATCGAATGCCATTCATCATCTTTTGAGGTATATCATCGAGCATTATGGTTCGTAATTGTACTGTTGCTTTCACATCCACTGTTCATGTTATTAGTAATTAGCAGACTAAAATGAATATGCAGGAGCTCAAGTCTTCAGGTTAAGAATATTATCACTATGAAGAAAACAACTGATCAACCCCAAAAGCCTGTGAAGTCAAAAATTTATAGCAAGAGGAACAACAGGGTAAAATTTATGCAAGACTACAAAGAGTCCGAAGAGATATCTGAGGTCGAGGTGAAAGCAAATGCAGATGTTGAATAGTTGGAAGTAACTCCTTGCACCCCTGATGTTGTAAGAGAAGTTTCAGAACCTGAAAGCATGGGAACCACGAGTATACAACTACCAGAAGTGGAAATCATTAAAAAGGTTCGTGCTCGTGTTAACATCCCTGAAACGATTAACAGGTGAGCCAAGACTACGCCTAGAAACAAGTTTCAGTCAAATATGAAGAAATTTGACACAGAAAAAAAAATTGAAAATGAAGAATCCTCCAGCAAAGAAGATACGCGGTCCAGAATGTTGGAAGGTATGATTTGTAAATATTTACAATCCATTGAAGAAAATATTAATTCAATTCCAGAGATTCCAGCATTGAAGAGGTCGAGGAAGCAGTAAGGAGAAGAAAAATAGCCTAAGAGGAAAATGTGAAGTTATTCAAACAGAATCAGGAGCTACAGTTTGGATCCAAAATAATTTCTAGGGTTTTTTTTTTAGAATAGGATGAGACAAGGGTTGGTAATGGATGGCAGGGAAGTGCTACTGCACATTTTGGAAACTTTAGTATCAAATATGAACCTATATGAGTCAATCTTGCTTTTAATTCGATACAAATACTTTCAATGTTTTTGATACTTCTATGGTGGATTTTATGAAAACCAGTGTTTCTGATGATAGTTTATGATCATTACAGATATTATGTGTGTATCTTCTTCTATGTGAAGCTAGTTTCCTTTCATAGACGATATGTTATAAATTGTAACAACTTTTGTTTTTAGAAAATGCACATATATGTTTGCTGATAAATAGATAATAGGCTAATTTACAACAAAAAAATATATGTCTATGTACATATATGCCAATGAGTGGAGTATTTGTATTTTTTATTCCGATTGCAATTATTGCTATCAATAAGGCCAAGAACTCGAATGTGCCAATTGGATTCTGCAATTACCATACATGTTAACATTTTACAAAGGTTTTTGTTGTTTGATTTTGTAATTGGAAATTGATAAATGTCAAGGTTTGTGTATGGGTTTATTTTTTATTTTTTTTAGTAATGGTGTATTGTGTGTTTTTGAAGAAAGTTGTTTGCAGTATGTAGAGAGGTACCATAAAGATGTTTTTGGGAAAAGTGCAGAGAGATTATGTTTCCTCAAATTTTGGGTTAATGATCATTTTTAGTGAAGTTGTCATTGAGAATACATGGATTTGTACTATTTTCATGTCTACATCTACAAATGAATTCTTGCTTGTGTTTTTTATGGCATAGGTTTGAGTGTTTAAAATAGTGCTTTTAAAATAAAATGAGAGATTGGTTTCGCATAGTATTTTTTTATAGTTGTTATATGGTTTTCTTGTTAGAATATAATCAGCATTTGTTATTTCATCATATTTGTCATGTTGGCATGTTAGAGTTTATTTGCATTATGATTATGTTCTCCATGGTTAAGCAATAGTGTAATTTTGCACGGATTTGTAATTTGTAATTTTGTAATTTTTATTATAGTTTGCAAACGTCAGAACACATTTGTAACTTTTATTATAGTTTGGAAATGTCAGAACAAATTTGTAATTATTATTTTAGTTTGTAAAATTCAGCGTGTTGGTATCCTGTGTGTGCATCCCTTTCTTCCTTTCTGAGCATGCCATCATCTTGCAAAATGGAAACAGCAGCCTCATGTTCCATGCCATCGACCGAAACAGGGGGTTCTGAAGTTGCTGAGAAGTTCACTGTTAGAAAATTCGGAGAGAGTGCTGAGGCATGGAGTGACAGAACCAAGTGGCCAGAAGGTATGCTAGATGTCCTAGTCAGAGCAGGAGTGCATCATTTTCTTTTCGGTCAATTCAATTTCAACAATGAAGAGATAGATAATGCCATTTCTAGTTATGATGTCCAGACCAAGGAATTGATTATCTTTGGGAAGAGGGTTTGTCTGGACCCTGATTTGTTGTCCAGTGCAATGAAAATTCCACGCAGGGGGAGAGTAATGTTGACCACCAGGAAAAACCTCAAAGTAGAAAAGGGTGAGATGGCAAACAAAATATGTGGAAAAAAGGTTTTGGTTTCCCGGAATGGTTTAAAGATGCAAGATGTTCCCCCAGGACTGTACAAAAACCTTAATTCAAAATGTACTTAGGACAATTATGAATCACCACAAGCAAGATATTTCAGGTGATTGTATGAAGTTGGTGATTCATTGAGTTGAAGACCTGGCCATAGATGTCCCTCAAATATTGGAAAAAAAAATGCATTTTGCACTGCAGGACAACAAAATGAAGAGAGTGAAGTTCAGTTACCCTAGTACACTACAAAAAATTATTGACTTATATCAACCCAACACTGTAGAAGGAAGCAGATTTAAAAATACATACGTTAAGAGGTCAAAACTGGACAACATTAACCAGGAAGTTCCTCGACAATCTCCAAAGGACAATGTACAAGTCCCTGAAGAGCCTTGAGTACTGTATGCAAGGTATGGGAAGTGACCCTGAAGAATTTGATGTTGTCTGAATTCTGGCTGGATTACATGAAGGGAGAGAAATAAATATAAACGAGATGCATGATGTTGAGTTTAATGAACAGGAGGAGCATAGTGATGATGATATTGATGCTCCTGGAGAAATGCCAGTTGTAATATATACACCTCCACAGTTAGGAGTTGAGAAAACTTCCTCTCCAAAAGATTTTGTTGATGGTAAAAAAAAATTTAAGTTATTCGATGAAATGTTGCATTTCAAAGAAAAAGCTGAATTTCAAAGAAAAAACTTTTCCTATTGGTATCTTACCGCAATACAGAGCGTAGAACTCTGTAGGATTAAGGAGATGCAAATTCAGGACCTCTTAAAGGTAGGCGCTATTTTTCAAAAAGAAACAGCTGCCAAATTCCATTTTTTGAAGCCTCGTTAAAATTTTCACTATTTACAGGTAATTGCAAGGTTAGAAACAGGACACGTGGATACTCTGGAATCTTCTATTAAAAATTTGCAAATGTTGGACCTCATTAAGGTAGGAGGCATTTTTCAATGCTTTTTTCCAAAAAAAAAAGTTGCCAAATTCCATTTTTTGAAGCCTCCTTAAAATTTTCCCTATTTACAAGAAGTTGCAGGATTACAATCGTCCCTTGTGAAGACTGTGGATAGTGAGAGAAGGACAATAGCATGCAAGGAGCGTGTTATTCAGTCTTTGAAGGAGGAACTAGAAAAAATTCACGATGGATTTAGAAAGGAAAATGATGCATGCAGAGAAGAATTCATTGATTTTCGGAAGAAAGATGAAGAAACCATAAAGAGACTGGAACATGAGCTGAAATATCGACCGGAGGTTTTGGACATCCCCCCTCTAAACACTGTGTTCATCCAGGAAGCAAGACTTTTTTGTTGAAGTCAATAAGCAAAACAGAATAATTGAAATAATGAAGGCTGAATTTCAAAAAAGCCTTGCTGAAGACTCTAATAAACATCAACTTGAGATAAATGAATATAGAAAAAAAGAGTACAACATGAAAAACATAATTGCTATGAAAGATGAAGAGTTGAAAGGAAAAATAGTTGAACTTGAAAACATTACTGCAGAACTACAGAGTAGAGGAGTTGAACTACAGAGTAGGCATCTAATTCCTGATCAAATTTATGATATGTCAGCACACCAACAGGCTTTAATAAGATATGAGCGTTCCCTGCAAAACAGAGAGAAGGCACTGGATGTAGCTTTTAATGGAATACAAGCTCATAAAAAAGTCAAAAAGGGGTTACAAAGCTATCGTGCCTTCTTAAGAATTCGAGAGAGGTCCTTGATGGATGCTATTGCAGCAATGAATGCTAGAGCAGATCTCATTGCGTGGTCAACCACACATGAAACGTTGAAAAAGAAGGTAGCTGAGAGGGAAGATGAGATTAAAGAGCTCAGATTGAAAATACTGGAGGATAGAGAATCACAACATTCGGGATGTAAGTCTAAGATAGAAGATCTGAAATCCCAAATTGCCACTCTGCAGAAGAACAAGATACTTCAGCAAGTAGCAATTGTGTATACTCCAGATAATACAGAATTGAGAGCAAAAGAGTTGGTTACAAAGATAGAGCAGCTCAGGAAAAAATTGACCCAAGTTCAGTCTGAGTTGAGATATGCAAAAGATGGTCTTCAGCAAAAGGAAAAGTAACACCAAGAGAAAAATAAGAAGAATGTGGAAATGTTGAAGAAGCACATCCAAGATAAAGATAGATTGACTCACAGTTTGCAAAAATATGCAAGAGTGAATAAATTAGAACGAAAATATGAACATGCACCTGTTGCAGCTTCTGAAGAACCAGAAGCTTCTAGAGAAGGCAAGAGACTAGAATGTACAAATTTATCTTTCTCTAGAAAAGGAGGACTTGCAGCCTAAACCTCCCAAGCAGTCTAGAACTATGGAATAACATTATCTGTATATGATGTGTATGTAAATACATTTCAATTTTTAATACATAAATTTATATATGTGTGTGTGTGTATTTCTCGGCAATGTATATGTTTTTGATGCATTTAATGTGAATGGTAATTTTCAATTTAACTTTTCAATAAGTGTACATAACAGGCCATAAAGTTAACAATATCAAAATTGAAAACTTAACTTGTGTACTGTAGGCATATATATTTGAATTTGTAAGAAATTCAAAGAGTGATAGTGATTAGTGGATATGCGATGTGAGTAGATTTGGTGACATAGGTAGATCCTAGCTATTTGCTTGGAACTGTGGATATTATAGGGATATTATGGGGATGATGGATTAAGAACTTTCAAGTTCTTTATGAGAATTCTGATGCTATGTATTGTTGTATTTATGTAAGTTTCTTTATCTAATGAAACTGAAATTCCAATTCTGGAACAATGTCATACAATTCTACTCATGCAACCAAATTTCAGCGAATAACCCAAAGCTGTAATGCTTATAGAACTGGCCTAAAAAAGACAGAAATTTACAAAATATAAGCAAACAGAGAAAACAACTGTAATTTTATTACTGAAAAATAAAATAAAATAAAATAAAAAAAAGAGAGAGATTAAATGTTTAATATGCCTTCCAGCATTTGTTACATTTCCAAAATTTGGTAACATGAATGTTAGCACAATAGAATAAATTTTCAGTACGGCAAGATCACTAGAAATGCTTATTGCAACATAAGTTTCTTTCACCATTTTGCATACAATGTTGCATTTCGATCATCTAGGAATTTTTTATTTTTGGCTTGTCTCACACTTCTTATAATGACATCAGTTTTTATAGGATTCCCCTCATCCATCTTTTGGATATCAACTACTGCCCCTTGAATTTCTTGTTTTTCACCACTCTAGCCTGTACCATTTACCGAGGATGGAACACCCTTTTTATTGTGAGTCATAGCCTCCATCATTGGCATATCAATAGCAGCTGATCCATACACTTCTTGTAATTCATTGATTTTCCCTACTTCATTTCTTGAGGATGAAACACTAATTTCACAGTAATTTTCAGTCGCCATCATAGGTATTTCAACACTAGCTATTGCATTCAATTCTTGTGTTTGATCAGTTTGTGCTGCCACTTTCCTCTTGGATGAAACACTTAGAGTTTTACTGTTATTTCTTCTTTGAACATTATTTTTTGCCTTGCGCCTTCCGAAGCGATGTGATTCACGAAAACCCTCTTCGCCATATTTGCTTATTGGCCTTGATCTTGGAAGATGGTTATTGAACTGCGAGAACATATTAGTATTTAGTAGTTAAAAACAGATTATGAATCCTCACACCATAAAATGAAAGCAAAATTAGAAACCATTTAAAATTAGGGCATACTTACTGTTGGTGGTGCAATCAATGATTTCTTAAATTGTCTTACCCATGACTGAAATAGTTGTTTTACTTGTTTAGAAGTGACATCAGGGAAGTGGGATGCCAACTGTGCTACAGTTTCGTCATTTAGTGGACCTCTTATATTTTCATATTCAACACGAAGTTGACATCTAATATTGGAAGCCAAAAATCTTCTTTCTTTAAATTTTTGGAAATTACCCTCTGATCTCATAACCAGTTTGAAAAATTGTTCTCGCATCTCATTTACAAGACAGATTTCGTCATGTTCAAATGTGTTTCTATACTTCTTAGCAACTCCTCTTCCTCCTCCTTGGTTGTTGTTCAAATTTTTCATTTCCCTATGCTTACGTTCCATGACTTCATTCCTTAACCGTCCTAAAGTATGAGGATGAGTAACCCTAGTCATATGAAGAGCATGGTCCCCTTGGATATGCATAGAAGGAACCATCTCATCTCCTAAACAACAAGAACACAACCAAATCCACTCACTAGCAAGGAATCCAATCCTGCAATGATAGTGGATCAAAAGTTATATTGTGAATGAGATAATACCACCTGCTGAATTACATAAAACTATGAACTTAGTATAAATTGGCGTACTTTTCCTCATATTCATATTTACCATCCCCTACACAGCCTTGCAATTGCACCATGTGGAATTCTTTATAACACTTCCACATCCTCAACATTTTTTTATACTTTTCTTCATCTGGTAGGCCTTCAATAACCTACAAGCACAACATTTCATTGTACATGATACACTACTTAATTTTCTATTAAAATTGCATAAAAATAAGAGCAAATTTCACTCTTGTGCCATCATAAAATCATCACTTATTGTTAGTCAAGACCCACATGAAAAATATTGGATATGCTAACATAATTATTAAACCTTTAAAATACCCTCATGTCGAATGAGGATCTTGTCTGATGCATATCCATCTGATTTCCCATAGTTAAGATCATTGTACTCTTGGCCCCTATGATGGTATGGTTCCTCGGTCTTACATGGAACACCAATTTTCTCCATTGCCTCCCAAATTTGAAAAAAAATTGTTCCTCAATCACTCTAGTTGGATGAACCTTGTCGTAATCTTGTGCAATTTTTAGAATTTAATGAAACATCTTCAAAATAGTTCGGATTCTGGCATGGAGAGCACAATATACAAGGTTGGACATTGAGCCAGGAGTCAGCTGTAATAAGTTGGCATCACATGTTTCACTAGGTACGAGTTAGTTAAATAATAATAATTTCCATTTATAGTAAATAAATAATTCTGAAAACATTTACCTTTTGATATTTTGTTCTATTCATGAGATACTTTTTTATAATATTCAATTCTCTGCTACATAAGGCTGGTTGAATGTCTGTAATACACTCATACAACTTTTCTTCCCATCCTTCAATTCTTTGTTCCAAAGTAGGATTCAATTCCTAAATTTTTAACCCAAAGTAAGATTAAGAAAGTCATGGCAAGATATCAACAAAAATCAGTAAACTTTTTATAAATATGTAAAACGTACTATGAGCAAGTTCGGTGACGTTGCATAAAACTTGGAAATGCTACGAATAGTACCCCCGTCTTGAATTTTGATTTTCTCTGTAACCATGTGTATAGCTGTTTCATGGCATATGCACCAAGGACAAAAATTATTCCCCATTGGAGAAACATTATTATTTCATACTAAACTGCATATGGCCACTGTATCATGGCACTCGAACAAATTCACTTCCACTACCTTTCCATCTGGCATTAGGATCCCGTCTTGTGAAAGTTTGTTTATCTGATTCATTAAGTTATCCTCATTTGTAGGATCAGCAGCATGTGCTAAAACCTGTTTATATTCTTCCTTTCCATCCCATTTTCCAAGGCTTACACAAGACATCAAGTCACTATCTTCTAGAAACTCAAATAATATCTCACATACCTGCCCACCTCGATCATAATGTACACAAGAATCAAGTCACTATCTTCTAGAAACTCAAATAATATCTCACATACCTGCCCACCTCGATCATAATGTACACAAGAATCAATACCAAGTTTGAAATAAACTTCAATGACTCTATTTCCAGTCCTCTTTTCATAGGACTCAACCATAAAGGAAGCATATGACTTCATTTGCTTCACTCTAACTCCATATGTGAGATCATAAGTTCTCTCCCAACCCATATCAATATCCTCAGCTTCTTTGCTCCACTTTTTCATCTCCTTGGAAACTGAAGTTGAACTAACCCCTTGCAATACACCATGACGGTTAATCCTCTTCAGACATTGCAAAGCCTTATGGCTCATGCTTGATTCAATAAATACGGAAGCCATATTACTAGGCATAAAATCATTACGGATCTCTTGCATAACAATTGATCGAATTTTATGAAGCACTCCATCTAGGTGTTCAAGAACATCCTCAAATTTAGAATATTGACTATAGTTTTTGCTCGTGAAGTACCCAATTCTAGAAATAATGTCATTTTCATCTACATCATCAAGTGACTTCCCAGAGAACCATCTACCAATTTCCTTAAATTTTTTCTTCCCCTCATTTAGTTTGCAGTTAAACCATCCAAACCGCTTCTTAAGACTCAATAAGGATGTCCTTAAGTGGTTTCCTGCTGACCTTCTAGTTACAACATATGTAGTTTGATCTGTTGAACACCCTTCAGGAATTTCAACTGAAGCTTGTACATCTATAGAATTTTTATTTTCTGTAGGTGCATTTCTATCCATTTGTCCTTCTGGCATTTCTATTGAAGCTTCTACATCTGCAGAATTTTGATTTTCTGTAGTTGCATTTCTATCCATTTGTCCTTTAGGAATTTCTACTGAAGCTTGTACATCTGCAGAATTTTGATTTTCTGTAGTTGCATTTCTATCCATTTCTCCTTCAGGCATTTGTACTGAAGCCTGTACATCTGCAGAATTTTGATTTTCTGTAGGTGCATTTCTATCCATTTGTCCTTCAGTCATTTCTACTGAAGCTTGTGCATCTGCAGAATTTTTATTTTTTGTAGGTGCATTTCTATCCATTTGTTCGTGAAAGGTAGTTCTTTCAACTGTTTCATGACTTCTAGTTGTATCCAACTTCTCAAGGGATGCATGCTCAAATTGTTGTCCACTAGGTAGGATTACACTTTCATTCCCTCCAATCATAACCGGAGACAAAGGCAACCTAGGTTGTTGAGCAAAACAACCTTCTATACTTTGAAACAAATTATTTGTAATGGTAGCATCATCAACAGTTGATCTTTGAGGGACATTTCAAACCACATTATGTGAATAAGAGTTAATAGTATGGTCAAGAGTTATATCTTGTACATTACCATTGCCCTCAATTGCAATTGGAGTCAAAGGATGCCTAGGTTGTTGACAAACTTTGCTTACATACAGGACATCTAATTTCAACAGTTGTTTTCATAGTATTATTTTCTAGTATGGAGTTCTGATCTGTAAGTGCTTGACATCGTTGATGGACAACACGAATAACAGCTCTTTTACCCCCAACGGGAGTGAATTGAAGGACAATATCATGTCAGGGAAAAAATGGAATATTATTCAATTCTACTTCCTTGCATCGACCTCTTTTTCGAGGAATATTTTGTTGAGAGGACTGGTTCGAATGATCCATTGATGACTTATTCTGCAAAATCAACAAAATAATCAACATTAATACAAAATATAGTTTTTTTGTATAAAAAATACTTTTTATCGCTAAAAAAGAAAACATGTAATAGTACAAGAACATGGGAGTAGGAAACATATATTCTCCAACTTAAGCCACTTAAAAATACCTAAGGATGGAACTTATGCTTGCATTTTAGTGGACAAAGCTGGCATTTCACATTTACAAGGAAGCCTTGCAATGTTTTTGCACAGCGGGCATGTTTTTAGCCAAGATTAGAAAAATAGAAGTACAACAAGGTGTAAAACAATAAAAAACACGATATACAACTGAGATCACTCAAAAATACTAAACAATGAGGGCTAAGCATGCATTTTACAGACCTAGTCAAATAAAGTTCAAAACAGAAAAAGTTGCAATTTTCAAAATTTTACTGTACACAAAATAAACATATTTTAAAAATTATGAAGGAGGTTTTTGTCCATAGTATATATAGATCCAGGTATATGGAATTAGGTTTTTAAAATAATCTCTATAAACATTATGGTGGGCATTTTTATAAGCCCATTTTTACAAATTTACACTCCTTTTACAAAACAAAATTGTTAATTTAGACATTCTTTTCAATTATGACTATGCTACTTATAAATTATGATAAGTCATACATGTATAATACATATAGTATGATATAAATAGAATACTATCTTGAGGCTGTGGGCCCACTACAAGATCCTGATGCAAATGTTATGAGAGGAGAAAACATATATTGAAAACATAAAAATTGCAATTTTTCTACATAGTAGTCAAATTGAACATGAATGACTAAAATTCCAGGTATCTTGAACAAATTCAAAAAAAATGATTGAAATTCTAAGTTGTTATGTAAAAAACAGTGTGTAAATATTCACAAATGGGCTTAGGAAAATGCACGCCACAGTAGGTAGAATTGTCAAAAGTTGAAACTAACACCATGGGGTTGAAGATAGATATATTTTTGAAAAAAACCTCTTTCATTTTTTTAAAATGATGTTTCAATTGTCCACAGTTAAATTGAAAAAATGACAACTTTTGTGTTTTCAACCCAGTTTTACCCAGATTAGAGAAATTCCCGCCTAGCCCTAAGTATTGGGTAGTTTTGAGTGAGTTTAGTTGAAAATGGTATGTTTTACTATTTTTCACATTATTATATATTTAGTTTTTCAATTTGGGTTCAGAAAGTGCCTATTATGCAAAAACACTACATGGTTGTCTTGTATTTTTGAAATATCCACCTAGATTAATAAAAATGCAAGCCAAACCCTCCTATTAAATGCTTATAGTAAATGGTTTTGGAAATTGGATGGCTAGATATATTGAGAAGACTATCCTTGTGTTGTAATTTTATATAACCTAACCTCATATGCTCACAGCGAAACTATGAAAGGTGCAATTTTAACCTTTTTTTATTGTTATGGGCCTTGGTGTAAAATGCAAGCTATAAGCATAAAAATGCAAGATAGGAATGTACATCAGTCAAATTGAACTTGAATGACTAAAATTCCAGGTATCTTGGAGAAATTTCAAAACAGAAAATTGCAATTTTCAAAACTTTACTGTACACAAAATAAAAATATTTTTAAAATTATGAAGGAGGTTTTTTTCCATAGTATATATAGCTCCAGGTATATGGCATTAGGTTTTAAAAATTACCTCTAAAAACATTATGGCAGGCACTATGAATTTACACTCTGTTTTTACAAAACAAAATTATAAATTTAGACATTCTTTTCCAATTATGACAATGCTACTTATAAAATATAATAATTCATACATGTATAATACTTATAGTATGATATAAGTACGATACTATCCTGGTGCTATGGGCCCAGGCTGTGGTGTGCATTTCTGTAATCCTAGCTTTGTTAAATTTTCTGAATTTACTTCAATCTGATCTAGGATCTTAACTGAGAGAACAACATGTAAATCATATCTACAGCATATCAATCATGGAGACAATAATGCAAGCACACAAGAGACACAAAGATTTACTTGGGGAAAACCATGAAGGTGAAAAACCCCAATAACTTCCTCAGAGATAGATAGAGCAATGATACAACCAACCAAGAGAGATAGCCATAACCTAGCAGCAGATCCTCCTCCTCCATAAGTGCGCCACTCCTCCTTGAGTGCATGTGTGAGAAGTGAGTGTGAGCAAATAGAGTGCCTCCCGCACTCTATTTATACTTGACTTGACTTGCCTTTTTACCTAACTCATGTAGGCTCGAACTTTACCACATAACATAATGCTGAGTGGGCCGACCCCCAATAGGGTGGTCTAATAACCCTTTGACCCACATGGCCGACCCCCAATAGAGTGGTCTAATAACCCTTTGACCCACATGACTTATACAGGGCCGACCCCAAATAAGGTGGTCTAATAACCCATCAAGTATAAGTTATGACACTTACAATATAAGTGACGACACTTCCTTATAGAGGAATAAAACCATCTCTATAGGAATACAATATACATATATGCGAAATACATTCCGAAGTTACATATACATCAACACTCCCTCTTAACTAGGAAGGTATTTCTCAGCACAGTTCTTCTAGCACAAGTCATCTTCTCTGGATCATCGTCACTGGATAATCGTCATCGAGTCATCATCATCGTCACTGCTGCTGCTATCTCAATGAATCTCTGAATCTACTCGTCATAGGAAGTTCTACAGAGCCAGTCCTTTTTCATACTGGATGTAGGCCCACCACCTGCAGGTCTTCGTCATCACTGGCCATACTATGGAATCCTCAGGACTTATTACGTGCGTCACAAAACCTCGAAAGAGCATCCCAGGATGTTACGGGTACACAACTCTGACCTGTAGGATCTCCCAGGGCGCTATTACATGTGACCCCACCACAAAACCTCGAAAGAGCATCTCAGGATGTTACGGGTACACAACTCCGACCTGAAATCTCCCAGGGCACAAATTACATGTGGTCCACCACAAAACCTCACAAGAGCATCTCAGGATGTTACGGGTACACAACTCCGACCTGAAATCTCCCAGGGCGCTATTACATGTAGTCATGGCAAAACCTCGAAAGAGCATCTCAGGATGTTACGGGTACACAACTCCGACCTGAAATCTCCCAGGGCCCAAATTACATGCCATAGGACAAAACCTCGCAAGAGCATCTCAGGATGTTACGGGTACACAACTCCGACCTGAAATCTCCCAGGGCACAAATTACATGTCCTCCCAGAGCAATGTCTCGAAAGAGCATCCCAGGCTGTTACAGGTACACAACTCCGACCTATAGGATCTCCCAGACATGCTCATCTGCACAACCTGATCCATGGCCACAGAGTATCAACCTGATACTCAACATACATCATCCTGATGTACTCATGATCGTCCTGATCATCATTACTGCAACGTCCTGCTGCATGTCATCTGGAGCAACATCCTGAAGCTTGTCATCTATGATCATCCTGATCATCACTGCAACATCCTGCTGCATGTCATCTGGAGAAACATCCTGAAGCTCGTCATCTATGATCATCCTGATCATCACTGCAACATCCTACTGCATGTCATCTGGAGCAACATCCTGAAGCTCGTCATCTATGATCATCCTGATCATCACTGCAACATCCTGCTGCATGTCATCTGGAGCAACATCCTGAAGCTCGTCATCTATGATCATCCTGATCATTAATGCATCTACTTGATGCATACCAAGTATCTACCCGATACATATCATCATACATGATCCGCCTGATCATCAATGTATCCACCTGATACAAATACAAATACATGATATATATCACCATACATGATCCACCTGATCACACAATGTATCCACCTGATACATATACAGATACATGGTCCAAGCATCCAACATGATGCATACATACATACATAAAATGATCCAACTGATCATATCCAGCATCCACATGATGCGTACATACATACATAAAATGATCCAACTGATCATATCCAGCATCCACATGATGCGTACATACATACATAAAAATGATCCAACTGATCATATCCAAGCAGAAACCAGAACATCATCTTGATGCTCATCATCCAGCGCTTACATCCACAGCCATGTGAAGGATCCTCCTTCCAACATGCTTGGAATGGCTTCAGCAAATGTGTCCATCACTTCTTCCTCGAAGTGTCCTCGATCTGGAGAACGCCAAGCCTCTCTCTGAAGTACTCAAACTTCACCCTAGCTAGTGGCTTCGTCAGCACATCTGCAATCTGCTCGTCCGTCGCAACATACAGGAGCTTCACAGCTCCTCTCTGCACCATATCCCTGATATAGTGATATTTGATCTCTATGTGTTTCGACCTGTCATGAAACACTGGGTTCTCGGAAAGCTTCACACAACTCTGGTTATCACAGAAGATACCAGTAGCTTCCAACGGGAGATCAAATAGCTCAGACAGTAGTTTCCATAGCCATACTGCCTCACAACTAGCTGAGTAGGCTGCAACATACTCTGCCTCAGCTGTACTCAATGCTACGCAGGACTGCTTCCTGCTAAACCAAGAGATCACACCTGATCCCATACTGAAGCAACACCCAGATGTGCTCTTCCTATCTGCAGCACTGCCAGCCCAATCTGAATCAACATAACCCTGTAGGTTAAACTTTTGGTTTGCTTCATACCTGAGCCCATAATCCACTGTACCCTTCAGGTACCTCAGAACATGCTTTACAGCAACTAGGTGAACACTCCTCGGATCCGTCAGGAACTGGCTCAATGTGTTCACAGCAAAGCAAATATCTGGTCTTGTGTTCGTTAGGTACATCAAGGACCCAATCATCTGACGATACATAGTGATATCAACTGGCTCAGATGAAGCATCACATAGAAGCTTCAGATTCGATGCCATAGGTGTGGCCATGGCCTTGCAATCCATCATCCCAAATCTCTTCAGGATATCTACTGTGTACTTCCCTTGACCAAGGAATATTCCTTCTGCACTCTGCCACACCTCCATGCCAAAAAAACAAATAGTGCATCATCCCCAAGTTCTTCATCTCGAACTCGGTAGTAAGCTTCCGCTGCGTGTCGACAATCAATCTATCTTCACCATACCAAGTTCTGCACATATATGATTTCCTATCATGTGTCTCAGAACCAAGTGGCTGCTCCACATACACTTCTTCTTCAACTACACCATTCAAGAAAGCTGTCTTGAATCCATCTGGTGTATCTTCTGTTTCGTCACTTTTATATTTCTCTATGCTGCCATCTGCAACATGCTTGATCTAATAGTTCCATATGGAATTCATAACAAACTTCCCTTCAGGTCTTGGGATTACATCCCAAACATCATTCTTCATGATCGACGGATCATGGCATTCCATTTCTTCATCCCAGATCCTGGGATCTTCAATATCTTTAATAGATATCTTTGTTGCTGGAACAAATGTTGTAGCTTTTGTAGGTGAAGATATACGATCTTTCCTACAAAACAGGTTAAATTGCATGATTAGAAACATCTCATAATTTTCAGAACAAATTCTTACACATAAAGAAATATGTCATACAATCATGCAATTATCTTAGCCAATGCTTCAATACAACATTTATCCATATCCTGTAACTTTCTAGATGCCTTCCAATCTCTACCAGAACATTGTTAAGAGTGTGCACAACTCCCAACATGTCAGCAAAGAGGTTTCATTCTAGATAAGTAGCAATGGAATGTTGTACAGTGCCATAGGCCCCTTACCCATGTATATTAGTAGTATACTATTCATCAATGCAACTATTCTAATATGCACAATACATATCCTAAGTCTAGGAACATGAGCATATACATCATTGAACAATTTTATATAAACAAACAAATATGCATGAAATGATAATTAAAATACTTATCTTTGTTTGTTCATTGGGTGGACTCCCTCTAAGTCTTTGCTTCCTTGCAGGAGCTGCTGGAGTCCTAATCTGAAGTAGCTTCTTCTACACCTTTCTGTTGTGAAGTGTAGAGAGATAGTCAACTCCCTCTGAATATCTGCATCCTTGCAGAAACTACTGAAGTGTGCTCCTTTGCTTTATTGCAGGAACAACTGAAGTGTGCTCCCTCTTGATCTTTGCTTCCTGGATTACCTGTCTTTGAACTTATACTCATTCTTGATCCGTATGCATGCTTGTTAGTATCATCATTGTGTTATCCCCGAGGTCTCATACATAATAAAAAATTCATTAGAATAATCTTAATATTATCAAAAAGCACAATAATCTAAAGCATGTATAGTCATGATCATTTCAAACAGAAATAATAAGCATTAGCTTTCAAGGTTTATGTAGGATTCTTATGGTTAGTCAAATCATAAGAAACATAACATGTCTAAACCTGTAATTACTCAAACCTATGACTCTTCGGGTTAGTTGAGTTATTAATCAAGATAAGAGATATAATATGCATAAAACCTATGATTATTCAAAGCTATACCTTCATGATTCTTCTGGTTAGTCATATCATCAATTATGGCAAGAAACATAATATGCATAACACCATGATTATTCAAACCTATGACTCTTCGTGAATAATCATCATCAACAACACAATAGTATAAGATCCTAACACAAGGTAGGATTCTAGCTTGATATAGGAAAAACATACCTGGATTAGCATGCTAGCTATTTATGTCTAACATACCCGCATAATGTCTTCTGGTTCTCTTCAGTGACTTGTGCTAGTAACCTGCATGTCTCATAAGTTAACCATTGTAGAAACAAGTTATACATACCTCGAAAGTAGATCTTCTATGTAATCCATGACAATGGATGAATCCTTGTCTTCATGTCACCATGATCATACATTCTTGAAGTAGAACATGATTTGTCTTTCTTGGTGTACCTTTTATGTTAGCAGAAAACATAAACCTCATACAACACCATAATGCATTAGTACAATCATAAGTGTCAACACCTTAATCAATGAATATTTTCTATCGTGCATTCATAGTTTTATTAAGGTGATATGACAAGTCTAAAATCAAGATTGTACTAACCGTAATAACATGAAGACAAACATACCATAAACTTAATCATGAACAAATATCGAGACATACCTTGATGAGTCATACCTGTCGAGATCGCTTGTAATCTTCTTATGTAAGGCCTTAGCCTCATCTCCCTCTGAGACGGGAACTTCTTCACTTATGCAGGTGATCAATCCATTTTCTTCTAGGATTAACCCAATCCACTTGATTTGCAAGAACTGGACCTTGAGCTAGATATGGGTTTGTCAGAGAAACCCCAAAAATTCAAACTTTGAATTTCAAACTTCTGACAGGATAGAAATATGTGCCTTGATGAGCTGATCAAGTTGGTATATTCAGAATTTGAAAACTGCAAAGTTTCACTCCTCAATTTTGCTTTTGAAACTTCTGGATTCACTGGACGTGACCCTGAACTGGGGTTTGATGAAGCCCACTCTTCTTCAAAATGTTTGATCCAAATCTCTAAGCTTCTATTTTTCTGAGGAGCTTCCAGCCGTGGTCTCCGATTACAAAAATTCCAACTTTCTCCAAAGCCCTAAATTCCGGAAGCCATGAATGAAGGTACCAAAAAATAATTCTGTTTTGACAGAAATATGTACCTGATTGTTTCTGATGTAACTCCGAAATTTTTGATCTACATGGTCTGAAAAAGTTTTCTGAGATAGCTTGACCTGTTAGCTTTCCATCCTGACAGGTCTGACCTCAATTAATTGTTCTGAGAGAGAGTTATGCCAAATGTCGCAACGTGACCTGTTTTGGGAAAATACAGGAGAGCGAACTTGTACGGCGTTCCACGTGTCACTGTTTGACCTTCGGCCTATGAAAAAGTTTTCTGAGATAGCTCGACCTGTTATATTTCCATCCTGACAGGTCTGACCTCAATTGGATTCCCTGAGAGAGAGTTATGCCAAGTGTCGCAACGTGACCTGTTTATGGGATAAAACAGTAGAGCGAACTTGTACGGTGTGCCACGTGTCAATGGTTCAACTTCGGCCTTTGAAAAAGTTTTCTGAGATAGTACAATCTGTGTACTACCTGTCACTTTTCACGAAATTTCATTTGGAGCTTCCTAGCCCAAGTTATGACCTTTTTCCCAAGGTCACCTGATTTTGACTCAGATCTGGAAGAGGCAGAAACCCTATATTGCACAGATCATAAATCACAAAGTACAACGAATTAGAGGTTTTCCTTTGGACACAAGGTACCTGTAGATCTCAGCTTCGGCGTGTAACAATTTCAGATCTGAAAACTTCGCCAAAACGGATTTATAGCGAACGTGCTATGATGACTGGTTTTTGCTATATCAAGCCCTAGCATCGTAAGTGCAACAAGTGTCATACATGCCATATCATGCCTTCTTTCAGGCTAGCTCTGATACCATGTTAAATTTTCTGAATTTACTTCAATCTGATCTAGGATCTTAACTGAGAGAACAACATGTACAGCATATCTACAGCATATCAATCATGGAGACAATAATGCAAGCACACAAGAGACACAAAGATTTACTTGGGGAAAACCATAAAGGTGAAAAACCCCAATAACTTCTTCAGAGATAGATAGAGCAATGATACAACCAACCAAGAGAGATAGCCATAACCTAGCAGCAGATCCTCCTCCTCCATAAGTGCGCCACTCCTCCTTGAGTGCATGTGTGAGAAGTGAGTGTGAGCAAATAGAGTGCCTCCCGCACTCTATTTATACTTGACTTGACTTGCCTTTTTACCTAACTCATGTAGGCTCGAACTTTACCACATAACATAATGCTGAGTGGGCCGACCCCCAATAGGGTGGTCTAATAACCCTTTGACCCACATGGCCGACCCCCAATAGAGTGGTCTAATAACCCTTTGACCCACATGACTTATACAGGGCCGACCCCAAATAAGGTGGTCTAATAACCCATCAAGTATAAGTTATGACACTTACAATATAAGTGACGACACTTCCTTATAGAGGAATAAAACCATCTCTATAGGAATACAATATACATATATGCGAAATACATTCCGAAGTTACATATACATCAACAAGCTTTACAGATTTACACTCAGTTTCTTACATAACAACTCAAGATTTTACTGATTAATTTTGAATTTGACCAAGATACATACAAATTATGAATATGTACATATTTAACGCATAAAGTATGATACTCTTTACTATTATAATAAAGTCATAATATATGAATGGTCAAATTTGTTGACTCATTTTAAGTCTAAAAATCTCCTTCTCTGCAAAAATGACACTGCAGACACTTTTGGAACCTAAATTGAAAACCTATATGTACAGTAAGGTGGAAAATAGTAAACCACACCATTTCCAACTTAAATCACTAAAAAATACTCAATAGTGACGGTTAAGCGGGCATTTTTATGAACATGGTAAGACTTGGTTCCAAACATAAAATTTGTTATTTTGGCAAATTAACTGCGGGCAAATGAAACATAATTTTAGGAAACTGAAAGAGGTTTCAAACATATATTTGTCTTCAAACCCATGGTATTACTTTAAATTAATAATATATGTATGAACTGTGGCGTGCATTTTGTTAAGCCCATTTTTGTAGATTAACACTCTGTTTTTTACATAACAAATCAGGATTTTAGTGATTAATTTCAATTTCACTGAAATACTTACAAATTATGAAAAATTATATGTTTAAAGCTTATGCTCTGATACTCTTTATTATGATAAATTCATGATCTCTTCATGGTCAAATTTGTTGATATAATCATTTTAAGACTAGAAATCCCATGCTCTGCAAAAATGCATACATCAGTCACTTTTTGAACCCAAAAAAAAAAAAAAAAAAACTAGTTGTAGAATGTGGAAATCTTTATAAATTCATGAAGATGATGTACAAAATACAGTGTCAAAAACCAAGTGAAAGACAAATTGAAAGACAATTTAAACAACAATGTCAAAAACCAAGTGAAAGACAAATTAAAAAACAATGTCAAAAACCAAGTGAAGGACAAATTGAATAGTAATGAAAGAAAACAACCTTCGAGACTACGCTAGACTATAGAAACGACTTAATGGCTTTCCCAAAATAGATAACAGCTTCATTGTTGGATAAATGTACACATATTGATCTTAACAGTTATCACATTAACAGACTGTAACATTCACATCAAAGCTATATGAGCAACTAATAAAGCAAATCCATATCACAATGCCATATCAGCCAAGTGCACTCATTACCATCATATTCTATATGCTACTGTCTGGATTCTTTCCATTTTTTACCATCAACAGAAGTGACAGGCAAGTGCAATTTACTATCACTTGAGATAAGGATGGGAGTGGATGAAGTACAATGCAGGCATACCTGAGTCAGAATAATATGATTTTGTGTGGATGAGTCAAGGTTGGTAGACTTCACGCCAAAGGAGTCTCATCAGGTAATGCTGCTTCTTAGTCCAATTTAAAATTCTGAAGGTATCCACAAGACGTTTGTTTGTCTAGTTATGTTGCAGGGTACCAAGTAGTCGAAAACACCAAGCAATCGAAAACAAACAAAAAAAATTGTTATAAAAATCACTCATTCGAATTCATGAGAAATGAAATTTTTTGAAACTACTCGCCATGCTCAATCGATCATGGATGCTCAATTGATTTCATTCCACCATGTAGATCTAAAGGCGGCTCATATCATAGCTACGCCACCCATTCCTGGCATGTCTTACACTTCCAAGAAAGTTAGTAGTGGTGCTAATTTAATGCAATTTCGAATCTCCATATGCTTAACCAACGTTAAACCCACGGTGGGTTGGAAATTTCTGCTTGGTGACTATGCTTGCTTTAACAAAATGCCCACTTAACTTATATTTTTGATCGAAAATTGTCCCGACTTCCTTTTTTCGGGCTCAAATCTTTTTGGTGAGTAGATTGTTTAATAAAAATAATATTTTCAATAGTATGTGAGCAATTATGGCCAATAAAAAAAAGCATCTTTTGATATTCCTTGATTAACATTCTTAATGATTTAGGATACATGCTAGTGTATGATAATTTGTTATGGGCGCTTGATACATCTAAGATGACACATCAATAGCTCATATGATGACATGTGGCGTATGCACAATCCGTAAAGTATGGAAGAAGGGATGCCACAACCAACTTGCAAACATACAATATGTGTAGGACATGTATGAATAGTGATGCAAGTTGAATATTTGAAGTAATATTGATAACAAGAACATAAGTGATTTTGTGTGAAAGTTTCAGTTTTTTTTTTCGGGGCATCAAGGGGCTCATCGATAGAACAAATGATCTAGCAAAGAGCTGAATGCACACATGCAGTAGAATGAATTTTTGATGGTACATATAATGATGTTGTAGATCTGTGATAATTGTGCAAACACCAAAAAGAAGATATACTAAAGAATGCACAAGTGATAGATATCTCAAAGGACCGTATTTCAATCAACACGTCGATAATCATAGATGTTGTAAAGACAAAAGTGCAGAGATAGAACCGATGTTTATTAGACATTACGCAAATGTTTAGTTGAAGCATAAGGACAGAAATAAAAGTTTGTGATGTTGAAGAATCCATCTGATGTGCAACAACATAACAACAATAGAACTCGAAAGGTGCATCATGATGCATATGATATAAGACAAGTGCATTAAACTAAACGGACCAAATACTTGATGCAAAGGATGTCACAGACTATCTGAGTAACTGCATCACTTCATCAGAATGGACACATCAGAATGTGCAAAGTTCAATTTGTTACTGGTGCTTCACTTTGACTAGCAAACTATCAATTGAAAGCACAATATCAATTGATCTTTGTAGTCACGTAGAAGAGAACGCAAAATTAGAAGCGCAGAGTGCAGATTCAACAGAGTACACAATACAAGAAGAAATTCATCAACAAGAGTGTGTTTTTAGAGGAATGAGAAGTCATGTGATTTATGCAATGCAATGATAGAGTATAGTCTGCATGCAAAAGTAGCACACATCAGAAGACCTTAAGAAGTGCGCAGAGTTGAAGATCGGCAAGGTAGTAAAATATATTGGACATCAGGGTAGTTGGACGGGGAAAGGAGATGGGGAGTTGAATCTTCCTTTAGGTTGGTTCCTGTAAAACTACAAGGAGACAGGGATTTGAAGCTTCCTTCAGGTTGGTGCCTGTAAAACTACAAGGAGATGGGGAGTCATAGCTTCCTTTAGGTTGGTTCCTATAAAACAAAGTGACTGGGGGTCGATTCCTCCTTCTAGTTGGTTCTGGAGAAAACATAAGGGGTTGGTGCCTCCTTCCAGTTGTTGTTGGTAAACACAAGAACTTGGTTCTTCCTTGAATGTATTTTTTCTCACTATAAAGAATAATTTTGTGGTTTTCTCCCATTTGGGTTTCCATGTAAAAACATTGTGTGTCATGTGTTGATGATGTGGTGCTTATATGTGTGAATGTTTATTTACGGATCCATAACAAAAGATAAATATTAAGTAAAGTCTAATATGTTTAAAGAAGGTAAAATTTGCTAATAACTGTGCTAATATTGATTCACCCCCCCTCTCAGTATTAAACCAATTCCAACAATTGGTATCAGAGCGAGTGTCTTTAGTAACAGATTAACATCTGGAAGATAGATCATTGCGCAAAAATGGAAAAGTAGGAAGGCCTTTCTACAAACAAAGCACCAAGGTTTGACGACACCAATTACATTTTCTGCAAGGTACGCATGGAAGTATATTTGCAATCATTAGGAGTATAATTCTAGCAATGTATTGTCTATGGTTATCATGTCCCAACAATAGTACTAGTTAACCCAACGCAAAGGAGATTATATGACAGCAATGCTAGAGCCAAGAATTCTCTGCTCTGTGGTTTGACAAGTGAAAAAATTGTCAAAGTTATGCATTGTACATCAACTAAATAAATTTGGGAAATACTCAAAGGTATATATGAAGGCGGAAACAAGGTAAAGAAAGCAAAACTGCAAAACTACTATGGACAATTTGAATCTCTGAGAATGAAAGATGAAGAGAATATTAAACCTTACTTCCTAAGAGTTGATGAGATAGTTAATTTCATCAAGAGTCTTGGGGTCTCCCTGGATGAAGAATCAATTGTACATAAGATATTGAGAACTCATCCTCAAAGATTTAATTCAAAGGTATAATTGTTAGAAGATCGAGCAAATCTTGAAGAACTAACAAAGGATGAACTTCATGGGATTCTCACTGCATATGAAATGAGAAATGAGAAAGATACTCCCATTAGAAAGGGGGCTGCCTTCAAAGCCACATGAAAGGACAAGCATGATCATGAAAAATATTGTTGTGGTGAATCAGATGATGAAGAATCAAACTTTTTCAAGAAACTAAAAAGAGTATGGGGTAAGTGTAAGAACAAGCTACCCTTCAAATGTTTCAGGTGTGGAGGAGTAGGTCATTATGCCTCAAAATGTCTTTACAAGAAGGAATCTAGTAAAAATGATGAATATTCTAGTGCACATGATTGGAATATTGCGCGTTCTCAAAACAAACCTAAGAATAAAAGGCGGATTCTAAAACAGAGAAAGAGTCTTTAAACTAAAGAAGGAAGCAATGAATTTGAAGAAAGCCACTGTGATGACGAACCCAAAGAAGTAATTTTCATGGATCATGTAGTGGAAGAAAGTAAGAAGAACAATTCAAAGGGCACTCTAGTTGCGCAGATCAAGACGAGGTCACTAGACAAATATTTTTTTAGTGGATTGTTCAAAACGCCTCCGAAGCAAGTCACACCTCCAAAACCTATTGAAGAGGTTAAGACTGATAGTCAACTAGTAGAAGAAGAAGTTGCAGACATTGACTAGGAAGGTGAACTGATAAGTGCCTTGGATGAATTATAGAAGTCTAAGAAAAAGAATAAGTTATTGTAGGAGAAAATTTCAAAGTATGAAGAGAAAGACATACCATGTCAAGAATTTGTTGGCGCATATATGACCAACTATGATATTTAGCTTAGTTTCGCACAAGAAAAGGTTCTATTACTTGAGAAAGAAAAATCCACCTTAAAAGATTCACTAGAGGAACTGGCACATGAAATCGGGATGGTGACAAAACAACTTGAATAAAAGGATAAAGAAATATCCCGTCTAACAAACAAGCTGACTGAGATAAACGGAAATAAATAAGTTTATATTGACCCCATCTGTGCACAATCAAAAAGTGACAAGACAAAATCTGAAGATTAAGTGCAAAACGAGTTAAAAGACAACACAACATTATTGAATAGGATTCTAAAGGTTTAGAGGCCTGTAGAAGACAAAAATAGTATGGGTTTTGTAAAGACACCTTCTATGAAACCGGTGGTGTCAATTTCTATCCTATTATGAAGTTCTATCTTGATAGTGGCTAATGTATCCTCCTTTGCCTCTTCCTTTAAACCAAAAATCATGAGATTCAAGGATATTTTGTTATGCTCATGGACTAAAGCTATGAGATTATTCATTTCCCCTTTAATGGGTTTAATATCTAATTTGCCTTCTATACTATTTAGGGTCAGATTGTGATTTATTTTTTCCTCGAGCTCTTTAATCATATCCTTTAACTTGAGATTTCCTACAGTATTATGAACTAATTTTTATTTTTATCCTTAATAATCTCATTAATAGTAATTACATATATCAATCATATTAATAATATTGTTATTAGCAATTATTTATATTTTTTATTCTTATTATCTAATTTTATTGAATATTCAATTCTTTATCTATTATTTTTATTTTTAATTATTAGTTCTATTATTTTAATTATTGTCGTTTATATTTTTTATTATTACTCATATTATTTATGATTATTATATTATATTATATTTATTTCTTTATTTATTATTCTTATGCAATTAATTTTTTATGGTATTATTCTTGAAAATTAAAATAATTTCAACAATCATTGTAGGAGTGTTCTTAATTAACAGAGTTAAGAAATAAATAAAATTAATTTATATAGAAAAATGTTGATAGCACCAGTTGTCATCTCCTGCACCAATACAGTACTGCAAAGTTGTATAATGTTACATCATGAAACCATTGGGCTCTCCTGGCACTAGAAAAATGTGTGATAACTGGCACTCAAATAGCCCCCTCCCAGTGATGGAAATTTTTTTGGCGAGGCACAGTTCCACCCCTTCTCGTTATTTTTTTGGAATTTCGACGATCTGGGTCCTAGGGGCACAATTCTATGGCATAGTTCCGTAGTAAATGGGGTGGAACTACGATTCTGCGGGTTTTTATAACTGGATCTAGGGAACAAATCGCTAGAAAAGCGGGGCGATTTGAGTGCCAAGTTATCCCATGCCACTTCATTGTGGGTTGTAGTTTCCAAGTGTTTATGAAACTGTCTTGTTATACACTCATATTTCCAAGTGTTTCCAAATTTCAAAACTCTTTCCAAGCTAGGAATTTGTTGAATGATACAAACCACCACATTTTTTGGTTCAAAATGCACCCACAGGGAAATAAGCCATAACTGTTTGATAGAAGCTTCTATGTGATAAGCCTCAACCGCAAGGAAATAATCCATAACTCTCCAATAAAATTTCTTAAAATCAATATTGAAAGTGCACCCACAGGGAAATAAGCCATAACTGTCTGATAGAGGCATTTGTGTGATAAGCCGCGGCCGCAAGGAAATCATCCATAACTCTCCAATAAAATTTCTTAAAATCAATATTAAACTTTACGAAGGTTAACTGTGCACAAGTTAACTTTGCATACCTATTTAGCTGTGCATAACCCAATATTAAACAAACTTTGCATAAATATATCTCATGCTATTTAACATAAGAACCGAAACATATTTAGAAGTTACTGTGTAGGTTAACTAGGAACATTTACCACCATGAAACACTTGGAATCTTGATTTGATTTACAGACCGTAAATGTAAACAACATTTACACAGGTCAATATGAAGTAGATGTGCGGGATGCATAAACCAACATTATTGAGAATGAATACATAAAACTAAAGACTTTCATATTACCACTGTAAAACAGAGTAACTTTTCTGCACTTACAGAGAGATGAGTTTTACTTCAGTCTTTCACAATTTTACAGAGCTTGGGCTCTTCATACATTTCATGGGTCTTCACTTCTTCTCTTCACTCCTACATCTCTTATCTCTATCTCTTACAAAGCTTGAGATCCTTACACATCTCTTCTTAATCTTCTGTAGGTTTTTTTCATTTATACACAAAACTTGATTTGGCTTCTCCTGGAAGATACAGGGCTTCATTAAGGACTATAATAAATTTCTACCTAAGAAATTATGGGCCTGCGAAATACAAACGCGGCTACATAAATACTAACTTGTCGTGAGCCAGATTCGCTGCAAACTGAGAGACTGTCTGACATTGCAGACTGAAAAAATGTCTAACAGAGCCGGCGCATATCAGATACGCTATCAGCTCATTAATTACAATATTTCCAACACACCCCCTTAATTATGAGTGGATGGGGATCATTAAACAAAAATAAAATCACAAAATATTTTAGAGCTGAAACATGCTATGTTCATGACAAAGTTCACTGTGCAT
Source organism: Larix kaempferi (assembly GCA_027924585.1). Classification (NCBI taxonomy): domain Eukaryota; kingdom Viridiplantae; phylum Streptophyta; class Pinopsida; order Pinales; family Pinaceae; genus Larix; species Larix kaempferi. The sequence continues at coordinate 852,575 of BSBM01000769.1, read as the reverse complement.
AAATTGTCACTCCCAAACAACTTCACAGATATAAATATTCATTTTCAGTCTGTTGGACTGTTCTAAATTCCTCTATGCCAAAATCACCAGTAAATATTAAATCATACACATATAGGCAGACAATTAGCTTATTACCTTGCTTGTTGATTTTTGTGTACAACGTAGGCTCACATTCACTTCTGTGAAATCCATTCTAAATGAGGTATGAGTCAATGCGACTCTACCAAGCTCTAGGAGCTTGCTTCAAACCATAGAGTGCCTTTTTCAGTCTATATACTTTGTGTCCTTGTCCTGGAACTTCATAGCCTTGTGGTTGCTCCACATATACTTCTTCCTCCAAATAACCATTTAAAAATGAAGACTTAACATCCATTTGATAAACAAGCCATGTCTTATGAGTTGCGATGGCCAAAACTGTTCTGATAGTGTCCATTCGAGCTACAGGTGCAAAAGTTTCATTGAAGTCTATCCTAGGTTGTTGTGTGAATCCTCTTGCAACCAATCTTGCTTTGTGCTTCTGCACATTTCCATCAGCATCTTGCTTGGTCTTATAAATCCATTTCACACTTATCACATCCTTGTCCTTAGGAACATCAACTAATTCCCATGTTTGATTCTTCTCAATGCATTCTATTTCTTTCCATGGCTTGTGCCCAAACTTTATCTTCAACTGCTTCTTCAAATGTTAGAGGATCATTAACTTGAGAAAATAATGCAAAAACTGAGAATGAATTAGGTGTACCAGTCTCATATATCTCACGTAGAGTTCTTGTCCTTGTCGGAATTGCTGGTATTGAACTGCGCGAGTTGCGCGAACTGCTTGATGGAGTTTGTTGTGCACTTGATGTGCTTGTCAGAGTAGCTTGAGCTGCCACTTGTGTCGGAGTTCCTTGTGCTGACATATGCTGCACAGTCCTAGGAGTAAGCAGAGCTGTGCAATTCTGATTTACATGCGGAGTCTCATCCACATCTTCTGCAATGTCATCATGTTCAACATGTGACACAATTTTGACATTCTTCTCTATAGTTCCATCCCATGCTTCATTTTCTACGAACTGAACATCTCGATTGATAATAACTTCTCTTGTGATAGGGTTATATAACTTGTATGCTTTTGTGTCTTCAGAATACCCAATAAAAATGCATTTATGTCCTTTATTATCTAATTTCCTTCTCAACTCATCTGGAACATGTGCGTATGCTACACAACCAAAAAAATTTCAATGTGAAACACTATGTTTCATACCTGTCCATGCTTCCCATGGAACTTTTTTCTTCACGCTCTTCATCGGACATCGATTCATGATGTATACAATAGTTTCCACTACTTTAGCCCAGTATTCATTTGACATATGCATGGCTGCCAACATACTGTGCGCCATCTCCATAATGGTTCTTTTTTTCCTCTCTGCGATACCATTCTGATGCGGTGTATACCGCGCAGTGAATTGCTTCTGTATGCCATGAGTTTTACAAAAAATTAAGAAATCATTTGAAACATACTCACCACCTTTGTCTATTCTTAATATATTGATGTTGAAACCACGCTGCTTCTCCACAAGTGCCTTGAAATGCTGAAAACAACTAAATGCATCATATTTATGTTTTAGAAAATAGAACCATGTTTTTCTTGTGAAATCATCAATAAATGTGAGAAGCTAAGTGCATCCTCCCATGGAAGGTGTTTGCATCGGTCCACAAATATCAGAGTGCACAATTTCAAGTGGTGTGTGAGCTCTGTATGACTTTCCGACTGGAAAAGTCTCTCTGTGTTGTTTTCCAAAAATACAACCTTCACAAATTCTCTCTGGCTTTTCAATCAATGGCAATCCTTTCACCATGTCTTTCATGTGTAGTAGCTTCAACCCACCAAAATTTAGATGTCCAAATCTGAAGTGCCATAACCAGGATTCATCCTTTATTTCTGTTTGAAACGCTTCTTGCATTTCACTATTTTTTTGCTCCTTTGAGCAGTAAATTTCTGCTTTGAATGCAGATCCAGAATTTTCATTCTATCTTTCATGAAAAGCTTGAGTTGTTTTTCCTTTTATAATTGGTGTAATCCTCAAAGGAAACAAGTGATTGCTTGTCATCTGCACTTCAACAATTAACTAATTGCTTGGATATATGTCTTTGATCACACAATGCTTTCCTATCATGTGAACTCTGTAACGTTTATCCATCAACTGTCCAATACTCATTAAATTATGCTTCAAACCTTGAACATAATAAACATCAGGCATATATTTCTGCTCCCCCTGTTTGGTTAGAATATCAACAGTACCCTTACCTAAAACAGTAACTTGGATATTGTTTCCAAGTGTGACATCAGTTTGAACTGATTTCTCTAGACTAGAAAATAGATTTAAATTACCAGTCATGTGATTTCTACATCCCGAGTCTAAATACCATATGTCATTTGGACTTTCTTGTATAGCATTGCATTCAAGTGGAGATGCACATGCTAAGAACAGTGAGTTGTTCGGAGTGTTGCTATTGCTTGACTATGTTTGTCCTTGCTTTCCTTGGTCATACTGCTTCTTCCTGCATTCATATGCGAAGTGTCCATACTTCTTACAGTAATGACATTGAATTTTGTATTTATCATACCTTTGTCCACTTGGCTGGATGGGGATATGATTATGGCTTCTACTAGTGACTTGTGTAGGGCTGCTGCTACAACCTCCTCTAAAAGAACTTCTTCCTATGCCTCTAGAGTTTGATCTTCCTCTGCCTCTTCCACGACTTATGGATGATTGTGTTACGAATGCACATTCCAATGATGTATCTGAACCACTGATTCTATGTTCATGATTGAGTAATGAGGCTTGCAACTCATCAATAGTAAATGTGGACAGATCTTTATTTTCCTCTAGGGTCACAACTAAAGATTCAAATTTCTTTGGAAGAACTCTAAGAACTTTTTCACCAACTCTTTGGTCGCCTAAAGTTTCTCCATTAGACTTTATTTGGTTAAACAAACCAATAACACAAGTGTAGAATGATTCTACTAACCCTGTATTTTTCATTGACAGAGATTCAAAATCTCTTCTAAGAATTTGAAGTTTCACAGTCTTTACCTTGTTCAAGCCTTGTTAGGAAGTTTCCAGCGTGTCCCACACTTCCTTAGCTGACTGCGTTGCTGCTACTATTGGGAGTATGGATTCATCTATTGCTTGGTGTATGTGGAACAACGTCTTTCCATATTTCTTCCTTTGTTCCCTCAAGACATCTTGCTCAGCTTGTGTGAGATTGTTGTATGCTGCTAGATCTCCTGGTTTTGCATAACCATTCTGGATTATTTCCCATACATCTTGACCTCTAAACAAAGCTTTCATAGTTAAAGACCAATATTCATAATTTTTACCATAAAATAATGGAGTTTGCAAATTACCTGAATTGGAAGCCATTCTTAACCTTAATTGCTTTCCTCCTTTTTGTAAATGCAATTCTTACTTTCCATAAACCAAGCTTTGATACGAGATCAAGGGAAAAGAGGAACACCCTGTGCAGTCAATAAATTTGAGCTGCGCGGTAAATAAATAATATCCTTCTTTCTACTTTGCTTTAGAGTTGCGCTTCACTTAGCAAATACTTTGCTCTAATTAATTTGCGAAACACTTTTATTCACAAATTAGCTGCGCGAAAATTACCTGCGCGATTCACCCTTTTACTGCACACAAGTTAACTATTCATTTCTACTTTTTACTGCGTAGAGATTACTTGCCCATTTCGACTTTCTACTGCGCAGGTGAACTTTGCTGCGTAGTTCTCTAACCTCGTGGAAATTCAAATAACTTCACAAAATACTTTGCGGAATACTTTACTTTGCATGAGCTTCGCACTTCATACAAATTACTTTTGCATAATTTCTTTTAACTTTACGAAGGTTAACTGCGCACAAGTTAACTTCGAATACCTATTTAGCTGCGCATAACCCAATCTTAAACAAACATTGCATAAATATATCTCATGCTAAAACATAAGAACCGAAACATATGTAGAAGTTACTGTGCAGGTTAACTAGGAACATTTACCACCGTGAAACACTTGGAATCTTGATTTGATCTACAGACCGTAAATGTAAACAACATTTATGCAGGTCAATATGAAGTAGATGTGCGGGATGCATAAACCAACAATCTTGAGAATGAATACATAAAACTAAAAACTTATATATTACAATTGTAAAACAGAGTAACTTTGCCGCACTTACAGAGAGATGAGTTTTAATTCAATCTTTCACAATTTTACAGAGCTTGGGCTCTTCGTACATTTCACGAGTCTTCACTTCTTCTCTTCACTCCTACATCTCTTATCTCTATGTCTTACAGAGCTTGAGCTCCTTACACATCTCTTCTTAATCTTCTGCAGGTGTTTTTCATTTATACACAAAACTTGATTTGGCTTCTCTTGGAAGCTACAAGGTTTCATTAAAGACTGTAATAAATTTCTACCTAACAAGTTCTGGGCCTATGAAATACAAACGCGGCTACATAAATACTAACTTGCCATGAGCCGGATTGGTTGCAAACTGACTGACTGTATGACATTGCAGACTGACAAAATGTCTGAGAGAGCCTACACATATCAAATACGCTATCAGCTCATTAATTACAATATTTCCAACAAGTAGTAGTAATTGGGTATTAAACTACCGAGATCTAATATGAAAACGAACATATATGCTTCACAGTAGAGATGGATGGTAGAGATGGCTAGTGTTTCCATCGATACATTTACCTTTTATTGGTATTTGGCCATGATCATTAAACTCTAATAGAGATCCTATGCAAAGATTTTCATGAATTATCTATTTCTTGCCATTACACTCTCTCTGATTCTCTCTCGGATTGGGATTGGCAGTGTATGTGTTATCTCTTGAGTCTATTAACTAGTTCCTTCTTGTGCTCAGGGACGACCAAGCCCTCATGTTGTTTGATTCAATTTTTTTCAACATCCACACAACTTGTGGTTCCGCTCCCGAGTGGACAGTCACACTACAAAAATATGGGCTCTATTTGTACGATGGACTCATTCTATTCACCCTCTCAGTTGATAGTTTGGGCGGTTCCTTGTATCTATCTGCCATTTTGACCTTTGTTGCTTCAGGCCATAATCTACTTTTTGTTGTTGGCACCATGGATTATGCTCTCCTTCACACTATCGTTGTTGATGGAAAAGTTTATTTGGATGGAAACCTAGGTGCTTTGCATATACATCACACCAATAATGTGCTTGCTACAACTAACAATGACCATACTTTGATTGTCTGTGATAGTTTAATCCATGCCCATGTGTTTTTTGGAGGGATTTCTCATTCTTTAAATCTTTCCAACATACGAGTGATGATAGTACTATCTACTACACCTTTCTACATATTGTGTACATCTTAATGTGTATCGGTCCAGTCCTCCAAAATATTCTCTTTACATTATAGCACGAGGTTTTGGAAGTAGTTGCACCTTCTAATATCGTTATGCATATGTTTTGTGCCATTCCAAAATACACAAGTTGTATACATGAATCATCACACAATGCTATAATAGAGTGGAGGTCCATGCAATGTGTAAGCAGCTGAATTGTGCGCAATAACTCAAGCTTTTGCAAATTTGAACATCTATGTAGGATGGCCCGAAAACCTGCATCTGTGATATGGCAGCAACGACCAAGTCTAATACTTTCCAAATTTGAGTCGTTTCTTGCCCTTAGAAGAATCCCAAGATCATCAACCCTTCTAAAATATATAACAAAATCCTCTTGGCTTCAAACCAATCAAAGGTGCCACAACTTTGAACAACTATTGATTTATTGAATACCCCAATTTGTCAAGTCCACAACTACACGAGGTCCTTCAATAGGTTCATCTCAAAGATCAATGTCAATGGGGAAGGGTAGATTTTTTGAAATAATACCCACCACCGAGTCTGAAATCCAATCTGAAATTAGAGACAACTTTTGTTAGTTTCGAAAACCAATGCTCTTTTGCTCTTGCATTTGAACGGTAGTGTGACCAAATATGTTGCATCCTAGGATAAAAATCTTGGAATTAAATATTTATTTTGCATATGTTGCTAAAATGTTTCCAAGTTGTAGAACTTTTAGTGTTGGTGCATCGAACCTCCAAATCGCAGCAAACATGCTATTATCAAATGAAAACCCATCAAATGTTAAGCAAAGAGACTATAGAAACCATATAGCTAAATCAATTACAAGAAAAAGTAGCGGATTAATGTGATCATTACTATTGAGGAAACAACTTATCTCTTGACATAGGTAGGTATTGAGGCAACAAAGCATTGAAACATAACTCCTCCTGCATGATTGTAATCGTGATTTAGTTCGTGATTGTGACCAAGATTCAGTCAATTGAGAGATCCAGATCCATCACCTGAGATATATAATGCAATGTATTGGTCCAGTCGAAGATCCTGTTGAAGCAAAGGAACTACTAGTGACATGAATGCATAAATCTCTTTCAATCACGCTATAGTTTATGTCATAGGTTTACTACTTAATAATTATTCAAGTATTAAGTAATAAAAGCTTCTTTGTTTCTTATTCTTCTCCTCTTCGTTGTTATCATAAAAAAAGACCTGATAGGTAAGGTATTTCAATTAGTCCTCATGCTCAGGGTCTCTAAGTTTTTAGCCAAATCCATTTGAAACACCTGTTGAAGGTCCCCGTCGAAGAATTTGTTTACCTTGAGCTTCCGGTTCTATATAAAGATGAAATTGATTCAGCTAGAGTTTATGCAGCAGAGGCAGGAGAGAAAATGGGTCTGGTTTAATCACCACCAGCATCAATATCACCAATTGTAAACCCCCGATCGTTATTATGACTTGTTGAGCTTTGCTAACTTTATTTTGGTTCTTCCCTCAATCAATCCTTCCATGGATCTTTCCTTCGTTCCATCAATGATTCAAAATTTCTAGTGGCATGTCTATGGGTACGTGGCTACATTAATTTCCCGGTGCAGGTAATAGGAACCCTCTTATTATGAGATTGAAGAAATCCAAGGAAAAACATTATGAAATTTATTGAATATAAGGATAAGAAGAAGCATATCATAGAACTCAAATAATAGATGCACTTAACTCGGTGGCGAAGGAGATTGTTGGTAAGGGCATAAACCAGATACAAATAACCCTCCACGTGAAAAAGGTCAATGCCCATGACTTGACTATGGTGGACTTATCGGGACCGATTTGAGCACGCATCGGGGCTCTCTTAGTTAGTGCCCCGCCGCTTATGTTTTTTTGCGTCAACATCTGGAGGCTTGTTCGATAGTCTACAAATCATATTGGAGGCTTGTAAGAATTTCTAAGTATACGACATTTCTCAGTATTACTTGTATTGAAACAAATTAATATACAACCTATCAAAAGCTTTGGATGTTCCTGCACATCTCAACTTTTTTATTGGTTTATTTTGATTTAAGAACTTTTGATTATAAACTTTGTAGATAAGGTTTTGAATTAACATGAACGTTTATCGCTGGCTTTTTATCACAGGTTTGTGCGATAGTCCCATGACACAGTGAGAACTAAACTTTGACCGTGTCTTGTGCACTACCTCGTCTGGCTTTGGCAGAGAATTGCTGTAACGGAACTTTCTTGTTATTATTATTATAAAAACTCACTAAACTTTCTTGCTCTAACGGAAGTTTATAGCATACTTCTACCGTACAGCAGATATGTGACTTTGGGATTGTATTTAAAAGCACCCAAGTGATGTCAGGATTGTAATTAAAACTACATGACGCAATATTCGAAACTTTGAATATTCAAATCATATTATTTTGACTACTACGCAGTATTATTTTGAATATTCAAATCATAATATTCTATTCGAGTTAATCATTTGACGACATGTCTCAGATCTCTCTATGACTCGCATGCTATGATATTCAATTAAACGGGTTTAGCATAGACATCACACTTTCGAAACTACAAATTTCATAGTAAGGTGTCCACCGCCTTGTAACTTTCAAATAAGCAAACATGAACTAATTTAGTTTGAATAGTAAAGTTTACATTCTATTATTAGCCAGAAAATTGAATGCGAATTGATCAGAACTGCTGCGGATCATAGTTTCCGTCCGGAGATCTAGGAGATCTAGCAGGCCATGTCCATTTGCCGTTTTCACTTTTGACGAGACCTTTATTTGCTTCATGCCACCAGTGGGACGGGATATGAAGACTATCAATCAATAAATCGCAGCTCTTATTGACAAGAGCTCGATCTCTACCTAAAGATTTGAAGCACTTGCTCTCCCCGACATAACCATCCAGCAAATGGAGATAAACCTCTAAATTATGAAAGTCTGACCGATTACGAGTGGGCTTCAAGAACGGGGAGTGATCGTTGTGCAGAGAAAGCTGGATGCCCACATGATAATATGTCCACGGAAGCCAACTCAGTAGTTTACTCAGCCATCTCCTGTTCTCGTTCATGAAAAGCCCAGGGACACTGGGAACCGCATCTTGGCTGTTTACCAACCTCAGAACATTGACGCCAATCTCATCCATAAGTTGGGCGAACGTTGGGTTTCCTACGCGGGGAGAGGCGAAGGCAAACACTGTGACGGGGGTAGGTCTACACATATTCAGCATGTTCACCCTCTCTTTGACATCATATGCACATAACGTTGCAAGCGCAGCTCCCAAGCTGTGCCCTGTCAATGTTATACTCAAACTCTCGTCCTTGTATTGTTTCAGCAGCCGTGTTATCTCGCCCACTACAATACTCCTGGCGCTTCTACTGCATTTTTTAGAACCTTCAGCCGAGGAAGTGTAACAAGAAAGAAATCCCTTCTCTATTCGGACATTTGGATCTGAAATTTTGTGTACATTGGCATGAGCTAGTGTAGCGGGAAGCGGAGCTAATATGTCTTTGAAATTTTGCACCCATTCTTGAGCTGTTATTGTTCCTCGCCAGGCAATAACTATGTCGCGTCGTGCCAGTCTCTCTAACTCCTTTGGATCGGTGCAAACGGCAATAAAACCTATCCAAACACTTTCATCTATTGCTTTGTCACCAAAAGAGGATCCTAAAGCACCAGTATAATATTTCAGTTGAACCGATACAGAAGCATCCTATTGTCACTATGGTCACGAGAGGAGGGGCTATCAGATGTGCTGACAGCGGAAGTCACAATAACAGGTGGGATCCAAGAGTGTGACCAACAATTCAGTGACCACCGTAATTTGATGCTGAAAAAGAGAAGGGATTTAGGAATTCTATCTACTACATAAAATGGTAAGCAATCCTAAGAACTTATGGTGTAAGTTCTCTCGGTTAGTCGATCATGATGAAAAGTAATGTTTAGCATATTAATTGCTCACTGAAATAACTCCAGATACCTTTTTTCATGAAAGGCGAATAGCAAGATGAAAGAAGTAATGCACAATTTAATCAGCCTCGGGGTGGATTCCGAAGAGGTGGCCAAGGAGGATTTGGTCAGGGAATAGGCCATGTAATATGTTATAATTGCAGTACACCAGGAAATTATGCAAGAGAATTCCCAAATCCTACTTTCACCTACACACATTGTAGGGCATTAGATCATACTATTGAAGATTGTCCCCAATTGATAGCAAAGTGGCAAGCGAAGAATAACCAAAATCAGAACCAAAATATTCATAATATTTCAGTTGAACCGATACAGAAGCATCCTATTGTCACTATGGTCACGAGAGGAGGGGCTATCAGATGTGCTGACAGCGGAAGTCACAATAACAGGTGGGATCCAAGAGTGTGACCAACAATTCAGTGACCACCGTAATTTGAAGCTGAAAAAGAGAAGGGATTTTTCTTTGAAGCCTGTGATGAATTTATGGGGAACCAAAAGAGAGCATGGACATCCTCTCCACCACCAATATTTGAAGAATTTCTTTTCTATGACATGCCACTGCGCTTCAACCGATCTATGTCAAAGAAAAATCTAGGAAAGGTAAGTGCTCTGCATAGCTTTTTGAAAAGTTGTTTGGATTTAATCAAAGGTGAAGATGCATTACGATAATTGCATAATTTAATTGGAAAGTATGAGTGAGAAATAATGAGGCAAGACAGAGTTGTCATCCATGTTCAAAAGAAAGCAAAAACTAGACGGGAATTGTGACTTAATGCACAAATTGGAGATTATGATATGGATTTTGTTATTTTAGATTTGGGCTCGGATGTGAACATTCTTACTAAGTAGACTTGGGAAAATATGGGAAATCATAAATTAGTATGGTCACCTATTCAACTGAGATTGGCAAATCAACAAAAATTCATACCTTTCAGAAGGATGGTAGGAGTCCTCATCGAAGTGGAGGGACTGTGGACTTTTGTATATTTTGAAGTTATAGACATTGTCGATGATACAAATCCATATCCGGAACTCTTGGTAATAGAATAGGAAATTAAAAACCAAAGTATTATAAATTTCAAGAAGAGGATGCTGACATTTGAGAATGACGAAATAAGAGTTGTCGCACCTATGGATCCACTGGAGGGACAAAGGTATGACAAACCAAGAAAGGAAGAATATGATGCTCGGGACTTGGAAAATATTTACAATGTATCTTCAAGGGTAAATGATTATATCAACCCCACTGCAGACGGTACATTAAGCTGGCGAAGCGTTATCTCCTGCTCATCCTATTTTGGCGAAGCTCTGAAGAACTGGAAGAATAGGTTACAAGAGGTCTCAATGAGAAGGTGTGCAGGGGTTACGAAGTCACTGCAGTGGGTCGGTAAAGAGGTATATGGAATTCCCACTTATGAATGTTTTCCTAATTTAGATAAGTTTATTGTTTATTTTGAAGTTAAGGTGCCAGAACAACAACGATTGGTGGCATTAGATTTGGCTTTGAAAGATACACCAACGAGATGGTGGGTTGTTCACAAAGAGTCTATAACGGGTTGGTTGTAGTGTAGACAATTCTTAGAAATTAAATTTGGAGAGGGAGTCCCATATGTCGGAGAAAAATATAATGGGTTAACTAACCCTGCTGATCAACTAACCACTTGTAGTGCCTCAATATGGCAGAACATACCCAAGCAAGAGTGGGTCCACATGTTGGATACCATACCAAGAAATCAGTACACATCGCTCAAGCTTCGACGAGAAAGTACAGATTGGGATAATATGGCTATGAGTTTCAAAAAACATTTAACGATGAATATGAAATTTTGACAGTAGATGCATCTCTGCAAATCATTAAAGCAAAACAAATTGAGGAAATTCTTGAGCGAGTGTCTAATTTGACTCAGTGTAATGCAACAGTTGAAAAAATGATGGAATGTTACAATAGCACTAGAGGACTAGAGGATGATGACCCAAGAAATGTGTATATTCCAGAAACTGAAGGAATTCACAACCTAAAAGGACCAGAGATTTCATCCGACAAATTCTTGAAGCTACTGAAGATAAAGAAGGTAAATATTGGGTCCCCTGAATATTCTAAATTTGCAAATATTGGAGATCATTGGGACAATGAAATAGTAGCTAAGATCACTAATTTGTTGCATGAGTTTCAAGATTTATTTCCTACCAAGATTTTTGAGATGAAAGGGATCACTGGTGACTTGTGAGAGATGAAGATCCCGCTGAAACCAGGTGCTAATCCAATTAAGCAAAGGCCTTATAGACTAAATCCTCGATACAAAGAAAAAGGTGTAGCCGACCTGGATAGAATGTTGGATGAAAGCATTATCGAGCCTATCGAAGAGTCAGAGTGGATTAGTCCCATGGTAGTACAAGATAACAAGACTGGTGAAATTCGACTCAGTGTTGACTTAACAAAACTGAATGATGCATGTCTACATGATCCCTTTCCCACACCATTTACAGATGAAGTGCTAGAAAATGTCAAAGGTCAAGAAGCATACTCATTCACCGATGGATTTTCGTTTTACCATCAGATAAAGATTTCCAAGGGAGATCAACACAAGAAAATGTTTGCAATAGAATGGGGTTGCTTTCAATTTATTGAAATGTCTTATGGTTTGAAGAATGTTCCTGCGATTGTTTTAAGAGTAGTTGTTGCTTCTTTTAAATAATTTATTCATAAGTTTCTTGAAATCTACTTTGATGATTATATGGTATATGGTATACTTAAGATTCACATTGAAAATATAATATTGATGTTAGAGCATTGTAGACAGTACTAGATCTCATTAAATCTAAATAAGTGTATATTCTGTGCCTCATTTGGCATATTGCTTGGCCATGTGGTCTCTAAGCAAGGATTGTTGGTGGATCCTACTAAGATTGTAATTATAGTGGATCTACCTCCACCTACTTCAGTTCAACAGCTAAGGAATATTATGGTACATATGAGCTATTATAGGAAATTTATAAAGGGATATGCTCAGATTACAACCCCTATGGAAAATTTGTTAAAGAAAGATGTCAAGTTTCAGTGGAATGAAGATTGGCAGTAGAGACTCGACACGATAAAAGAGAAAATGTGACAATGCCTATATTGGTATTTCATGATTGGAAAAAAGTGTTCCATGTGCATGTTGATGCATCTTCAGTTGGTCTAGGTGAAATTCTTACTCATCCAGGTGAAGGATCTATTGGTCATCCCATTGCGTTTTCTAGCAGAAAAATGTCGACGACAGAAAGGAATTATACTACGACAGAGAGGGAAGGGCTAGCTATGGTATATTCCCTGCAAAATTTCAGGCATTACCTAGTGGGAAGACACTTGAAATAGAGATTAAGATCTAGATAAACTAGCTTACCTATCTAAGCAACAATAACATATCAACATGAACATAAAGAGACCAAGAAAAGGAGAACACCAGATATAGGTGGTTCACCAAATTGGGATACGTCCATGGGAAGGGTTTCATCTTCCATTAATGATCTGACTCGTGTCCAGGAAGCACGAGGGGGACAACAGTTCGACTGAATGAGTCCGCTCTGTTCTGGAAGAAGCTATAAGAATAAGCAGAATGAGCAAAGCAGGATTACACTACACAGATAAACACAAATACGCACAGACAATATGCAAGAATGCGAATTGTTCTTCTATTAGATGTAAACAAGTAATTCATTCATTGTATGTTACAATATTATACATGCTTATATAGATTTTTGAGATGCTTGAGTGCCTTCCCGTTATGTTCAGTTACAAGAAGAATTTATAATGGTTCAACAGTTCAACTGTTATAGTCGACTTGAAGACAAAAAGACAATCTGTCGAAGTTCGACAGTCGTTGGTCGCATGTCGACGCTGCTTGTTGATGTCACGAACTGTGAGGTTCTTGAACATGTTGAAGGTGCGAATGTGTCGAGGTGTGTCGAATTCGAGACTCGTTAGAGTTGTGTCGAATTTGGAACCTGTTGTATTGGAAACTTGTCGAGTCGAAGCCGTGTCGAAGTTGCATCAACGTCGATGACTTTCCAACTGCGATGCAGATCAATTAATATGAAAAAGTTCTCAAATATTACATGGCATCCTCACATATGCATCACATCAAGCTCCATCATACAATGTGTGTACAAATGACATACACAACATGTGATTTGTGATGAATTACAATCAACAAATACCCAAAAGGGTGTCCTTCGCCTCTCTTATATACCAAGAGGTTTGGATTACAATACATCCCATAACACATGTGGGATAAATGAAATTCCTCCTCTTTATATAGAGAATGGTTACAAATGATATAATTACAATGATACATGTGGGATAACTCTATTTTATAACATTAGAGTTATTTTATGCCTTTAAATGATATTTTACCAATATATCACATAAGTCATCATTATATATTCTAACAAAAATGTTCACGGATCAATCTGCTTTGAGGTACCTCGTCAACAAGCCATTGTTTGGGGGGAATATCTGTCAATGTCTATTATTGTTTTAGGAATACGATTTTGAAGTTGTCTTCAAGCCATGGAGGTTGAATGCGGGGCCCAACCATTTGTCAAGGTTATAAATAGGAGAGGAACCATCCATATTATAAGATAACCTACTAGATGTGAAACTCTTTTCGGTGAGAATGGTAGACAAATACTTTGAAGGTATTGTGAATTTCTTATCCATGGGAACAACGCGAGAAGGATACATGACTGCACAAAAGAAGCAGTTAGTGGTTAAATCTGTGGATTATCAATTGATAGCAAGTCAATTGTATGAATTGGGACTGGATTAGGTATTGCATTGATGTGTTCTAGAGCATGAATGGCCACTAATTTTGGCTGAGGCTCATGACGGTGTTGTAGGAGGCCACTATGTAGGAAAATATATTGCGCAAAAGATACTAAGGGCTTGGTTGTGGCAGCCTTCACTCTATAAGGATGCCAAGGAGTATTTTAAGACTTGCGACATGTGTTAGAGAATTGGGAAACCATCAAGGAGAGATGAAATGCCATTAGTACCTCAAGTTACGTTACAGGCCTTTGATAAATGGGTTGTTTATTTTTTGGGTCCGATAAACGTATTAGGAAAAAGGTTTGGAGAAAGGTACATTATTACTATGATTGATTACCTTACCAGATGGTATGAAGGTGCACCAGTTAAAGATTGCAGTGCTGTGACTATTGTTAAGGTTCTTTTTGAAAATGTCGTTACAAGGTTTGGTTGTCCTTGAATTATACTAAGTGATAAACGTACTCACTTTGTCAACAAACTATAGAAACACTTACAGAATAATTCCATATCCACCATCAGAAGAGAACCCCCTATCACTTGTAGTAAAATGGGACTATTGAAGCATTTAATAAAATTATGGAACATGCATTGCTGAAGGTTTGCATTGTGAAATGCAGCGACTGGGACTTGAGGGTTCCTCCAGTATTATGGGATTATAAAACTACATGCAAGAAATTTACAGGCCTAACACCCTTTAGATTGGTGTATGGACAAGATGTTTTTATTCCTATGGAATACATTTGATCCACTCGGGGCCAGGAAGCTGTGGGGGACAACAGTTCCACTGAATGAGTCGGCTCTATTATGACGGAAGCATAAGAAGTAAAATACACAAGAAGAGTTACACTATGCAGATAAACACAAATACACACAGACAAATATGCAGGAATGCGAACTGATCTTCTCTATTACTGGATATAAAGATCTGGACTGATAAGATGTATATTACAATCGTTTACATGCTTATATAGAGAGTGTTGAGACAAAGAGACGGTCTGTCGAAGTTTGACAGTCGCAAGTCGCAAGATGGTGTTGCATAAGTCACAGGTTGACGTTGTATGTTGATGTCGTGAAACTGTGAGGTCGTTGAACGTGTCGAAGCCATGCCACAGTTCGACAACTTTCCAAAGTTGTGTCGAAGCCGCAGAGTGCGTCGAAGCCATTGAAGTCAGAACTTGTCGAAGTTGTGTCGACGTCAATGATTGGTCGAAAATGTGTCGAAGTTGAAATCCGATAATAATGCCAATTGTGATATGGATCAGACCTCCTTCCTTAAGAAAGAATGGTCTCCATTGTTTGCTTGTGAAGGTGAGGAAACTTGTCAATCATTTCAATAGCAGAGTACCATTTTCCTTCTACTGGGATCTGGCCTTCCATAGCAACCTAAAACAAGGGAATTTTGTTTGTCCTTGTATGGCGTACTCATCGTTCCACCATGGTGTCGCAAGGAAGAGGCTCCTAAACTTCTGGATGGATGTCGTCGGTTTCTGCTGTCTACAAGTCATTCTATTCCAACAATGGTGCGTGGTATGGTCGAAGTAGATCCACACTGAAGAAAAGATGTAAACCAAGTCACACAGGAAGTAGTGGTGTCATATCCCTACATACTCATCACTATAAAAAGGAGAGTGATGGGCGGCCTGCTTAGACAATCGGTGACGGCGTTATGTTTACCTTTCTGATACTTAATCACCAAATGGAATTGTTGCATGTAATTAATCCTCTTAAGCTGTCGATCTGTTTGAAGTTTTGACTGTGTCGGATCAAACTGAAGAGGCTTACGTTCAGTTAGGATGACCCTTTCCTTCCCAAGGATGTAATGCCTCCATTTCTTGAGAGCTTGCACAATGGCGTACATTTCTTTTCCGTATGTCGAATATCTTCTAACAACGTCGTTAAAAGTTTTAGAATGAGAAGCGATTGGGTTACCAGACTGAGTGATCACTGCTCCCAAGGCATTGTCTGATGCGTCCGTCTCAATCTCAAAGGGATGATGCAAATTAGGTAACACAAGACTGATGCAGTGTAGAGCTTGTGTTTGAGTTGTTCAAAAGCTACTTGTTGTGTCGATGTCCATTTAAAGATAGTTTTCCCACTTCCTTTCGTCAACTAATTCAGGGTCCAAGCTATGTGACTGAAGCTGAGTATGAATCGTTGATAAAAATTCACCAAACCAAGAAAATTCTTAGTTCTTGAACTCTGTGAGGAATGGGACAATCTTTGATAATTTGTACTTTTTATGGGTCGACGTGAATGCCTATAGAGTCAATTACAAACCCCAAATATTTTATGTTGTTCATCACAAAGGAACATTTGTCCGTGTTCAAGTAGAG
The DNA here is from genome assembly GCA_027924585.1 of Larix kaempferi. NCBI lineage: Eukaryota > Viridiplantae > Streptophyta > Pinopsida > Pinales > Pinaceae > Larix > Larix kaempferi. The sequence continues at coordinate 836,077 of BSBM01000769.1, read as the reverse complement.
TCAATGTTGTTGGAGAGTGTCGAGGACTTGTCGAAGCTTTCTGACATGTTCTTCCCATGATCGACTAAAAATCAATATGTCGTTAAGATAGACAATGACCCATTTGCCAATGAAAGGTCAAAGAATGTTATCCATGTATCGCATGAAGGTTGCAGGTGCATCGATTAAGCTGAAAGGCATGACTAACCATTCAAGCAATCCTTCCTTGGTCTTGAAAGCAGTTTTCCATACATATGAGGGCTCGATTGAAAAATGATGATATCCCGACTTGAGGTCGAGCTTAGTAAAAAACTTAGCACCTTCCAGACAATCAATGAGCTCGTCTATCTGTGGCATAGGGTACCAAGTCTTCACTGATATATTTTTTACTACCCTGTAGTCAATGCACATGCACCAAGTCCCATCTTTCTTTGGAACGAGGACGACTGGACTTCCACAAGGGGAGGAGTTAGGTTGAATATGGCCTTTGTCGATTAATTCTTGGATTTGTCTGTGAATCTCTTCATTTTCGAGAATGGATATTCTGTAGATAGATTCATTAGGAAAAGAAGAACCAGGAGCTATTTCAATAGAATGTTTTACTTGACAATGTAGAGGTACTCCATCGGGAACTTGAAATAGGTTTTGGTACTCATCAAGAATATTGTCGATATGCTGCGTCTGTCGGGAGATGCATTGGTCGGTGACTCGACTAGTTGTTGTAGTCTTCCTAGAATGTTGTGGCTTTATCATAATCAATGCAAACTTCTGAGCATGATTGATGAGCTTCTTTGTCTGTTTCGCAGATACCAAGGCAAACATTGGTGTAGGTCATCTTTCTGGTATGCTGCGTAACTGATCTCCGATTCTGAAAATCACCTTCTGCGGTCGTGACTGGTAACTTCCATGGCAATCCCATATGTAATATTTCCCAAACAGGGCGTCGGATACAGAGAGAGGTGTCGCATTGCAAAGTACTTCATCTTCAAAAGGCTTTATGAAGTATGCGAGTTTGCATTGTCGGGTGATCCTTAGCTCTTGTCCATCCTTCATCCAATCAGTGTTGTAAGGCTGAGGATGTGGAGTGGTCACAAGACCTAGTTTCTTCACAAGTTCTTCAGAAACAAATTTCTTTTGGCTCTCGTTGTCCATAATCAGATGCAATGGAATTTTCTGAACCCATATCCGTGTATGGAACATGCGCTCTTGTTCCTCCTCGTCGACAATGGTTGAGGTTGTTGGAGTTGTCAATGTGAAAAGAGTCGTTTCTTCTGGGTCAGATTCTACCACAATCTTGTCAAACGCGTCGGATGTTGACACTTTTGCCAAAAAGGTCTTTTGAGCTTTTCATTCATACCTATCATGCCAAGATTCAAGTGATCGTGGTCACACCATTTCCTGATCGGTTTCTTGCTACATTCCTTTTTATGAAAATGAGTTTTGTCATGATCTGTCTTTGGTGGAGTCTTCAAAGGTTTCGACTTGTCGAAGTCGTTTGGTGCCTTCTTGTCAGGTGGATGTCGTGATGTCAGATTTGTTGCGAACCGCGATTTTCCCTTCTGCTTGGTTTCAAGTTTGCTAGCATAATGGAATGCATCCGCAAGTGTATTGACAGTCAGAAACCCCATCTCCTACTGAAAGTACTAGGATAAGCCGCTAACGTACTTCAGAAAAAAGAAATTTTTCTTCTTCTTGGATGCCAAGTCTAGCCATGAGTCGATAGAACTCATCGTTGTCGCTACGGACTGGTCTTTCCATTTCCTTAGCTACTGCTACTCAGGTACTTCGGTGGGTAAAACTCCTTTCAGATGTCTTCGACGAATTTATCCCATGTGTCAATGGCACGTCGATGGGGTCTCCGCTTTTCTCCATCTTTGTCGAAATATTCTCCCACCAGTAGTGCACAGATGTTGACATCTTTAAGGATGCAATGGTGATATTGTTTGCTTTTGAGAGTTGATTCAAATAGTAATAGGACTTTAATTGTTGAGCCCAATTGTCGACTGATTCCGCGTAATTCCTTCTTTCTAGATTTGGTATGTCCAAATTCATTTGCACTTTGAAGTGGTTGGTTTTGTCGGAGTTGGTTCTCGTCAGAAATACTCCTAATGTTGAAGCAAATCGCGTGAGAATCTCGTTGAACTGGGCGAACATCTCAGTGTCGAACAAGGTCCTAGACACTGAGAGGGGGGAGGTGAATCAGTGTCTCTTACAACTTAAAATCTCTTGCCAAAGCACTAATTTAATCAATCATGACATTTACCAATTATATAGATATGAAATATATAAACACATATGAAGAACAACACATATATGAATATGTCAAATATCTTTTTATTAAATAGGATTTTACATTACATAGCATTAATGATCTAGACCCAGCTAGAATGAGAAACCCAGTTCTCTTACAAGATCCAGCTTGTATACACGACTCAACATGTAAAGAGGAGTCTAATCCTCATTCAGTTTCCAACCTGATTACAGACAACAATATGTTTAAATGAACACAAGGTCCATATCAATGATAGAATATCCACCAAGATATTATTTATTATTTATCCACTGAGACACACTTCTTCAAAATAATGTCTTCATACTTATACACTTTCTTCACACCTCTTCATGAACCAATATGTCTTATCATGGACTCACACCTTTTCACGTAACAATGTGTCTTTACATGTAATAAGTAAATAAAGTTAAACAAGTGTTTTTCTTAACTCATAACTATTTTTAACTTTATAAACACCATTATCTCTTCTTCTCCATTTGTTAACCTTTTTGTATTACCTTTTATAATAACAAAAAAAACCACTTTATATATATGCATTTTTACTTTAGCGCTTTATATAATTTTTATTTGTATTACCTTTTATAATAACACAAAAATCCACTTTATATATATGCATTTTTACTTTAGCGCTCTATATCATTTTTATGGCTTTTATAACCTTATCTTATGTCCTTATAAGCATTAGGTCCGTCATTCTCCTTAGATCCACTGAATGGGGTTGGCTCTTAGCCTTTACACCTCTTAAGAACACCTCTCCATAGTGCATATTTGTGTGTCTTTTCATTATCGCCATGGGGATCTCAATATATCTTAGAGTGTCAATGTACATTATAGCTTCCTTCATGTAAACCTTTATTAGAAATCCAGTCTCGTCTGGAAGTGCATCTAGCACTCTCCTTTGGAGCATGATATACCCCCCTGGCTCTCAATATTATATACTACTAACGTATTCTTGGTTCCCATACACTCTATAATCTTATAGAACTCACTATTCCATAGCTCATGTGTAAGATCATTATAGAATATATGACATATTCAACAAACACTCTTGCATATCACATCTCTGTAGGAATATCATTTCACATTACTTCATGTTCTTTAACATATCTGCAGGGTTGTTATATCCACTAGGTTCCCTGGTACCATCATAGACCATGTCATATGCATATCCCTGATTGACATCAATGCCAATCCTTCAAGCCAAGTTTCCAACAATCTCCCCCTTTGGCATTGATGGCAATACTATATTTATTTCTCTCCCTTTGACATCAAGGGAAAGGGGTTGATTGACTCCTCCTGACTTGATCACTAGTACAATTTTGTCATCTATCTCTTTTTCACATGAGTGAAGAGCAATGTGATCAACTCCCCCTAACTTAGTGCTCTTTATTAAACATGTAATACTAGTTAACCAAGAAATGCTCTTTTATTCATAACATCCTTTTTATTTGCCAAATCTTATGAATTTTTGGCCCATTGTCATTTATGAATATTTTCAATTATCACATCTCGAGAAAATAAATGATGGAGGGATGCATCACTTGCTGCATCTTCATCTGCAACCGCATGACTTACAACTCCAGCCTTTGAGTAATTGTCCTCTTCGAACACACCATCGAGGAGCTTCTTAGCATCGACTTTAAAGTTACCTCATGTCTTACGATCAAATGGTTTTGGCTCAATTTTTCTGTGGAATTGAAAACCAACAATGCAGCTCCCTGATATGTTGACACAATAAGCTCCGACACTTTCCTCTCGACGTAAATTTGATTACCACAGGCACGAATTATTCGACAGTTTCAGGAAACAACGCGATCACAGACAGGTTCTCCAAGACGTCGCAGACAAGAATCGGCTCTTTGGCTCAGTGATTTCAGATCTTGCTTCACTTTTTGCGTGGAATTTTCCTACAGTGACCTGCAAAAATACACACACATTTGACAGCTTGATGTCATTTTAAAAACCTCGTAAAGATCCTTCAAATGTTCACGACTCTTTGCTTTATTCAATTCCAATTCATACTTTTGATTCTGTGCTATGGATTTTTAGTTTAGTCTGTCATTCCTCTTTATTCGGGCCTATTCTACCTTTTTTTCTTCCCCTTTTTTTACGGTTCTTTAATGAAAACTATAATAAAGCTATCAAAAGAGGTGATCCCGTGATCACGCAATAACTTCTGGAAAGGAATAATTATTAGGGAAACAATGTGGAAGAATATGGTTGAAATCTGTCTGCCCAGTGAAACATTGATTGCGTTTTAGAGTTTGTAGCAGTTATGGCCACCCAATGCTTATTCGTTTTTTTTTTAACTTAGCTTCCATCTGTTCATCAAATTTCTTTCCAAGTAAAGAACTTGAGCATGGTAAGGTGATATCACACCAACGCTTATTTTGGAGTTGCCTCTACAAGCACAAACTGAATACCACTCTTCTTCCAGTCTTCACAACTGCTAACAACATACAACGACTCCAACAAGGATCTGTCTAAACTTTTGCACTGTATAAGCCCCTTTTCTTTCCAATACTCCAGAACCGAGTATTCATGGTTCTTTTCATAAATTCACATCATCTGCTTCGCATGAGTTATAGCAACAACATAACAGATTTGAGTTTCTGTGCTTCACGATAATAACGTGACTTACAGAGAGAAACATGAATTTTTGGGGAGACGAGTCAAAACCAGGCAGCGTATCATAAGAACCTCATGCATGGATCTGCTCCTCCACTATAAAAAGAGCCACTTATAACATGTTTTTGTTTATAAACTGTAACAATCCTTGTAAACTATAATATATGAATTAATACCAATATAACATATCGAATTAATACATCTTTCATGACATTTAGTAATCACATCAAGAAGATTTGATCAACATTAACAAGAAGCTCATGGTTGTAAACAGATTGTTTTCCAAAATCCAAGGTAACTTTTTTCTTCTAAAAGAAGTGCTTTCGACGTGGCCACGCATGCTACTCTGTTCCAAATGACTCGAGGCAAACAGCCTAACAGTATACTATCAATCATTGTCTTCCTCACCATGATTTCCTGCATGGTTAATTTTTGGGCATGGTACATTTCTGCAACCTGCTCTGCACTTGTTTCTTGGTCTAGATTCTTGTCTTCACGAACCGGTAGTAAACATGGAAATCGAAGAGAAATACCCTTGTTAGGATCAACCACACTGACTGCTGCTCGATGAACAGGGCTAATACTTAAATCAACAGCCTTGACCTCCCATACCTCTGTAGGCTCAAACCAAACATCGACTCCTAATGTCTCACCATAACGATAATAAGGATTTGGATTTGGGATGACTCTATTCCACAAACTATCAGAACGCTCTTCAAGCATGACTTCAGTAAAACCCGTACCTATTTTACACACACTTTGATATTGTTCTGTCTCTTCATCATAACATGCAAGAAGAAACGTGCCATAAACTCCAGTACGCTTTCCACGACCATGGAATGCCCGTATTGGCACAAGATCTAAAGAATCCCCAATAGTGTCCATGTAGTATTTCTTCAACTTCAACCAGTTATTAGAACGCTTTGCAGGCTCATATGTTGCATCTTGCTCCAATGTTTTGATAATTAAACCTTCACAGCTACTATTGACAGCTTCTTGAAGAAATTTCTACATTTCTTCTATATCATTTGATTTTGTTGTAGTTGCAAATTGGAACTTCCCTGCTTCTTCTTGAAAAGAATCATACAAGAACTCTCTTCGCACTTTTAGTTTTTCTTGTAAAAGTTGTCGATCATTAAGATATAACAAATCAAAAGAAAAAATGCAAACTTGCACTTTGATGTCACTAACTATAACACCTTTTCAGGCACGAGTGCTCAAAACCTGGAAGGGTAAGATTTTTTGTTTCTCTCGATCAAATGCAACAACTTCACAATCCAGAACAAATGATTTCACATGCGATTTCTTGCAATTTCCAATAAAATCTACAATATTTGGAAGCTTCCCAGTATTACGCTCAGCATTCCGATTGTAAATCTCAACAAACCCATCTCCCATGTAGTGAATCTGTGCACTCTCCCCATCATACTTATACTCACAAGTAAATTTCATGTCCTGAAATTTATCCAAAATCTCTGAAACTCCTTTTGTAGGTTTGGCCAACATAGGACCAACAAGCACCCCCAATGTAAATGTACAAACTTCAGGCAACTTGAAAACACCCACATCAAGCAAAGCAGGAACAATTTTATCATATATTGGAAAGATTGAGTGTGTTTTCTTGACTATCCTTCCAGCCTCTTCAAGTTGAGACTCGGTAACTGGCGGCTGCTCAGAATACAGGGATGCATGTCCTACTGCAACTAAGACAGTTTGCTCGGCCAATCCTATACGCATTTTTTCCTGAAGAAGATGAACTAGGTACCGAGGTTCACAGTCTGTTGCTGCTACAAGAAGAGATTTTATGTGTGTCTTCTTCTTGCCTTGAATTTCCTTCCCAGATTCCTTAGCAATGATACGAAAGCATTCAAGAACCTTTACACAAGTTAAAGGAGTTGGTTTAAACATCAACCTTTGAGATGAATGACTCTCCTTCGCAACAAGACCTAAGTCACCCAAGGACTTCATCTAGCTTTTGACCTGGTCTTCCTTTCTCCCATAAGCCTCAGCAAGGACCTTAATAATGGTAGAGTCACCAATTCCAATCTCCACCTCCTCATGTGCAGTGGCTACTTTATTCAGTAAACCACTGGCAGCAAATCGCATAGCGTCGTAGCGACCACGGTTCGAAACAGATTGCACAAAATCTCCGTAATGGCGATTCTGCCGGACTCATTCACTATCAAGTCTAGGACTAGGGAAAGAAACAGAAAGGGAACGTGCTCGTCTTCCTCACACGATCTTACGATCAATGTTCAGATTTCAACGATGGCAGCTTTTCAAAGGATTGCACTAAGATCTCAACATAAAAGCAAAGATTGCTTTGACAGCTTCTCCAAAGATTTGCAATAATATGTAAACCGAAAAACCAAAGTTTTCTTCGGCAGCTTCTCCAAAGATTTGCAAATGAAAACTAACAGAAAAGGATACCTTCTGCCATCGGCTTCCTCTTCAAAAGTCTGCAAATAAAAACAAAAATTTCTTGCAATGAAATCTCACAGAAATAGTATATTTTTCTATGGGCAGCTTCTCCAGATGGTAATTTTTCCATCCATTCCAAAAACTATGGTGGCTCTCTTTTTCTTGCTCTGTTTCTTTGCTATTCACACAATCAGTACAACTGCAAATTTGTACACAAATCTGCATTCTCTATCCCTCAACAATAAATGACACAGTCCTCAAGGCTTCTTCAGATCTGATTTCACATGGTTTACAAGTTATATGTATTACTTATATGTTCATCCACGACTTCATACTTTCAAGCCCTTTGAAAACATAGAGTTTATTTAATACTTCTAGAGACTCCAAAACAAAGTTGTTTCATACTTAACAGAGAGTCATTTAAGTCTATATTTGGGTATGTGAGGGAGAAAATATTATGGTAGACATTGCTACTTATAAAATTTGCTCCCCTTGTACGTCCACTTGTCTCTGCGATTGGAGGATACAAGATCTGATCCCTTGCCTAGACTCGATCTACAATCACTGAGATACATCTGCATGTTGATGTGAGACTGCATTTTTTTTTTAAGTTTGTGTTCCTATGGTGAAAGTTGTGACTTTCTAAAATATTCTCCCTTAATTGTGTCTTCCCGGAAGCCGTCAATGCTCGCGTGGAGAGTGAGCTATATCCATAGTGTGAGCTGCGTTGATCAACTTTTTCTTTTGTTACTACTTGGAGCTACTATTTGCACCAGACTGGAGGATCATCCATTGAGATGCGACATTTGAAATTTATTCAATATGGGCTACTCGTGGTAAGTGTCATGTTCAAGCGTGAAGAGTCACGCCCTTGAGAAGACCTGCGACCTGATCATTGAGCCTCAAGAGTTACACATTTTCTTGGGAAGCTGAGTTGAAGAACCAAAATTTTGAGCCTTTAAGAGTTTCACGTTGCGAGCTATTGCAAGACCAAGTTCGTCAAGATTTGATTTCAAGACTGCAATCGAGACTGATTCTATATATTGAGCTACAACTGATCATAAGACACTTCAATTGTCAATGTGCATATCAATTCACACAATTTCAGAACCTTACGATCTTCCTTGTGAAGGAACGAATTAAATATACCCTACGATTTCAAAACAATTGCAATTTTCAAAGCCCAACGGGGAGATACATAGCTGCGTTTTCTAGACTCTTGTGGTCTCAGAGTGAAAAGAATATGCCCTGCAATCTCTGCAATTTAAATCCCCAGGACTTCATAAAAAAAATCAGTACTTTAGGGAAAATTTCAGAGCACCTCCATCGCTGGATTTACATTGCCCTTTTATGTTATATTCAACTTCAGAGCGATTCTTCTTTTTGGAGAAGTTTTGAAGATTATCAAAAATATATTTGAAATTTTTCCAATTCTTGAAGTACCATTTCTTTCTTGCTATGGCATCCCTCCAATTGGCATAGTCATCTCCATTAAACAAGGGGATTTTATCATCTACATTTCCAGTCATTTTTAAAATGTTGATTTTGGCACCTATTTTTAGATCAATTGCTTGGCTCTAAATATGGACCTGTCTTCCTTCTGGACCAGCCTTCCAACAGTGAGTTGTTCAAAGACAACCTCGCTCTGATACCAATTGTAGAACAAGGTCCTAGACACTAAGAGGGGGGGGGTGAATCAGTGTCTCTTAAAACTTAAAATCTCTTTCCAAAGCACTAATTTAATCAATCATGACATTTACCAATTATATATATATGAAATATATAAACACATATGAAGAACAACACATATATGAATATGTCAAATATCTTTTTATTAAATAGGATTTTACATTACATAGCATTAATGATCTAAACCCAGCTAGATTGAGAAACCCAGATCTCTTACAAGACCCAGCTTGTATACACGACCCAACATGTAAAGAGGAGTCCAATCCTCATTTAGGTTCCAACCTAATTACAGACACCAATCTATTTAAATGAACACAAGGTCCATATCAGTGATAGAATATCCACCAAGATATTATTTATTATTTATCCACTGAGACACACTTCTTCAAAATAATGTCTTCATACTTATACACTTTCTTCACACCTCTTCATGAACCAATATGTCTTCTCGTGTACTCACACCTTTTCACGTAATGATATGTCTTTACATGTAATAAGTAAAAAAAGTTAAACAAGTGTTTTTCTTAAGTCACAACTATTTTTAACTTTATAAACACCATTAGCTCTTCTTCTCCATTTGTTAACCTTTTTGCATTACCTTTTATAATAACACAAAAAGCCACTTTATATATATGCATTTTTACTTTAGCACTTTATTTATTTTTTATCGATTTTATAACCTTATCTTATGTCCTTATCAGCATTAGGTCCTTCATTCTCCTTAGATCCACTGAATGGGGTTGGCTCTTCGCCTTTACACCTCTTAAGAACACCTCTCCATAGTGCATATTTGCATGTCTTGTCATTATCACCATGGGGCTCTCAATATATCTTAGAGTGTCGATGTACATTATATCTTCCTTCATGTAAACCTTTATTAGAAATTCAGTCTCATCTAGAAGTGCATCTATCACTCTCCTTTAGAGCATCTCGCACTCTCTTTTGGAGCATGATATACCCCCCTGGCTCTCCATATTCGATACTACTAACGTATTCTTGGTTCCCATACACTCTATAATCTTATAGAACTCACTATTCCATAGCTCATATGTAAGATTATTATAGAATATATGACATATTCAACAAACACTCTTGCATATCACATCTTTGTAGGAATCTCATTGCACATTACCTCATGTTCTTTAACATATCTGCAAGGTTGTTATATGCACTAGGTTCCTTGGTACCATCATAGACCATGTCATCTACATATCTCTGATTGACATCAATGCCAATCCTTCAAGCCAAGCTGCCAACACTAAGTTCGTAGTTGATCCAACGCTTGCTCTATGAGTTGTTGTATCTCGTTGATTCCATGTATTTCGCCTTTTTCTTCTGCCATCTCTGGAGTTAGTGTTTGCTTTGATTGCTAAGTCTGCGAGTGAGTTTTAACCGGCATAAGTTGGCTAACTTTGCTGGAAGTGTCTACTCAAAACTTAAGCACGAAAAAAGTTGATGCACTCTGACGAAGCTCTGAATGAACTTTGATTCTTCTCTAATACCAATGATCCACTCAGAACCAGGAAGCTGGAGGGGACAACATTTCAATTGAATGAGTCGGCTCTGTTATGAGAGAAGCATAAGAAGTAAAATATGCAAGCAGAGTTACACTACGCAAATAAACACAAATACACATAGACGAATATGCAGGAATGCGAACTGATCTTCTCTATTACTAAATATAAAAATATGGACAGATAAGATGTATATTACAATAGTTTACATGCTTATATAGAGAGTATTGAGATGCTTGGGTGCCTTCCCGTTACGTTCAATTACAAAATAAGTTATAACGATTCGGCAGTTCAACCATTACAGTCGACTGGAAGACAGAGAGATAGTCTGTCGAAGTTGGGCAGTCGCAAGTCGCAAGATCGTGTTGCGCTAGTTGCAGGTCAACGTTGCGAAACTATGAGGTCGTTGAACATGTAAAAATAATGTCTTAGTTCGACAACTTTCCAAAGTTGTGTCGAAGCCGCGGAGTGTGTCAAAGTCGTCGAAGTCATCGAAGTCGAAGTTGTGTCGACGTTGATGACTGGTAGAAGATGTGTCGCAGTCGGCATACGACAATAATGCCAACTGCGAAATGGATCAACAATGTACCAAGCTTAAGGATTGATTCTTTCACCAGTATGTGTGATACTGGTGTTGTCGAAGAGATATTGTCACAGTTAATTCAACTAAAATAAGACATATTTATTATGGGATTTCATCAGCAAATTCAGAAAGATATAGAAAAGGCATGGCATGATCTCCACATCACCAGGAAGTAGTTTCAGTGCAGCAACTTAGATCTTCTTTATGACAATAAGTTTTTCAAAAACCTTGGCAAGATAAGGATGCATTGGTTAGGTCCTTATGTCATCAATTATGTGATAGAGGGAGGTACAGTATAGTTGCAGAAGCTGAATGGTGAAGTCCTCGATGAGCTCGTGAATGGAATACAATTGAAACCTTATGGGGATAGTCGTGCCTCATTACACTAAAGAACTCTATAGCAATGCTTGTACATAGAAAAAAAATCTATGTACATATTTTTTGGAAACCCAAATTTATTTTTGTGTCGAACTTTTCATGTGTCAAAGTTTTCTTATGTGGTAGTGTTGTTGTGTCAAAGTACGAAAAACCCAACTTATTTTCAACATCGAAGTGTTATGTCAAGTAGGATTTTGGGGGGTCTATCATAGTCTCTCTTGTCAAAGTCGAAAATCATTTGTCACAGTTGGTGATCTATCGCGGTTATAGTTAACGTGCATTTATTGCTTCTTTTATGGCAGACGTAGTGGCAGTGTTAGTGTACCTTTTGATTTAATTTCTAAAAATACTTAACTATGTGAATAGATTCGTTGTTTCCACCATGATCATTACAATGATTTAGTCCATTCATTGGACATCGGGAATGAAAAATAATTTGAACATGGTGGTTAGCTTTAAAAGAACATTCACCAACCTGTCGGGACTCATTGTTATCTCAACGTTGAAGTGTATTGAACAAACCGGAGTTCACACTATTACACAAAGAGATTTTAGCAGAGAAGAAAATCAAGATGCAGGTTGATTTATCTACAACAAGTGAAGCACAAGGGTCCATTGAGGAAGTTTTCATGCAAGAGTCTGTGTTGATTAGTGACGATAAACCATAGGTTCTATTGCCGCACATCCCAGCAAATGTCGATGCCTCTGCTTCAGGGTTTGCAACTGTTTTTCCTGGGTACATACGCCCACGGAAGATGGACGCGAGACCAATTCGACTGGCCAATAATGCCAAGTAATCATTGTTGAATGTCCCTGTCTCGAAAGGTGTCTTGGTGCAGGGTGACATACTACATAACATCAATAAATTGTCATATGCGGACGACAACATCATAAAGTATCTAGAATTTCCTTACAAAAACTACATACCGACAATGAATACAGATGAAGGTGCACCACTAGAGTTTGAGCCAATGCAATGGGATTTGGGATTGAAGAGGGTTGGCATTATGTCACTGATGCACCTGGTGCATTTTGGTATGACTCTAAAAGCCAATGATTGGGTGAAGCAGTTGCTGCTTTGCTTTCATGCTGGATGTCTGTGGCTCGACACTAAACTGTCAGGTGACACTGACATGATTATGCAGATGACAGGCTTTCCCAAGGCCGGGTTGGACCCTGATCAATTTTTTGTGGAAATAGAAAGAGATAGATATTTGGCCGCTCAGATGAAGGATAAGTTTTAGTTGTCAAAGAATAGAAGAGGGTTTGATATTGTGTCAATCAATGACAAGGATGTTCACTTCGCCGCAAATGCATTAGCGAATAAGTGCTAAGAAAGGTTCGACCGAACCAAGTGACGGCATCGGTTATTGCGAAAGCAGAACAATGTCTAGCATGTGTGTAGATGAATTGGGAAACATTCCTCCTAAATGATTTCCTCAATGACTGTGTCGATTCCCAAGATAATGGTACCCCTTTCACCTACTCATGGTTTTTTATTTTAATTTAATTTGTAGTATGGTCGGAGCCAGAATCCTATCAGGGCATGGAGCCAATTGGGCCTTGTTATGCATCGCGATAAGCAAATTTATTGTACACTAAGAACAAGAGATAGTAGGTAGAAAATAATGTTAGTTTTTATTTGCAAAAAGAAGCATTACAACATTATGTTGTATAAATCCCTCGAATTGAAGAGAAGACAGTGATTAAGTTCAGGGACATTTCAAGGTTCAAAGTTGGGCCTCATCACATGTATATCCAGGTGAGGCAGGACCCACATCGACAGTGGTTGATCACTAGGTTTAAATTGTTGGTAGAATAATTCAAAGCTATTATCCAAGAATGGTTGGTGGAATGGAAGGTTCCTATCAAGGTAGAGAACATTTCACCGGATCCATCACACCAGGATCTGGGATAGGAAGGTACATATGGCCAACAAAACAATACCATTCAAAACCAGAGTACTCAAAATACTGGAGTCGGGTTGATGATGGAAACCCACCCCACTCAAGCGATGATGTATAGGATTCGAGCAAGATTCCTTCCTATCTAATCCTGGGGAAGAAACGTAAGCTTTTTGCATCTACAAAAAGAGGTAAGAAGAAGCACACAGCTTATTCCCACTCCCACTATGCCACTAACTAACTACTCGACTCATTAATGAAAGTGGACAAACCCTAACTAACTTACTCAATCCCTCCCTTTGACATATTCAAAATGACCATCTTCCTAGTTCCTCGGTCGCTTCCTTGGAATTGACCACTTCTCCGAACCGCTTTGCTTTGGTTCTGTCCACACCAAAATTGTTTCTCCAAAATTGGTACCCAAAAATTCCTAGTCCCAACAACCATTCATGTATTTATTAACCTCACATAGAGCTTCATGAATATCCTAATACATCATGAACATTTATGATCATTGGTAAACAACATAACACATAATCAATACTACCATTCATACATGTAAGTACTTTAAATAATAAATTACTTCACAGTAATATTGTCCATATTTTTATTAATTTCTAACATGAAATTATTGTGAATACATATATTATTCTTATAAATAATACATCGCAATGCGACATAACCTATGGCCTATGTTTCACGTCACAATTTGACATAACCTATCGACCATGTTTCATGTTGCAATGTTATATAACCTCTCACCTTGCAATGTGACATCAAAATCTATCATTACCTATCACATCGCAGTGTGGCATAACCTACCACGTCACAATGTGACATTAGAATCTGACATAACCTATTGATTGTCTGACATCACAATGTGACACATGGCCTCTCACATCTCAATGCCACATAACCTATCGACTATGTTTCACGTCGCAATGTGACAAAACCTGTCAAAAATAAATAATATGTCGTAATGTGACATAATGTCAACCATCGTTGAAGATACTACTACTTCTACTAATGCTATCTAGAATGTGCCATTTTTCAAGTCCACCTCTAAATTTCGCAGTGCTACATAACCATTCGGGTACTTATTAAACTAACATAAACCTTCATCAATATCCTGATACATCATGAGCATTTATGAAAGTCAAAAAACAACATAACACATAAACAATATTACTATTCATACATGTAAGTAATTTAAATAATAAATTACTTCATCCTAATATTGACCCTAGTTTTACACATTTCTAATATGCAATTATTCTAAACACATATACTATTATTATAAATAATACGTCGCAATGTGACATAACATGTCAACTAAGTTTCACCATGATTGAAGATACTACTCCTTCTACTAATCCCAGAATGTGCCATTTTTTGGCATCTTTTTCTAAATGTCGCAATGTGGCATATCCATTCAAGCACTTATTAAGTGACATAAACTTTCATTAGTATCCTAATACATCATAACCATTTATGAATGTCGACAAACAACATAAAACATAACCAATTTACTATTACTATTCATTTATTTTTATTATGTATTTTTCAATATTATTGACCTTATAATTTTGTTCAAAAATCTTTATTTCTATTATTAATAAATTTTAGTCATTATTAATTATTTATTAATCAAATTTTTAACTACTTATTAATAAATTTTATATTTATTGACCCTAAGACCAATTTTGGTCTATCGGACCTTAAAAAGAGAAAAAGAAGGGAATTATTTGGTTTGCTTTAAAGTTGTATTCCTATGCTAAAAAAACTTGGAGATAAGCTTTCCTAGCTCATTATAATTTTGGCAAGTTAGGACGTTGGAAAGGTTTGTACTATTGCAAATATTATGAAATTGAGATATAATGTGGGTGTAAGAGGAGCACTCTAAGAGAAGGTGATTTTCATCCTCAATGCTCATAGACACACAAAGATGACAAATACTTTCCGGCCACAGAGTTTTAGGGATTGACCAACGTCCTGTTTTGCTATGGAGATCATGGGAGTTAGTTCTTATCTTAGCTATATTAATTTTCTTCTTTGAGCTAGTTAATACTGAGAGATACTTTTGAACTTCTAGATCAGGGTTAGTGACCTATTTATAGTATCTTAATTTCCTTTTCACCTCTAATTCTTTCTCACACCACATTTTATCTTTAAACATAGATGCAATATTATTTTTGGCATTAGTGATATTCTGCAAAGTGTCATTTTCGTCAATACTCTAGTGGTTTCACCAAGCCATGCTATCTTTACACCAGCCTCTCTTGAGGCATAGGTGGTTTTGACTTGATTTCAAATCAATTTTAGGAAGTATCTTGTATCCTATATTATTTATCATTTTTATTGTACATCGGATACCTAATCATAGCCATGCTCTCAATGCGGGAAAGACCTACTTCAATAAGGAGAATAGAGTAAGGTGTATTGCTTTTAATTTTTAGGTTATAAGTTATAAATCGCTTATGGATTTGCTCAATATTTCTCCAATATTCTCTATAAATGCTACATCCCCATACTTCACAACCATATAAGATAATGGGAATGGCAAGAGTTATGAAGAGGAACTTCTTTTTATCCCACATGATGAGGTTGGTTGATTTACTATTTTTTTGGAGGTCAAAATAATATTTCCACCATCCGTTTATCCTTTTCTCAATGTTGTAGTTCCAGTTGAGTTTGTGATGAATATTAATACCAAGATATTTGTAAGAAATGACTTCCCCCAGTTTTCTATTGTCATAAACAGAATTAGCAGAGGTGTGTTTCTTGGACTTTATAATCATAACTTTTTCTTGTCAATGTTAGCAGTCATACCCATATTAGAACAAAAATATTTGACAATTCTTAATTCCTTACCAAGATCAAAGTGGCACCTTTCCATAAGAAAAATATCATAATAATGGAGAAATAGGATGATAACTATCCAAGCTAAGATTGTGCTGGCACAACCTGCTTCTTCTGAACAAACTTCTAGCTTATTGATGTAAATGCCCAAAAGGGTGGAGGAAAGGGATAAGCCTTGCTTAACTCTGATATTACAATGTATATCCATTGACCACCCCTCAATGTTCTTAAACTTTGAAATGACCTTTTCGTAAAGCCTAGTCACGATAGATCTTAACTCAAAAGAAACCTAAAACTCCTCCAACCTCCTTCAAAGGTTATTTCTAGGTACCGTATCAAAAGATTTTCTAAAGTCCACAAAGCAGTAAAACAAATAAGACTTATTATTATGACATTATTCTGCAATGATCCTAGGTATACGAAGGTGGTCTATGGTTAAATAATGTTTTCTAAACCAGACTTTTCCTTTAGCTCACCTACCTTTCGTTTCTAGCCTTTTGCTGATCTTCTTTTCTAAGATAATACCGTACAACTTAGATAGAAGAGGGCTAACCGTAATGGTCCAATCGTTAGAGGGTTTATTTTTATCACCACTTTTGAAGAAAGGAATAATGAGGCTCTGATTCCAAGGTGTATGGAAACCTTGCTTGACCGCTAGATTGAAAAGTTCGTGGATGTGCAGGATGAGGACATGCCCTCCAATTTTTAATATTTCTTCTTGGTATCCTTCAATCTCTTTGGTTTTTCCATTATCTATCCATGCAACCTTGAAATTTACATGTCATCTAACAAGAAAACTTATTTCCTTGTAAGAAGGGTTTGAATGTTATTTCTGATACCCAGGGATTCATAAATGTTTTTAACATAGGAATTCTAGTATTCTAAAGCAATATTATTATCTTCTTTTGTTTTCCGCATTAGAATTTTCCTCCATAACTTCTTAGGAGCCACCTCGGAGAGGTGTAGAATATTTTCCTTCCTTTTATTTGGATAGAACCTTATTTTTCATCTAATTATGGATTTCTACCAGGATTTATCTTGTCTATTTTTAGCAATTCCACAGTAGCTTGCTTAATTTATTTTCTTGCATCTTTACACTCTTGATCATACCAAGGGTTTGTTCTAGTATATCTCATGTTACCCAAGACTTCAATAGAGAACTTGTTGATAGAAGACGAGAGGGCTGCAGTAAAATTATGGTAGAGCATTTATATATTGTCCAATTAGATAAAAGGAAAAAGCTTATTTTTTAAATCATGAAGAAAGAGGTCAGTTTTATTTTGATCAAATATCGAGTTCTTTTGACCATGATTTTTTTCCTCTTTGGGAACGCTATTCATGACAAGATTGAGAGTTATAGTTAAAGGCCTATGATCAGAGTCAGGATCATGGTCGGTGAGGATGTCAAAATATATGATTTCGTTGTATAAAAGGATATCAAATATAACATAATCTATCACACTACTACCAAATCCATGAATGCAAGTCATCCGGTTAAAATTTGGACAATTCATTAGCATGCTACAAATTATAATATCTTGAGCACTACAAAGCTTGATTAGCTTAGACCCGAATAAATTGTCACTTAGGTCTTCAGAACTTCTTTTGTGTCTCTTATCTAATGAATGGTCTTCATCTAACCAAAGAGGATTGGGGTTGGAATAGTTGCTTAAAATAATAGATTGGTTATTTGAAGTCGGACGTTGAAGTCACTCATCAAATGAATATTGCCTTCTTTCCTTAAACTAGAGATATCGTGCTCTAACCCATTATAAGGACAATTTTTATCTAGATTGCTTTTCTTATAGAAGTTATAATTAATAAGGGCAAAATAAAAAAATGAATGTGTAGGTCTTTTTATCATTAAGGGTATGTAATCTCTATCCAAATATATTGTTTGTAATTGTCTTTCTTATAAATCTTAACATGAGAGGAGATGTTCTTCTTAATGTAACATGTTTATACCTCCAATGCCTCTATGACAAGAACATTTATTCCATATCGACCATAGGATATATCCATCTATATCTTGGACCTTGGATTCCTTGTGTTCCCAAGTTTCAACTAGTAAAATAATATCAATTTCTTTCAGGATCCAACTTAACTTAGGGCCTTTGCTCCATGGAAATTCCTAGTAGTTCAAGGAGAGGATCCTAAGAGTGTTGAATTGCTTATTACTATTTTTTTGATTTCGATCTCAAATTACAGCTTTTATGTTTATGATTATGGCCCATTTTCCCTTCTTTATATGTTGTTTAACCTTTTGGACTTCCTTTCCTAATTCGGCTTGGTCTTCTAGAATGAGGTCTTCATTTATAAATATCTGTAACCCTTTTAAACTAGAGGTGTCACTAAGTATTTCATAATTTTCTTTGGTAGAGCTAACCTTAACCCTTATTAACCTCTCTTTATTATGAATTAATTTCAACAACCTCGATGCTTCTATGAAACCGGTGGTGCCAATTTATAGCCTATTATAAAGTTCTGCTAATATATCCTCCTTTGCCTCTTCCTTTAAACCAAAAATCATGAGGTTCAAAAATATTATTTTATGCTCATGGACTAAAGCTATGAAATTATTCATTTCCTCTTAATGGGTTTAATATCTAATTTACCTTCTATACTATTTAGGTTCAGATTGTGATTTATTTTTTCCTCAAACACTATTTAATCCTATCCTTTAACTTGAGATTTCCTAGAGTATTATAAACTACTTTTTATTTTTATCGTTAATAATCTCATTAATAATTACATATATCAATCATATTAATACTAGCAAGCCATATTAATATTAATAATATGGCTTATATACGCCGATCGCGTATATCAACCACATTTTAATGTGTGGCCTATATACGCCGATCGGCGTATATAAGCCATATTATTAATATTAATATGGCTTGCTAGTTGACGGTCGACCCGCGAGAATATTTTTCGTAACTTTTAATATTAATATTATGGTTGTGAAAATATTAATAATAATTATTTAATAAAATTGTTTTATATAATAATATATAATAAAAACTATTTAATTATAATAATAATATCATCTCTTATTATTTTTATTATTATAAATAACAAATATTGAAATATATTATAATAATAATAATTGTGTACACATATACTGTTATGGTAAACAATACATCGTAATATGGCATATGTTTTTATAATAATAATAATAATATCTTTTATTATTATTATTATTAAAAAAAAATTATTATTATTAAAGTTGTCAATTCTCATTATAAAATATTTTTATTTATTATTGTTATAATTATATTTTCTTATTTTCATTTTCAATTATCTTAATTAATTATTAATAATAAATAAATATTTATTATTTATTATTATTATTTTCTTATTTTCATTCATAATTATTATAATTATATTTTTATATTTATAATTATTTTTATTATTATAAAATATCTTAAAATAAAAGAAAATAATTATAATAATATTTATTATTATTATTATTATTATAAAATATTTAAAAATAATAATAACAATAATTATAAAAATAATTGTTATTATTTAAAATAATAATAATAATTATTATTATTAAAATTGTCAATTCTCATTACAAATTATTTTCATTTATTATTATTATAAATATATTTTCTTATTTTTATTTACAATTATTTTAATTAATAATTATTTTTTATTATTATTGCTATTATTAATTTCTTATTTTCATTTATAATTATTATAATTATATTTTGTTATTGTTGATAAATAGGATTATTACTAATATATTATTTATAATTAATTAATTAATTAATTTTAAGGTTATTAATATTTTATAAAATAGTGATTGAACAATGTTTTCACATTTATATATATAAGTAAGTGTTAATCAATATATCATATAACTTTTGTATAATTAAATTTTTAATATGAAATATTATTTTTTTTTCTAAATATACATTTTCTTTATTATTTTAATATTCTTTTTCTTTATAAATATATTTTTCTTATTTTCATTTACAGTTATTTTAATTAATAATTAATAATTAATAATGAATAATTAATAATTAATAATAATTAATTAATTAATAATAATTAATTAATTAATAATAATTAATTAATTAATAATTATTTATTATTATTATTATTAATTTCATATTTTTATTTATAATTATTATAATTATTTTTTATAATTATAAATATTTAAGAAATAAAAATAATAAGAATAGTATTATTATTATTATAAAATATTTAAAAATAATAATAACAATAATTATTATTATTTAAAACAATAATAGCAATAACAATAACAACAACAACAACAATAATAATAATAATAATTATTATTAAATAGCAATTTTTAAAATATTTTATAATAATAAAATTAATTATAAAAATAAATAAAATAAATTATAATAATTTTAAATGAAAATAAGAAATTAATAAAAATAATAAAAATAATAAAAATAATAAAAATAATAATTATTAATTTACTTTTTTCCTTGGAAATAAATTTTTTTTTTTTTTTCAAATTATTAATTTACTATAAATTATTAATTATTAATTAAAATAATTGTGAATGAAAATAAAAAAATATAATTATAACAATAATAAATGAAAATAATTTATAATGAGGATTGACAACTTTAATAATAATATATATTTTTATAATAATAATAATAATAATAACAACAACGATAATAATAATAACAAAAGTATAAACCTTGATGCTCACGAGCTAACTTGTGGTTGACTGTGGTTGACTATGGTTGACCGTGCTTGAATTTGGTTGACCATGGTTAATTGTGGTTGACTTTGGTTGAGTTTGGTTTACCATGGTTGACAATAGTTGAACATTGTTGACTTTAAATGTTCATGGTTGACTATGGTTGAAAATCCTTGAGCATGGTTGATCAGCATTGACTTTGGTTGACCTTTGATGACTTTTGTAAACCATGGTTGGTTTTGGTTGACTATGGTCTCCATGGTTGACTTTGGTTGAACATCATTGACCATGGGTAACTTTGGTCAACCATGGTTTACTTTGATTAATCATAGTTGGCTTTGGTTGACCACGGGTTACTATGGATGGCTATGGTTGACCATGGTTGACTATGATTCACTATGGTTGACAATGGTCAACCATTGATTTATTATGGTTGAGAATGGTTAACCATGGTTGTCCATGGTTGACTATGTTTGACCATGGTTGACAGTACTTGCTTATGGTTGATTATTATTAATAATTATCTTAATTAATTATTAATAATAAATACATATTTAATATTTATTATTATTATTTTCTTATTTTCATTCATAATTATTATAATTATATTTTGATATTTATAATTATTTTTTATTATTATAAAATATCTTAAAAAAAATAAAAATAAAATAATAATATTTATTATTATTATAAAATATTTAAAAATAATAATAATGGTTATTATTTAAAATAATAATAATTATTATTAAAATTGTCAATTCTCATTATAGATTATTTTCATTTATTATTATTATAAATATATTTTCTTATTTTTATTTACAATTATTTTAATTAATAATAATTTCTTATTATTAATTTCTTATTTTCATTTATAATTATTATAATTATATTTTGTTATTGTTGATAAATAGGATTATTAATAATATATTAATTATAAATAAATAAATAATTAATTAATAAGGTTATTAATATTTTATAATATAATGATTGAACAATGTTTCACGTTTATATATATAAGTAAGTGTTAATCAATATATCATATAACTTTTGTACAATTAAATTTTTAACATGAAATATTCTTTTCGTTTCTAAATATACATTTTCTTTATTATTTAATATTCTTTTTCTTTATAAATATATTTTCTTATTTTCATTTATAGTTATTTTAATTAATCATTATTAATTAATAATAATTAATTAATTAATAATTATTTATTATTATTATGTGGCTATTGTTGTTTTTATTATTATTATTAATTTCAATATTTTCATTTAAAATTATTATAATTATATATATTTTTATAAATACTTTTATAATTATAAATATTTAAGAAATAAAAATAATAAGAATATTATTATTATTATTATTAAATATTTAAAAATAATAATAACAATAATTATTATTATTTAAAATAATAATAACAGTAACAATAATTATTATTATTTAAAATAATTACGTCGATAGGCGTATTCTTTCAACTTTTGGGGGTGGGTTTGGGGTGGGTGATATATTGCATTTTTAATATTCAATGGTTAGATTTTAATAATTGAAGAATATGCTTCGTCTGGTGCATTAATGAAGCACTCAGATTTGCTGTGTTAACTCACGGGCAGTTTTAAATTCAAACTACGCATATTGTTTAAAATAATTTATTAAATTATTTACAAATTGTAACGCTCAAAGGATTATAACGCTCGAAGGACTATAGGATATCTCAAAAACCGTTTCAGGTCAGTTCTTGGTTCCGCCTCTTGTTAATTCCAGTTCTTTTAAATTCGTTGGATTGAGAATAATGTTGCACATTATCGAGGGTATTCGGGCTGATGGGCATCGGCTTGGCTGTTTCAATATTTTTCTGGATCTGTTGTAGACAAGCAGGTATGATTTAGTGTTTTGCATTTCCTTATTTAGATATCGAGCTGAAGATAGACAAGCACCTATGTTGTTTTGCATTTATGAAATGGATGAGCAGGTATGCTGTATATTTTGTGTTTCAGTCTTTTTATGTAGCTGTGGTATATTTATCTTTTGTGTTTGCATTGTTTGGCCAGCGGATCAGTTCTGAAATGGACGAGCAGGTTTGCTTCAAAGACATATTATAAGCCATATTAATGTTTAAGATTTCATAAATATTATTTGCTTCAAAGGAGTGATAGAAATCTGTTCTCTGTCAAATACGAAATGCATGGATTGTGTAAAGTTCATGTGGCTCAGAATTTATACAAAAATTTATATTACTAAGCAAGAAACTGCGGTCTGTAGTCCCATCCTTTTAGATCTCTGCCAAATTTAAATAGGATCGTTCTTTTCTTTCAGATCTCCGTCGAATTTAAAATGGATCGCCTTGTATTTTTTTTTTGTGATCTCTGTCAAATCAAATGGATCGCCCGATATTCTTTTAGATCTCTGCTAAATTTTAAACTGGATCGTTCTTTTTTTTCATATCTCTGTCTTTAAAATGGATCGCCTTGTATTTATTTTTTTGATCTCTGTCAAATCAAATGGATCACCTTATATTCTTTTAGATCTCTGCTAAATTTAAAACTGGATCGTTCTTTTCTTTTAGATCTCTGTCGAATTTAAGTTGGATCGCCTCGTATTTTTTTTATCTCTGTCCATTAAATGGATCGCCTTATATTTTTTTATCTCTGCCGAATTAAAATGGATCGTCCTATTTTATTTCTTTAGATGTCTGTCATTTAAAAATGGATCGTGAATCCAGACTTTGCCAATGGAGACAGAGTTCTGGACTAGCCTACCGCATTAGATCTGGTTCATTTAAGGGGAAAATTTACAGTCACGGCTAAAGGAATCTGATTCAGGTATTCTCCAGGAAGTCCATACGATCTAGGCTTGTACTTATTGGTTCAGACTTTGTCCATCCGTTTTACCTTGATATATATGATCTGCCATCCATGAGCCTTCGATTTCAACTCCAAGGTTATCTCCAAGATCAAATCCCGTTTCTTTAATTAAAAACCATGTATTCAAAATTCTTGAAGGGAGAATGCGATACAGGTTCTCTGTATACACACACAAAAAAAATCGATCGGTGTGTGTTATTCTCACACTTTTCTGTTTGCATCTTTGTGAACAGTAGATAATGAAACTTAATGGGACACAACCTCACAATGGGCATCCTCGATCACACCTTTGTCAAACGTCACGCCATCATAACTCCATCTCGTGGGTATCCCATACTTTTATTCATTCATTGTATTGTTGTGGATCTAGACATCCAAATAATTTGAAATACCTTTTCTCCAACAGACTTGTATCTAATTTAACACAGGCCGACTTGAACCTTCCTGAACACTCACCAATTCAATATTCAACAGCTGAATGCATGTATATCTAAACCATATGGAAAGAAATAGAAGGTGATCTTTCTTTTAAAGCTGTTAGATCTTGATCTTGATCTTGGAAAGGATTTTTAAACATATGAATCCATTTTATATGAATCTTTTTCCATATTTATGTTTAAAAAAATTTCATAGTTATATTTAAAATGATTTGATGGCCACATTTACATTTAATTTTATTGGCTGCTAGATCCTAGAACAGTTTTCACAATTTCAACATTTTAGGTTTTATATGTGCATGTTAACCATATCCTTGATCTTAACAGGGTTGAATTGAGATACAGAGTGATAGCCTACAACAGCCGTAGTCATTGATGCTAATGGTTCAGCCGATGAAGCAGAAGTAGATCTGGTTGGCTCAACAACTTATGACTCTGTGATTGAGCCGTTGATGAAGCAATTAATTCTTTCGATAAAGCAAGTCTATGAAGCACAAGTTGATTCAGTCTAAGAAGCAAGAATAGGTTAACGCTGATAAGACCTTACTCATGGTATTGGGAACCCGCCTCTCAAAACCTAATGGGAAACGTAAACTGGGGATGGGGATTCATATTTGGCGTTTTCAACTTTTATGTGTGCAAATGTTACTCATAAATATTTTAAGAATGTGGTTGTTAGGTGATCACCTTATTTCACTCTTCTTTTCATTTCCTGCAGTCATTGAGAGGCCTTACATATTAATATATAATCTGCCAATGAAGGGTAGTACCAGAAGTACCTTGTCTGTATACGGTTTATAAGTAGGAAATACTAACTGCAGTGGTCCCCTTATAGATACATCTGACAGTAATCAATAGAATGTAGGTTATGTGGTATACAAATATTGTAAAATTTCAAATATTTTCAGTATCAGGATCAACGTCACTGTTGTTTGCAAGTAGAGTGATAAACATTCAATATTGAAGATATTTAAGACACTGTAAACATCACAATATCTTATTCCATATCGTTATATATAAAAACGAGAACAGTTATCCTTAAAACTGAATGAAGATATCTTATTCCATATCTTTGAATGGAGCTTGTGTCGTGCTACTATCAAAATTTAATACTAAAGCGAAGAAGACAAAAGAATTTTCGATTAGTTCCTGCTTGATCTTGTTGGGTTCTATAGATGGCGATTCTATTACAACTTCTGAAGGTATGGGGAATTGCAGGGATGGATATCATTCCATTCACAAAAGAATGGCAGGTTTTCATGCATCACAACCATAAATATCAAACATACAGTGATCCAACCACCTTCATGAGTTCCAAACACTAATATATATGCTCAATAAGGCCATTCAGATCGACATTTTCTCTAGCAACCGTTTGTATGTTGCAAGGATTCGATCCGGGACTCCGTTAAAATGTTGGAAGAGCACTATCAAATCCGCGAGTCCATTCGGAGTTCGACTATCAAATCCGCGAGTCCATTCGTTTGCAAAATTCCTTCCGGATGGAAATAATTAGGTCAAATTCGATAATGGACAAAGGAATTGCAAAATTCCATCAGGATATACGGTTTAGGAAAAATCGATGTCAAATTTAAGTAGTTTACAAAATGATCGATCTTTTTAGTTGTTTCAACAAACTTGTGAAACCATCCTATATGGAAGGATCTCAACAGACTTGTGAAACTAGAAATCTACAAAAGCTCCATGAGATTTCCTTCATTCTAATAATCTCCAGACTGAACATAACCTCATAGATATTTCAACCAGATTTAGGGTTTAGAGTAATCCTATGGAAATTACAAACTTTTCATTCGTGGGAGTCTCTTGTTTTAAATGTTGGTAATATTGAATTTCAGAATTCCTTTTAATATGGTGGCACATCCTTCTTTTCAATTGAGATCATTGGGAACCCTTGAAATAACAATTTATTGTAATTATCTTGAGTGCTAATGACCCATGCTACTTAGTAAAAAACAATGTAAATAAAAATGCAATAATCCTGAATGAAGTGTGAACTAAAATATAAAATTACTGTTAAACACTAAGATAGGATGTTAACAGAATATTTAAATAGTTTATTTTGTAGATGATGGAGAGCTAAAAATACTTTTGATAAATCTTAAACCTCCTTACAAAATAGATTTCAATTTCTCCAACTTCTTTAAAAGATTTTATAAGTACTTTTGGTAAATCTTAAACCTCCTTACAAAATAGATTTCAATTTCTCCAATTTCTTTAAAATATTTTATAATCACTGAAAGGAATATAGAAATGGTTACTAAATAATATAAATAGATCTAAATTAGGGTTTGTTTTTAAGACAACAAATGGAGAGGTCTCCAAAAGCGTTTGCTTCTTCGTAATATGCATTGAATTTTATCTTTTAAGGCCCGCCAAAATATTCAAAACTTACAAAAATACCAAATGGAAATAACATCAAAGACAAAGTAAATTTAATTTTAACTTTTGTAATTCTTTTAGATTTATTAAATGGAAAGATAATTTTCTTTTCATGGTGAAAGTTGTATCACATGTTTCTTAAAAACCGTCATTTTATTTTATTATACTTTTTCCTTTCAAAATTCCTCCACAATCAACATGCAAACATACTTTTACTCCAATGACATGAAGAAATACTTTTACTCCACTGAGATGGCTACATAACTGATATCTCGGAGATTATACTATCATTGGTATACCTAACCTTCACCTAAAAGGAAGATGTAAATACATATTGATTGATGTTCTGGCTAAGTACCTTTCATATTGATTAATTGTTTTGAATTGGATCTCTCGATCTTTCATATTGATTAATGTTCTGGCCAACGATGAAAGTCGTCCAAAATCAACGATGCGAAAAGAGCTGCAGGATAGCGATATGCAGTTTTTTCTGGTCTGTACATTATCGCTATCGCTGATTGTAAAACTACACCATATATAATTGGATATGATACAGCCTTAGTTATTTGTACGAGTTCAATTCTATTCAATGAAAGGTATTATTTGTAAGGGTTCTATTTTATTAAAATCTGTGCTGCAAAATTTATTGTTTTTATTGTTTATGTTACTTATTTTTATTTCATTTTTTGTATGGAATATTTGTATGATAATTTTCATGAAATATAACTTTTACAACATGAAATAATGCATTTAATCATATGATTGTTACCAAAATCAATATTCAAATGTTTAAATTTAAAATCCTGCCTTAAATCATTATTAACAAAATAAATATTCAAATGTTTTAATTTACAGTCATTATATAAATAAATAGTTCAAAAATTAAATATTAAATGTTTACGTTCAAAATTATTATCTATACTATAAAATTTAAGTAATTGTTACTTAAAATTATTTTCTTATTCAATTTTTACATATACAACATTTTTATAATTATGAACAAAATAATTATTTAATTATTTCAGTTTAAAATCTTTACATAAATTATTAAGTTTGAATAGTTTTCTTTTAAAATGTTTTCTTAATAATTTGAAGTAATATAATAAAATTATTAATAAAAAAAATATTGAATTGTTTCTATTCAAATCATTACATAAATAATAAAATTTAAACCCTTTTTTCTTACTTTAATTCATTTTTCACATATTTTAAATATGTATATAATATTTATATGATACTCGTCATCCAAAAAGTTATTGGAACTTGAGACAATATAATGAGCCTTTACATATTAATACAAAATCACATGATTATTAACAAAATAAATATTAAAGGTTTAAATTCAAAATTATTATATATATTATAAAATTTAAGTAAAATTTATTAGTTTGTTATTTATTTTTTACATATACAAGATTTTCATAATTAATATTAATATTAATAATAATATTATTAATATTAACATTAATAATATTGATATTAAAAAATAATGATATCGTAATATTAATATTATTCTTAATAACATTATCAATATTAATACAATTAGTAATAATATCAATAACAACATTTATATAAAAATTAAAAATCAACTATCTTATTTAACATTAAAAACTTAAAGTAAATTATTAGTATTTTAAAAAATTAATTACAATTTTAATTTTAGCTACAATATCACTCATTTATAATGTTAATATTAAAATGATATTGTTAATAATATTAATCATTATTGTTGAAAGGTCAAGTATGCATAAACAAAGTTCAACCATGGTTGAAAGGTCAAGCATGTTCAGGTTAAGAATCGAGTAAATGTATACATATATTTCAGACTAATTGTCTCAATGATTTTCTGTTCTATTTGCAGGCTCCTGAAGCGAAACAAGGTTAGGCGCTTCGGAACCTGCTCTTGAAGTGAATTCCGTGCAACCTGTTGTTTCAGTGGAAAGAAGGTAGTCTGCTGTGAAGGGATGTTGGAACAACCATAATCAACCATGGTCAACAATGAACAACCATGGTTGACCATAGTTGACCTTTCTCAACCATCAATGGCTATGCTCACCCGTAGTCAATAATGAACACCCATGGTCAATAATGGTTAACCATGAATAACCATGGTTAAGCATAGTGAACCATGGTCAACCATGAACAACAATGATCAACAAAAGTCAACCAAAGTCAACTAAACTCAACGAAGGTCAACCATGGGCTACCATGGTCAACCACAGCTAAGCATGGTCAACCATAGCCAAGCAAAAGTCAAGCAAGGTCAACAAAATTCAACCATGGTTAGTCAAATTAAAAGTCAACCAAAGCCAACTATAGTCAATTAAAAGTCAACCATGGTTTGTCAAATTTAACCATGGTCAACCATAGTTAACCAAGTTAACCATGGTCAACCAAAAGCCAACCATAGTTAATCAAGTTAACCATGATCAACCAAAACTCAATGAAAGTCAACAATGGTGAACCAAAAGTCAAATATGGTTAACCAAGATCAACAAAATTCAACCAAAGTCAACTAAACTCAACGAAGGTCAACCAAAAGTCAACCATGGGCTACCATGGTCAACCACAGCTAACCATGGTCAACCATAGCCAAGCAAAAGTCAAGCAAGGTCAACAAAATTCAACCATGGTTAGTCAAATTAAAAGTCAACCAAAGCCAACTATAGTCAATTAAAAGTCAACCATGGTTAGTCAAATTTAACCATGGTCAACCATAGTTAACCAAGTTAACCATGGTCAACCAAAAGCCAACCATAGTTAATCAAGTTAACCATGATCAACCAAAACTCAACGAAAGTCAACAATGGTGAACCAAAAGTCAAATATGGTCAACCAAGATCAACCAAAGTCAACTAAACTCAACGAAGGTCAACCAAAAGTCAACCATGGGCTACCATGGTCAACCACAGCTAACCATGGTCAACCATAGCCAAGCAAAAGTCAACAAAATTCAACCATGGTTAGTCAAATTAAAAGTCAACCAAATCCAACTATAGTCAATTAAAAGTCAACCATGGTTAGTCAAATTTAACCATGGTCAGCCATAGTTAACCAAGTTAACCATGGTCAACCAAAAGCCAACCATAGTTAATCAAGTTAACCATGATCAACCAAAACTCAACGAAAGTCAACAATGGTGAACCAAAAGTCAAATATGGTCAACCAAAGTCAAGTATGGTCATCCAAAGTCATGTTCAACCAAAATTCAAGCATGGTTTACCAAAGTTAGCCAAACTCAACTACAGTCAACCAAAGTCAACCATGGTAAACCAAACTCAACCATGGCCGACCAAAGTCAACTATAGTTTTAAAATGGAAGTCAACCATGGTCAACCAATAGCAACTAATGTCAACCATAGTCAACCATGTTCAACAACACTTGACTATGATAAACCAAAGTTAACCATGTCGAACCATAGTCAACCATATTCAACGATTGTAAACCAAAGTTAACCACGATCAACCAAATTCAACCATGGTTAGCCAAAGTGGGGCATGGTCAACAAAATTCAACCATAGTCAACCATCACCAACCGAAGTAAACCATGGTCGACCAAAGTTAACTACAATCAACCATGGTAAATGAAAGTCGACCACGGTAAACCAAAGTCAACCATAGTCAACCAAAGTCAACCATGCTTAACAAAATTCAACCGCATTAAACAATGCTAACCATGGTGACCTAAAGTCAACCATGGAGAACCAAAAGTCAACCATGGTCAACCGTTGTTAACCAAATTCAACCATGATAAACCAAGAGTCAACCAAAGTGAACCATGATCAACCAAAGCCAACAATGGTCAACCATTATAAACCATGGTCAACCATCATCAACCTAAGTCAATTAAAAGTCAACCATGGATATTCAAAGTCAAACACGGTCAACAATTGTCAGTTCTGATCAACCATAGTTAACGAACTTAACGATGGTCAACCAAAAGTCAACCATCATCAACAAAAGTGATGGTCACTAAAATTCAACCATGGTCAACCATCACCAACCAAAGTCAACCATGGTCGACCAAAGTTAACTACAACCAACCATGGTAAACAAAATTCAACCACGGTAAACCAAAGTCAACCATGGTCAACCAAAGTCAACCATGGTTAACAAAATTCAATTGAAGTAAACAATGGTTAACCAATGCTATCCATGGTCACCTCAAGTCAACCATGGAGAACCAAAAGTCAACCAAAGTGAACCATGGTCAACCAAAGCTAACAATGGTCACCATAGTCAACCTAAGTCAATTAAAAGTCAACCATGGATATTCAAAGTCAAGCCATGGTCAACAATGAACAACCATGGGTAACCAAAGTCGACCATGGTCAATGATAGTTTGCCATGGTAAATGAAAGTCAACGATGATCAACCAAGAGTCAACCAATGCCAACCATGGTCAACCAAAATTCAACGATGGTCAACCAAAGTCAACCATGGTCTACCAAAGTAAACCATAGCTTTTCATGGTCAACCATGGCCAACCAAAGTCAATAAAATGTCAAGTAAAGTCAACTAACATCAACCATGGTAAACTAAAAGATAAACAAAGGCAACTAACGTCAACCATGGTAAGCCAAACTCGACCAAAGCTATCCATGGTCAGACAAATTTAACCATGATCAACTAATGTCAACCATGGTAAAACAAAGTAAACCATATTTAACCAAAGTCAACGAGTATCAACCATTTTCAGCTATGGTCCCATGGTCATCTCAAGTTAACCAGTATCAACCATTATCAACGATGGTAAACCAGAAGACAACCAATGTCGACTATGGTCAACCAAATTCAACCATGGGTAACCAAAGTCAACCATGGTCAACGATAGTTTACCATAGTAAATGAAAGTCAACGATGATCAACCAAGAGTCAACCATGTCAACCAAGAGTCAACCATGTCAACCATGGTCAACCAAAATTCAACCATGGTCTACCAAAGTCAATCATGGTCTACCAAAGTAAACCATAGTTTTCCATGGTTAACCATGGCCAACCAAAGTCAATAAAATGTCAAGTAAGTCAACTAACATCAACCATGGTAAACTAAAAGATAAACAAAGTCAACTAACATCAACCATGGTAGGCCAAACTCAACCAAATCTATCCATGATTAGACAAATTTAAACATGATCAACTAATGTCAACCATGGTAAAACAAAATAAACCATAGATTTTAACTTTGAACTATCATTTTATAGATTTTAAAATTTATACCCTAAAAAACTTAAACCTCAAAATTTTAAAAATAAATAAATAAATTTAAACCCCAAAATTAAAATCTAATTAACCATAAAACCTCGTAAAAACTCAAACTACATTAATCTATTTAACTTAATGAAATTAAATCAAACAACTTAATAACTTTTTAAAAATAAAAACAAAATCCCTTGGAATTAAAAACCTAACCCTAATTAAATTAAAATTTCGTAATTATTTAGTTAATTAATTATCAATTAATTATAACCCTCACCCTATCCCTAAATTGACTAATTAAAACCCTAACCCTAATTTAATTTAATTTAATAATTATTTAATTATCAATTAATAACTTTAAAAATAAAAACAAAATCCCTAGAAATTAAATTAAACAACCTAATAACATTTTAAAATTAAAACTCAAAACCCTAATTAAATTAAATTTTTAATTAATTCATTAATTAATTATCAATTAATTATAACCCTAACCCCAACCCTTAATAGAACAAATTTAAATTTAAGACCCTAACTCTAAATAAATTATTTTTTTGTAAAAATTTCTTAATTAAATAATTATCAAATAATTAAATTAATTCAATAAATTTGTGAATGTTCACTTTCAATTTAGTTTATTAACAATATCAATTAATTAAATTAATTTATCCAATTATGAATTAATCAATCTTCACTATTAAAATTAGTTTATTAACAATTTGATTGGAATGTAAATTTAATTATTAATTATAACTAATAATTATAAAACTATTAATTATTAATTATAAGATTAAACATCCGAAACCATTAAATTACTTTTACTAAGAATAATCTATGCAAGCCATATTAATCCATATTAATATACACTGATGCATTAATTATATGACTTAATTATTAATTATTAATTACTTATTACTTATTAATTAAAATAATTATAAATGAAAACAAGAAAATATAATTATAACAATAATAAATGAAAATAATTTATAATGAGAATTCTCAACTTTAATAATAAAAATATAAACATTAATATTAATATTAATATTAATATTAATATTAATATTAGTAAACATTAACATTAATGATTAACATAATGTTAATGCTAGAAAACATTAATATTAATATTAATGTTAACATTTTTACTTTTGTAATGAGAATTCGCAACTTTAATAATATTTTTTAATAATAATAATAATAATAATAATAATAATATTATAAAAACATATGCCACATTGTGACGTATTCTTTACAAGAATAGTATATGTGTATACGATATTTTATTATTATTATAAAATAACAAATATCGAAATAATAATAATAGATGTTATTATTATTATAATTA
Source organism: Larix kaempferi (assembly GCA_027924585.1). Taxonomy (NCBI): domain Eukaryota; kingdom Viridiplantae; phylum Streptophyta; class Pinopsida; order Pinales; family Pinaceae; genus Larix; species Larix kaempferi. The sequence continues at coordinate 802,898 of BSBM01000769.1, read as the reverse complement.
ATTAATATTATTAACCAAATCTCACGAGCAGGTCGGCCGTCAACTAGCAAGCCATATTCATATTAATAATATGGCTTCTATACGCCGATCGGCGTATATCAACCACATTTAAACAATAGATATACGCCGATCGGCGTATATAAGCCATATTATTAATATTAATATGGCTTTCTAGTAATAACAGTAACAACAACAATAATAACGATAATGATAATAATTATTATTATTATTAAATAGCAATTTTTAAAATATTTTATAATAATAAAATTAATTATAAAAAAACTAAAAATAAATTATAATAATTTTAAATGAAAATAAGAAATTAATTAAAATAATAAAAATATTAATAAATAATAATTATTAATTCACTTTAAATTATTAATTTAATATTAATTATTAATTAAAAGAATTGTAAATGAAAATAAGAAAATATAATTATAACAATAATAAATGAAAATAATTTATAATGAGGATTGACGACTTTAATAATAATATTTATTTTTAATAACAATAATAACAACAATGATAATAATAATAACAAAAGTATAAACCTTGATGCTCGCGAGCTAACTTGTGGTTGACCATGTTTGAATTTGGTTGACCATGGTTAATTATGGTTGACTTTGGTTGACCATGGTTGACAATAGTTGAACATTGTTGACTTTGAATGTTCATGGTTGACTATGGTTGAAAATCTTTGAGCATGGTTGACCAGCGTTGACTTTGGTTGACCTTAGATGACTTTTGTAAACCATGGTTGGTTTTGGTTAACTATGGTCGATCATGGTTGACTTTGGTTGAAAATCATTGACCATGGGTAACTTTGGTCAACCATGGTTTACTTTGATTAATCATAGTTGGCTTTGGTTGACCACGGGTTACTATGGGTGGCTATGGTTGACCATGGTTGATCATGGTTGACTATGATTGACTATGGTTAACAATAGTCAACCATTAGTTTATTATGGTTGAGAATGGTTAACCATGGTTGTCTATGGTTGACTATGTTTGACCATGGTTGGCATTACTTGCTTATGGTTGACCATGGTTGACTTTCAACAACCATGGTTGACATTAGTTGACGATGGTTGACTTTAGTTGACCATGGTTTCCTTTAGTTGGCTATGGTTTACTTTGATCAACTATGATTGACTTTGGTCGACTATGATTGACTCTGGTTGATTATAATTGACTTTAGCCACCCAAAATTGACTTTGGTTGACCTTGGTTGAATTTGGATGACCATGGCTAAATATGGTTGACATTGGTCGACCATGGTTGAATTTAGTTAACTGTGGTTGACTTTGGTTGACTACAGGTTGACTACGGGTTGACTTTTCAGTGACAATGGTTGAATTTGGCTTACCATGGCTGACTTTAGTTGACTTTGGTTAACTATGGTTGACCATGGTTGACTTTGATTGACCATAGTTGACTTTATTTGACTATGGCTAACCAAAGTTTACTTTCGCTAACCAAAGTTAATCTAGTTGACTTTGGTTTCCATGGTTGACTTTGATTTACTATGGTTGACATCAATTCACATTGGTTAACCATGGTTAACTTTTGGTTGAATTTTGCTTAACAATAGTTGACATTAGCTCACTATGGTTGACATTTGGTGGATTTTGGTTGACCCTCGTTGAATTTGGTTTACTTTGGCTTATTTTTTATTGACCATGGTTGACCAGGATTGACCATGGTTGACTTTTGGTTCACCATGGTTAAGTATGGTAGACCATGGTTAACCATTGTTGACTTTAGTTGACTTTTGGTTGACTTTGGTTGATTTTGCTTGACTATGGTTAACCATGGTTAACTTTTGGTTCACAATGGTTGATTTTGGTTGACTATGGATGACTTTTGGTTCTCTTTAGTTGACTATGGTTGACTTTGGTCGAGAATGATTGACTTTAGTTGTTTGGTTGACTTTGGTTTTTTAATGACCATGTTTATTATGGTTTGGTTGAATTTGGTTTTTCGGGCATTGATGAATTTGGTTGTTTGGTTGACTTTGGTTGTTTGGGAATGGTTGACCTTGGTTGTTCATGGATGGTTGGATTTGGTTGAATTTGAATGTTTGAGAATGGTTGACTTTGGTTGACCATGGTTGACTTTAGTAAACTATGGTTTCCATCTAGCTGAAGCATAGATTACGAATGATTATAAGTACGCATGGAGAACAAGTAACACATAACTTATTTGTGGCACTTGTGGCCTATCAATGTTCACCGACCACAAGTTAAGTGGTTGTGGTGGTATATATTTTGTGTCTATATGAACAAAAATATCATTAGAGTTTGTTTTTCTAAGTATGTTTTTAATGAAACACATTTCATTGTGTTATTGATTATTTAATATCAATGAATATATATATATATATATACCATTAAGTATGGATCATGCCCACAAAATTTGAATTTGGATATATATATATATATTCTTTAGTTTTTGGGATGTGATTTAGTAGGGGAATTGTAATGATCTATACTCAAGGGTGTTGCATGTGGATTCATATTGATGTAAGTTCTAAATACAAAATGTGTTATTCTTAATTTATGTGTAGAAGAGAATTATGAAGGTTTTTGTATATTGTTATTGATGCTGATATATTTTTAAATTGAAAAACCATTCATTTGTTCTTTATTTAAAATTATGTAAAAAATAATTTGATATAATTATTATTAAAAATTAAATCAAATTAACTTAGTGTCTTATTTTTTCCGTGACATGATAATTTCTATAAACTCAATTTTTAAACATTTAAAATAAAAAAAAATAAAAAAACATACTAATAAAAAATTATATTAAATACTTTAATATTTAAAATTATAATAATTTCTTAAAACATTTAAAATTAATAAATAATTTACACATTTAAAATTATATTACTTTTCTCTAAAATTATATTAAATTTCATTTAAAATTATATTACTTTCATTTAAAGTTGTATTACTTTAAACATTTAAAATTATATCATTTTTCATAAAATTGTTCAATCTTCGTTGTGCAATGACCGTGCCCATCCATTAAGTGTTTACATGAAGACCGAAAGGCATAAGTATCACAATCAATCAAGGCTGTATATGCCTAGGGTGGAAAACATTTAATAATAGTTAAAACATTTAAAATTATATTTAACTTTTCTCTAAAATTATATTAATTTTCATTTAAAATGATATTACTTTTCATTTAAAATTGTATTACTTTAAACATTTAAAATTATATCACTTTCATATTACATTTTTATAAAATTGTTCAATCCGTCCATTAACTATTTGCATGAAGACCGAAAGGCTGTATATAAGTATCTATCACAATCACCCAAGGCTGTAATGCCCATGGTGTAAATTTAATAATAGTTAAAACATTTAAGGATGTATAAACATTTAAAATTATATTACTTTCCATATTACATTTTTATAAAATTATTCAATCTTGGCTATGCAGTGACCGGTGCCCGTCCATCAACTGTTTGCATGAAGACCCAAAGGTTGTATATATGTATCACAATCACCAAGGCTGTATATGCCCAGTTTGTAAAACATTCACTCCATCCACCATTTTACCCCTATGAATGTTCACATCGATTGTATTTCAACATTTCAATGGAAAAAAATGCAGACAACAGAGAAAGTTTATGAATGTCTAAACTGAGGAAGCCATCCATCCTGTGAATGAAGGTCACTTGGGAATCTATTCATTCATAAACTCAAAGACAGGGTTTGATTCATAAAAGTGGAAGCGAGTGTTTGAGTTTAATTAACAATAGAAATAGTGGTTTCCCGAGATGTGGAAAGAAGTTCTTGATTTGACTGTAGAAACCCCATCTGATTTTGTAGATATATGAAGTAGATATGGTGTTGTCGCTACCATTCTGTGGGCACATGCGTTACAAGGTGGATAGACACGAGGAGTTCAGTGTCGGAATAGGATTTTCTCTTCCGTTGAAATTGTAAAGACCATTAACAAACAATGTGCAGCTAACTCTGCAGCTAACTCGCACGATTGTGTGCCCACTTGGATTCATCGAGTAACCAACAAATTAATATACAGGTTATTGAATCCGAGAAATGATTGTAGATTATAAATAAGGCTTGGTAAGCTTTGCAAGAACAAAATCTATTACAGAAAAAAAATCTATTACAAACCGAAGGCGCCTTAAACTTTCCATCAATAAAAAAAATATATTCCACAGTAAGCTTTATCTCATATAATTATGTTGAACAAAAATAATATGATATATTAAATATATTTAAATTATTTTCAAATAAGAATTGATACAATCTTGGAAACATCTATTTCTTTGAAAAAGGAAAACTCCAACAAGTAAACAATGAGAGTAAAATAAAATAAATGCGAATTTATCAAAATTGGAAGTCAATCTTAATTTAGATTTACATTTGAAGTACTTCATTTTCAATTGATCTATATGTTATGGTTTATTTAATTGTTATATATTTTGATAACTCTCATGATAGTAGTTAAAGAAAGTTCAAAGTTTTCTACATTACCGTTAACTTAAACATTATTATTATTATTATTTTTAAAATTATAGTTTTACATTATTATTATTATTATTATAATTTTTAAAATATAAATTAATATTTTGTATTTATCAAAAAAAATTCTTGCATATACTCTAATAACATATAATTTTAATAATAATAATTTAATCTATTAAATAAATTTAATTTTAAGATAAATAAATATAAAATTATAATTTGATATGATAAAAATATATTAAAATGTAGTATTTATAAACATATTTCAAATATAATGATAACATGCAACATAATAGAATGTGTTAAAAACTTATATCTATAATCATAATTTAAAGAAACATAAGCAATAATGTCTAAATTATTGGAGAGGTAAAAGCCAAAACTTTTTGAATATAAATCTCCATAGGATAAGAATATGTTAAAATATAATATTGTTAATCGTAATTTACGATTACACAACACGATAATTCGTAATGAAAACACAAAACAAAATATTTGAAAGGTAACATTGACAGATTTGTTAATCTATGTTTCCACGTGACAAGAACATTTTAAATTGTAGTATTTACAATCATAATTTCAAATATATTGGTAGCATAACATGGTAACCATCGATAATGAAAGCACAAGTGGTAATATATAAAACAGTTGAAAGCTAGCTAAATCATATATTTTTTTGTCTAAGATATATGGCAACACATAAAATAATAATTTAATTTTTAAAATATAAAATTATCTTCTAAAAAGGTAATGAAAGCACAAGTGTTGATGTAGCACATGTATAAATGATTAGAGAGGTTACTTTAATATTTACTTTAAAATGAAGATAGAAATTGATGCCTGAAGTATATTCAATTATCCGAATTCTCTCAACTACCAACTTGTATTAGAGCTTAGCCATGCCACGTTTTCTTGCAATAAAATATGCGCAATAATGTAAGTTACAGAACTGCATGAATAATCTTCAAACTAAAATCAATTGCGAGCAGACAAGAGCTCGAATGTTACATTACAACACAGAAGATAAATGTTTATATCCATTTGTTTTAATAAAAATAAAAAATTATATACAATAAAAAACACTCATCGCGTGAGGTCAAAAGCTCTCTTGACTTAGATTAAAATATTAAATATATAACACAAGTTGCTCAGCGAATAAGTTACATTAAAGAATATAATTATATTGACAATAATTTAGAGCAGTTAAATAAACCATAATTATTGGCATTTGTGAATTGCAGTCCCCACCAGCACGGCTTGATTATATCATCGCATTGATTTATGCGCAGGAAAAAAATATATGATTTAGATTCGTGGCGGCACATAGCCACAGGAAATATGACAGTCTCCTCTCCACTCTCTCTCAGATATAACAGACTTAACAGTTAACATAGTTACACAACACGAACGCTGATCGACACACGCATACAAATGAAGATAGACAACACAAAACAATACATACAGAGAGGTCCATAGCACAACTTTACATTACAACATCAAGCTGACAAAGTACTCCATCTTTACCAGTTAATTGGACAGATGAAATTTTTTTGCAGATCCATGCCAATCTCCATACGAAGCAATTAGGCAGACAGAAAAGAGAGAAGCAGAAAACTCATCGAATAGGCGATCGATGATGTCTGCATCCAAGTATTTTCATAGATCCACCAGTATTTTCATCGATGATTGTAGGCTGAAATAAAAAAGCCTACAATGATTGCATTTCGTTGTTCTCGTTTGCACCATTGGTGCGGCCAATATCAACCTGCAACATATATTTCGAAGAGCCTCCCCCTTCAGTTGAATTTCCAAGGATTTGTGAGAGCCTTTATAACATCCTTCAGGCCTTCAAGAAATCTATGAATGAAATATCAGTTGACATCGGAGTAGAGGGATTTTGTCCACTCACAGCTGCAAGCTGGCACGCTTACCTGAGAGCTGCTTTCCTAAGCTCTTCAAGCAGAAACATAGATTAATCGAAGGAGAAACTGTTTCTCCACATGACACCTAATTAGAAACCCTCAATTGAATTGAGGAAGAAAGACGGTGGTTAGAAATGTGGGTGGGGGCTGGGTGGCTGGGTGGCTAGATATACGCGCGCGCGTATAGCTTTACATTAAGCTAATGGATCAAACTGTAGATTTAAATTACCATCAATTTTAGGTTAATGGAGAGTGGAGAAAATGTAAATAATGGATTCAATGAGATGATGTAGGCATAAACAAAAATAAACAATTTCATAAACAAACATAAACAATTTCATATTGACGCGGCCATAAATATATAGTATTACTGTTAATGGTACATTGTACTCAATATTGTCCATAAATTATACAATAATGTGTTTTCAGGTTGAATGCACATTAACTTGTACTCTCAAATCATATCTTCTAAAACTTGCACAAACAAATAAATAGAAGCGATTTTATCATGGAGTGAACTTGAAAACCGATTCCACAACAAAACGCGATTCTTTCTGCTGGCGAATTGATGCCAAATCGTTATCAATCAACTTAGTAATTTGGTTTCATCAGGTTCAATTCGCCCTTTTAACAAAAGTAAAACCCATATCATGGAACAATATTAAAACAATGATGATGTGATTTAATAAATCCAAGGTGTTAAAAGTTATACCAGATATCGAGCATGCATTCTCCAATATTATACCAGATATCCAGTCTGCAGTCTCCAATCTCTGCGCATCTTCTTCTTTGAGGTCTGGCCACATAACCCGTCCGGCGTGCACCGTAGCTCCTGATTTTCCCCGCGCAACTGATCATTGGTGTGCTCTGGACCTGCAAGAATCGGCAACCTAGTTTAATAGTTACAATGTAATGCTGTTTGATTAGATCATCGGCTGGGAGGCTTGTGAATGGAGTGGCGCCCCAAGATCCCTCAACACAAAGATTAAAATTGTTCCATGATTGCACCTAGGATTAGGCGACTACAGATACAATGAGGGTGCAGGCATTCACGTAGATCCCCAAGACAATGAGGCTGTCTGCATTCCTCCCAACTCTCTATAACCTATGGTGACACTTGTAAAAACCAATTTTTTTTCAAAACGTTTCCAAAAATTGTTTGTAACAGCCACCGATGGGAAGGTGGGAAGGTTGTCTATTGAAACGGATGTTTCTTTGCCGTGGAGGAGAGCGGAGCCTAATTTTCCCTGGAGGAGAGTGAACCAATACAGATGATGGAGCCATGTGTACATCTGAAGCTGTTGGTTATCAGTTCTTGATATTTCAGCCTTCCAGCCACGTTACAGTAACAGTTTCAGCCACGTTCCAGCCAAGACTATGTGCGTTTACACCACCGTGACATTTAAAATAATTCTATTTTTTTATTAATTAGTGGTGACTCTTCAAATTAAACTTGCACCCTAGTTAATTCAGTAAATCTTAATCGTTTATTCATGCACCAGAGGAAGAATATTCCGCCATTCTTTAAATCTGGCCATTCATTTTTTTAAAAATGAAAAATCATCCACCTCTGCCCCACCCCCCAAACTTGAAATAAAACGCCTTACGGCGTAAATATTGTTATTAACCATTATTTATATTTTTTATTCTTATCATCTAATTTTATTGTATATTCAACAGTTTCCACAAAACCGATGTAGAATCCGTGCTCACAAGAACTCGCTTTGTAAATTATAATGCCAAAGTTAATGGATCATTCAGTTTACCCACATAATCGGAGGGCTGAATTAGGGATCAGTTTTCAGAAGAATATTAAAAATGATGATGATAATGTACAATTAGCAGAGATGTGGAAAGAAGTACAATGATCCTACAATTGGAATGGAATGTTGAATCCATTGAATCCACTACTTCTCTAAAAAATAATCAGATACGGGGTATTCGTGTGATCTTGTTATGAAGCTTTTCACCTGGATCCCCGGATCTAGGCTTTACGACAGCTGCAAATATGGTTGGAAGAGCTTGCTCAGTGAGCTGGGGATGGAAAATTGCATCTGTAAAGTTATAAAATACATTTACACCACACTGAACGCCGCAATAGATTCAACTGCAGTTTAAGAATGATCTGGTTTAACATTTAATTATAAAAGCAGTAATTTCAAGATGAAAAATCCAATGAAGGAAATTCCCTCCCATAGTAGTAGTAATTGGGTATTAAACTACCGAGATCTAATATGAAAATGAACATATATGCTTCACAGTAGAGATGGCTAGTGTTTCCATCGATACATTTACTTTTTATTGGTATTTGGCCATGATCATTAAACTCTAATAGAGATCCTAGGCGGAGATTTTCATGAATTGTATATTTCTTTCCATTACACTCTCTCTGATTCTCTCTCGGATTGGGATTGGAAGTGTCCGAGTTATCTCTTGAGTCTATTGACTAGTTCTTTCTTGTGCTCAGGGACGACCAAGCCCTCATGTTGTTTGATTCATTTTTTTTCAACATCCACACAGCTTGTGGTTTCGTTCCCGACTGGACGATCACACTACAAAAATATGGGCTCTATTTGTACGATGGACTCATTCTATTCACCCCCTCAGTTGATAGTTTGGCGGCTCCTTGCATATATGTGGCATTTTGACCTTTGTTGCTTCTGGCCATAATCTACTTATTGTTGTTGGCACCACGGCTTATGCTCTCCTTCACACTATCGTTGTTGATGGCAAAGTTGATTTGGATGACAACCTAGGTGCTTTGCATATATAACACACCAATAATGTGCTTGCTATAGCTAACAATGATAGTACTTTGATTGTTTGTGATAGTTTAATCCATGCCCATGTGTTTTTTTAGAGGGATTTCTCATTCTTTAAATCTTTCCAACATACCAGTGATGATAGTACTATCTGCTGCACTTGCACTTTCTGCATATTATGTACATCTTAATGTGGATCGGTCCAGTCCTCCGAAATATTCTCTTTACATAGTAGCACCTTTATGCATATGTTTTGTGCCATTCCAAAATACACAAGTTGTATACATGAATTATCACACCATGCTATAATAGAGTGGAGGTCCATGCAATGTGCAAGCAGCTGAGTTGTGCGCAATAACTCAAGCTTTTGCAAATTTGAACATCTATGTAGGATGGCCCGAAAACCTGCATATGGCAGAAACCACCAAGTCTAATACTTTCCAAATTTGAGTCCTTTCCTGCCATTGACATTGCCATTAACCCTTCTAAAATATATAGCAAAATCCTCTTGGCTTCAAACCAAGCAAAGGTGCCACAACTTTGAGCAACTATTGATTTGTTGAATACCCTAATTTGTCAAGTCCACAGCTACACGAGGTCCTTCAATAGGTTCATCTCGAAGATCAATGTCAATGAGGAAGGGTATATTTTTGGAAAAATACCCACCACCGAGTCTGAAATCCAATCTGAAACTAGAGACAATTTTTGTAAGTTTCGAAAACCAATGCTCTTCTCCTCTTGCATTTGAAGGGTAGTGTGACCAAATATGTTGCATCCTAGGATAACAATCTTGGAATTAAATATTTATTTTGCATATGTTGCTGAAATGTTTCCAAGTTGTAGAACTTTTAGGGTTGGTGCATCCAACCTCCAAATCGCAGCAAACATGCTATTAAGCAAAGACACTATAGAAACCATATAGCTAAATCAATTAAAAGAAAAAGTAGCAGATTAATGTGATCATTACTATTGAGGCAACAACTTATCACTTGACATAGGTAGGTATTGAGGCAACAAAGCATTGAAACATAACTCCTCCCGCATGATTATAATCGTGATTTAGTGTTGGAATAATGTAGAAATGCTAGGCAGGTATCTAGTTATTGGGTTGATGTGTACTTTCTATGATTAGCATGTAGAGGTTTCAGATCCACCTTTCTTGGATCTATGATTTGGTTTGTTGTGACTATCTACACCTATATATTGCAATCAGTTCTCACTTAATAATTGAATTGGTTTGGCCATTCCTTGTGTATGAGAGCGAGCCTTTGTGCTCTGCTCCACATTGCATCTCTGCATGTGTTATTTTTTAGTTCGTGATTGTGATCAAGATTCGGTCAATTGAGAGATCCAGATCCATCACCTGATATATATAATGCAATGTATTGGTCGAATGATCGAAGATCTTGTTGAAGCAAAGGAACCACTAGTGACATGAATGCATAAATCTATTTCAATCACGCTACAGTTTATCTCCTAATAGTTTATGCCATAGGTTTACTACTTAATAATTATTCAAGTATTAACTAGTAAAAGCTTCCTTGTTTCTTATTCTTGTCCTCTTCGTTGTTATCAAAAAAAAAAAGACCTGATAGGTAAGGTATTTCAATTAGTCCTCATGCTCAGGATCTCTAAGTTTTTAGCCAAATCCATTTGAAACACCTGTTGAAGGTCACCGTCGAAGAAGTTGTTTACCTTGAGCTTCCGGTTCCATATAAAGATGAAAGTGATTCAGCTAGAGTTTATGCAGCAGAGGCAGGGGAGAAAATGGATCTGGTTTAATCACCACCAGCATCAATATCACCAATTGTAAACACCCGATCGTTATTATGACTTGTTGAACCTTGCTAACTTTATTTTGGTTCTTCCCTCAATCAATCCTTCCATGGATCTTTCCTTCGTTCCATCAATGATTCAAAATTTCTAGTGGCGTGTCTATGGGTACATGGCTATAACATTAATTTCCCGGTACAGGTAATGGGAACCCTCTTATTGTGAGATTGAAGAAAGCCAAGGAAAAACATTATGAAATTTATTGAATATAAGGATAAGAAGAAGCATATCACAGAACTCAAATAATAGATGCACTGAACTCGGTGGCGAAGGAGATTGTTGTTAAAGGCATAAGCGAGATACAAATAACCCTCCACGTGAAAAAGGTCAATGCCCGTGACTTGACTATGGTGAACTTATCGGGGCTCTATTAGCTAGTGCCCCGTCGCTTATGTTTATTTGCGTCGACATCCGTAGGCTTGTTCAATAGTTTACAAAGCTTATTGGAGACTTGTGCAATAGTCCCCGACACAGTAAGAATTAAGCTTTGATTGCGCACTAGTTAGCCTCGCTTTGGCAGGAATTTCTAAGTGTACAAGATTTCTCAGTTTTACTTTTATTGAAACAAATTCAATATGCAACCTGTCAAAAGCTTTGGATGTTCCTGCACATCTCAACCTTTTTATTGGTTTATTTTGAATTAAGAACTTTTGATTATAAACTTCGTAGATAAGGTTTTGAATTAACATGAATTTAATTGAACGTTTATCGCTTGCTTTCTATCGAAAGTTTGTGTAATAGTGCTCCGACGCTTATCGCTTTTTATCAAAGGTTTGTGCAATAGTCCCATGACATAGTGAGAACTAAACTTTGACCGTGTCTTCTGCACTACCTCGTCTGGCTTTGGCAGAGAATTGCTGTAACGGAACTTTCTAGTTATTATTATTATAAAAACTCACCCTACTTCATTGCTGTAACGGAAGTTTTTAGCATACTTCTACCGTACAGCAAATATGTGACTTTGGGATTTTATTTAAAAGCACCCAACTGATTTCAGGATTGTAATTAAAATCATATTATTTTGACTACTACTTTTAATCTCGGAGTTAGGCCTGGAGTTTGACGTCCTGTAGGATGGTTTTTCCATCTGAGGACGTATTTGACCAGTATATTTAAAACATAGACGTCAACCTTGATGGGCATTAAAAATTTTCAAACGTAGATTTGACGTTTAGCTCTTTACAGGTCCGGTCAGAAAATTTAATACCTCCATGAAACTATATACCCTGCAACTGTAAGCGTTCTGCACTACTCTCTTTTGTTCTATTCACCGCCCAATTCCCAGAGTTATCCTGAGATATTTTCATCATACGACCCCGGGCCCAAGAGTGGGAGTGCTTTTAAGAGTTTACCTTTGGTTTAGGGCTTGGTTGCCAAGTAATATTTTGAAATGGAGGAACAGTTAAAAAAATAATACAGAGGAAGGGGGAGAGGGATTAAATTTAATGAGGATGAACTCATGGTTGTTTTCTCTCTTCGCAGTTTGGTGGTTTTATGTGATTTGGTGGTTTTAATTTTCAATGGCATTATGTAGAATGAAGGTGTTATGGGTTTTTTTAGCAAGGAAGTGTGTTTTCCTATAACACGATGACAAGGTTAGATATATACCTAATTTTATTTGATTTTATTATATGGAATTTTTCAGGTATAGTGATATTTTCATGATTTTGATGGTTTTTTAGCCAAGGAGTGTGTTTTCATGTGACACAATGACAAGGTTATAGTTGTCACAATGACAAGGTTATAGGTTATATATGTACGTGATTTTATTATGTGGAATTTTTCAAGTATAGTGATAGAATCCTAGCCAAACTTTAATGTTTGTGTTAAGCTTGATTATACGATTTCTACCACTCTATACTAAGACCAAGTGCCAACCATAGACCTGGTTCCGATACAATTGGTATTGTCTAATCTTCAGCGAGCTTAGCAAGCAATTTCCCTAGTGTTTAATATTCAGGGCAGACCTTACGAAAGTAAAAGAAATGCATTAACTCAACAATTTCCCGTGTTTAATATTAAGGGTAGACCTTAGTAAAAGAAATGCATTAACTCTATTTATTATGGAATATTTTTTGTCCTCTATCTGCAGAAAAGGTTAAAAATAAGGATATCTATTTTCATAAATTTAGGAAAATTTGAAGTATCTCTGAAGAAAACCATTATCTTCCATTTACCTTAGATCTCATTTTAAATTAAAATTGTAAAATATATATAAATAATGGAAACTCTAAAATCCGTTATGGAAAGGGTGAGATTCCCCAACTAAATTAATAGGGAAAACAACAGATCAAACTCCTCCTTATTCATGGATAGTGTGAATACTGATGATGCTAAACAACCAAATATATAGAAAGTACACCAATCAATAACAATAGGAGTTGGAATTCCTAACACGGGTTTTTTTACAATACAGTAAATTTGTGACTCTACTAACTTGTATAAAACGTAAAATGACTGGCACTAAAAACATGTGGCCGTCATCGAATTTCCAATTGACAGGCACTTGGAATTTGAAATTCCAGGCCTAAATAAATAAACAGACAGACTCGGAGCTGTTAGTCTTCTATTCGAGTTAATCATTCGACGACATGTGTCAGATCTCTCTGTGACTCGCCTGATATGACAACCAATTAAACGGGTTTAGCATAGACATCACACTTTCGAAACTACAAATTTGATAGTAAGGTATCCACCGCCTTGCCTTGTAACTTTCAAATAAGCAAGCATGAACTAATTTAGTTTGAATAGTAAAGTTTACATTCTATTATTAGTCAGAAAATTGAATGCGAATTGATCAGATCTGGTGCGGATCATAGTTTCCGTCCGGAGATCTAGGAGATCTAGCAGGCCGTGCCCAATTGCCGTTTTCACTTTTGACGAGACCTTTATTTCCTTCCTGCCACCAGTGGGACGGGATATGAAGACTATCAATCAATAAATCGCAGCTCTTATTGACAAGAGCTCTATCTCTACCTAAAGATTTGAAGCACTTGCTCTCCCCGACATAACCATCGAGCAAATGGAGATAAACCTCTAAATTATGAAAGTCTGACCGACTACGAGTGGGCTTCAAGAACGGGGAGTGATCGTTGTGCAGAGAAAGCTGGATGCCCACATGATAATATGTCCACGGAAGCCAACTCAGTAGTTTGCTCAGCCATCTGCTGTTTTCGTTCATAAAAAGCCCAGGGACAGTGGGAACCGCATCTTGGCTGTTTACCAACCTCAGAACGTTGACGCCAATCGCATCCATAAGTTGGGCGAACGTTCGGTTTCCTACGCGGGGAGAGGCGAAGGCAAACACTGTGACGGGGGTAGGTATACACATCTTCAGCATGTTGACCGTCTCTTTGACATCATATGCACATAACGTTGCAAGCGCAGCTCCCAAGCTGTGCCCTGTCAATGTTATACTCAAACTCTCGTCCTTGTATTGTCTCAGCAGCCGTGTTATCTCGCCCACTACAATACTCCTGGCGCTTCTACTGCATTTTTTAGAACCTTCAGCCGAGGAAGTGTAACAAGAAAGAAATCCCTTCTCTATTCGGACATTTGGATCTGAAATTTTGTGTACATTGACATGAGCTAGTGTAGCGGGAAGCGGAGCTAATATGTCTTTGAAATTTTGCAGCCATTCTTGAGCTGTTATTGTTCCTCGCCAGGCAATAACTATGTCTCGTCGTCCCAGTCTCTCTATCTCCTTTGGATCGGTGCAAACGGCAATAAAGCCTATCCAAACACTTTCATCTATTGCTTTGTCACCAAAGGAGGATCCTAAAGCACCAGTATTTGCATATATATATTTGGTTACTTGATAACCGCAATGAGACAAAGCCATTTTCTGTAAAAGAGAGTGTTTACTGTGCTTACAGGTTCCATAATATTGAGAATAGTCGCTCTCATCAAAGGCGTCGTAGCAAAGCTGAGCAAAGTCCCCGTATCTGAGAATCTCAGCTTTCAGAATTGGATGCATGGGATCCAATAATTCTTTCCAAGAGTTGACACCCTGGATATCTCGCCACAAATGACGAACTTGCGGTCTCTCTCTTTGTGCAGGCTGATCGCCATCTCCATTAGTTACTCTTGGGTAAGAGGGACTGAACGGATTCTTGATGTGAGAGGCCCACAGATCCTTTGTATAAATGGAAAATGCCAATCGAACCATCCTATGTCGTTGCAGACTCTGGAAACAAATTGTATTGGAGGCCTTTGTTGGTTGGGTTTTCCTTTGGTAAAGATGGTGGAGATAGAATCCAGAGACAAAGATGAAGTAAACGTGACTTGGTTACTTGGTATATACAGGGAAATCAGGGAAGGAATTCGGAAAAGGAAAGATGTTGGAGATCGAATCCAGAGACAAAGATGAAGTAAACGTTAGTTGGTATATATAGGGAAATCAGGGTAGGAATTTGGAAAACAATTCACCCGTCATTTTTGCATTTTTGCTGTAAGTCGTATTTGACGGGCCGTATCGGACTCATGGATTGATCTTGACATACAGATGTTTGAGGCGGTGATCACGATCGGACCTTATTGGACTCATCTTCAAAGGTTTATATTTATTATAATATTTATATTTAATATTTATATTACGTTAAGTACACCTTTATCTTATTACATTGACCTAGTAGTCTATTATTATTATCTGCACAATCTTTTCCAAACAAAAAAACAATAAAAAATAAGCAAGTTCAACCGCCTAGACTGCATTTAGTCTTTGTAAACTTGAAGTACCGGTAAACTGCGACAAGGAAGGTTCTATTTGCATTTCCCTTTCTACAAAAGATTTGTGGGCTTCTCATAGGAAGTATACCCATCGAGTCCCTCTTGAGTCTTCACCCAAAACTGATAATGAGAACAGTGATTGGTCCCCACAAGGAGGCGGACTGCAAGTTTCTTATATATGGTCACATTTAATAGCGGGATCTTATCGCGTCGATTGTACGCTCTTCTCATTTCCCGACATCATCCTGCGGGGCCTTCCCTCGGTCAAATTTGAAGGACTTGTCTTAATTTATTTTTGGAAGGGTATGTAACCATCTAACCTTTTTTAGTCAAATTTGAAGGGTTTGTCTTAATTTATTTTGGAAGGGCATGTAACCATCTAACCTTTTTTAGTCAAATTTGAAGGGTTTGTCTTAATTTATTTTGGAAGGGCATGTAACCATTTAACTTTTTTTAAGGATAAAAAGTTATAAAAATATTCATTTTAATGGAAAAGTGTAAATTAAGTGTACCCTTTAATAAAAAATGTGAAAATCAAATAGTGTCTTTTTAAATAATTATAATTAAAAAATCAAATAGCAGCTACTTAAAAATATTGTAAATTTTCATTAAAACCTAATCAATAAATAAATGTTTCTCTCAAATTTAATGTTGAAGTTATTTCTAGAATATATATTGATCCATCTAATCTATAAATAAATAAATATTGTTAAATCTTTATTGAAGAATGAAAAAGAAGCTACATATAACTAATAAATTTGATAATATCTAAGAGATACTTCACCCAATATATGGGTACAAAATGAGAAAGGTTACAACACAAAAATATGCATTATATGCCAAAACAAACTACCCAATGAGTTGTTTATGGTTCCCAAAATAGAATATCTATTGCGTTCCAAGTTGTGATCGATATCTATGGAGTTTGATTATCCCTCATCAAGATTTGAAGTGGTTTATAATTCAATGTATAACATCTTTTACTTTAACTTATATGCGTTACAAGTTGTGATCGATATCTACGGAGTTTGGTTACCCCTCATCAGGATTTGAAGTGGTTTATAATTCAATATATAACATCCTTTACTTTAAATTTGACCTTTGCAGATATATAATATGTATTTGGTCTTTAAATTTGGTCCTGGATTTGAATATTTTCATGCTTGGATTAATAAGTTACATCATGTGTATATAAAATATTATAACGAAGGTAGGTGATCCTTTACTTAAAGGAATGGACAGCTAAAATAGATTGTGACAAAGTTATGTCATTACCTAATTACCAAAAATAAAAGTTAGCTCCTCGTTCTATTTTTTTCAGTCATTCGGCTCGTGCAAAACCCATAATTCCATTCCATTGTTTCTTTATGAAACTAATAAAATTTATATGTTTGTATACATAAACAACAATTTAATGCAAGTGTGCTAAATCATAATTTTCATGGATTCATAATAAAAAACATAACTAATTAGCCATGAAACATAAATACAATAGACAATTAAGAGTCTTGGTACACTTATCTTAAACAAAAGCACTAACTCGTTGCAGGTTAATTTTGACTTAGTTAATAGATGTACTAAATAAATTGATTTTTTTATCGAAAGTAAAGATCAATCTCAAAAGAAATGACTAAGGATCATTTTCAAAGACTATTTGATTGTGTATCATTTATCCATGGATACTTTTATCGTGGGTCTTTGCACGGGTCACACATAAGTTTCTGGGTCTCAAAATACACCTCAATCAAAGGAACTAACCAATGACAGGAAGGCTACAACATAGGGTGGGTGGGACGAACCGTCAGTTGATATAAATGGGATTAAAGATTCATAATATGCCATATAAACCAGCATGGAAAAAATAATAATATGCTCATTACGATGAGATTGAAGCAAGACTCTGTAAGACATGGATTACAAGCTACAACATAATTTCTTACATAAAATACATGGATTACAAGCTACAACATAATTTCTTACATAAAATATGATTAAGAGAAAACAAAACAAATTTTCCTATTAAGATAGAAAAAAACAGTAAATACTCTTGACAAAAAATACTTGAACCAACTGTAAAGAAGCTCACGAATTGGATTGGACACTGGACTCTAGAGTCTTGAGTCTCTATGTTGAATATGGAAAGAAAACGTATGAGAGATACCTTTAAAGAGATTTTAAAAATCATATATTTGTATATGTAATCGGTAGACTCTAGAGGTTGAAGCAAATTAGCATTGGGAGGAAGTTAAAATTAATTAACGCAAGGATCTAAGCATTGGGCTTATCACTGATCAGTGACAACGTGATTCTGTGAATGGCTTCTGCTGCAAATTGGCAAAATTACATTATGAAAGTTCAAGTAAACATTTATGAATATCCTTTGGTTGGAGCAGACATTTATTATGATATTTAATGTTTGATCAAGAGTCAAGATTCCTGAGGTAGGAGTGCCATTTGCAGGTTATCTAAAATTTATTATCAATTTAGCCCTAGATGGATTAGTTCAATGCGAACTCGACAAGGGAAGGACCATTCACAAACGAGGACGAATAATCAAAGATCGTGATGATTCAGTAACCTGGCCTTCTGAATCCTCCGTGGTATGTGCACAATATCTTGTGTGAGACTGAAAATCATGGCTTTCAAAACATTAGCCGCCAGTTTTTTGTTTCTGTGGGGTAACGGGTTTATATAAAGGAACCAAGAACATGGCATGATGTAACCCATTCATTGGGTCACTCGATGCATGCAAGTGCAAATCGAAATTTGACATTGACAGGCTTAAACCCAACTTACCCTTCTTTTGAAATATTGAAGTTTAGTTAGACCTTTTTCGTGGATGGGTAAATTGAAGATTTAAAATTTTATTTGACGGGTATTTTTTTCTAAACACTTTTGTGATGAGTTAAAACCCTCGGGAAGGGCTGGGCAGGTTCAATTTTGATCGTTGCCTCCAAGTCTCGGACTCCATCTACCCTGATGGAACCCATGATTGACTTCCGGCGAGACCTCTCATCTGGCTATGAGCCGTCCATCCCATTTGACAGGTGATAAAGGAAAGTTGATCCCCCCTCACCTCTAGAACAATGGTCCCCGCCTACTTGTGAATTTAAATTTTGATATTTCAAAAATGCATCCTCCAATATCAGTTGTCGTTTGATCATTCATGAGATGTTGTGAGAGAGAAAGCAGCGGGTTCTCTATATGCTGTGGGTATTTATGGGAGTGTTTGACCGAGTGGAAAAATTCACGAATAAGTAGAGAAGTTTGAAGCAACTGGGTGTTTGTAGATGAATAGCATCACAATAATGTTCCTCTACATCTCAAGGTTGGAATTGGCATTTGCAGATATTTTGAGTAAAGAAATCGTGCATTATCCGGTGAGGAATCCTCGCCCTAAGGCGCATCCCAGCACCGTTCTGATGAGATGAACGATCAACATGTTTATGATTCATTAGAATCTTAACGTTGTTCCAATGAGAAATACAAGAAGCCATCAGAATATGGTGGCTCTTCTCATAAACCAAAAACTGCTACAACGGTGACAAGCTGTGTTTTTACTCACGATCTGACTTTGAAGCCTGGTTCCTACGAAAATGCCATCTAGGACCAACACAGATATTTACATTTATAGCTAGCTCTCACTCGGCCTCCTTTCATCCAATAACTGAGCGAGTATTTTCATATCGGTAGTGAAGCTTTTGTCAATTGCATTAAATAGAAATGAATTTAAGGGCCATTTTGCCCAGCTTGTGAAGAGATATCTTTCATTGACGTGGAGAGCTTTAGACTAGTTGGGGCAATTGTTATGCAATAAGTAAAGTAATCACACACAACCTTTAGGCCCGAAGTGTTGTTCAGTGTCCACGTGCTAGACACTGGACACTAACATGCCCAAGACATGTGTTTGACAAGTCCAAAACACTTGTCCAACACTTGTGAAGGACGTGTCTTACAAATAGAACAAGCATCATGAGAAAAAGTGTTTTGAGGTCCATAAAAACTTGATTTTTCCTTCATTCTTTCACATTTTTCAATGAGGCTTGAGTTCCAATAGGGTTATTTTTTGGAAGGTGAAGAACAATAACATGTTTTTCAAGGGATTGCAAGTGACTTGAGGGTGGATTTTAGTGGAAACAATGCAACTGGCACAGAAAATTGGGATGGTGACAAAACAACTTGAATAAAAGGATAAAGAAATATCCTGTCTAAGAGACAAGATGACAGAGATAAAGGGAAAGAAATAAGTTCATATTGACCCCATATGTGCACAATCAAGAAGTGACAAGACAAAATCTGAAGATGAAGTGCAAAATGAGTTAAAAGAAAACACAGCAATACTGAATAGGATTCTAAAGGTTCAGAGGCCTCCAGAAGACAAAAATAGTCTGGGTTTTGTAAAGACACCTTCTATGAAACCAGTGGTGTCAATTTCTATCCTATTATGAAGTTCTATCTTGATAATGGCTAATGTATCCTCCTTTGCCTCTTCCTTTAAACCAAAAATCATGAGATTAAGGATATTTTGTTATGCTCATGGACTAAAGCTATGATATTATTCATTTCCCCTTTAATGGGTTTAATATCTAATTTATCTTCTATACTATTTAGGGTCAGATTGTGATTTATTTTTTCCTTGAGCTCTTTAATCATATCCTTTAACTTGAGATTTCCTATAGTATTATGAACTAATTTTTATTTTTATCCTTAATAATCTCATTAATAGTAATTACATATATCAATCATATTAATAATATTGTTATTAGCAATTATTTATATTTTTTACTTATTATCTAATTTTATTGAATATTCAATTCTTTATCTATTATTTTTATTTTTAATTATTAGTTCTATTATTTTAATTATTGTCGCTTATATTTTTTATTATTACTCATATTATTTATGATTATTATATTATATTATATTTATTTCTTTATTTATTATTCTTATGCAATTAATTTTTTATGGTATTATTTTGGAAAATTAAAATAATTTCAACAATCATTGTAGGAGTGTTCTTAATTAACAGACTTAAGAAATAAATAAAATTAATTTATATAGAAAAATGTTGATAGCACCAGTTGTCATCTCCTGCACCAATACAGTACTGCAAAGTTGTATAATGTTACATCATGAAACCACTGGGCTCTCCTGGCACTAGAAAAATGTGTGATAACTGGCACTCAAATAGCCCCCTCCCAGTGACGGAAAATTTTTCGGCGAGGCACAATTCCACCCCTTCTAGTTATTTTTTTGGAATTTCGACGATCTGGGTCCTAGGGGCACAAGTCCATGGCATAGTTCCATAGTAAATGGGGTGGGACTATGATTCCGTAGGTTTTTATAACTAGATCTAGGGAACAAATCGCTAGAAAAGCGGGGCGATTTGAGTGCCAAGTTATCCCATGCCGCTTCATTGTGGGTTGTAGTTTCCAAGTGTTTATGAAACTGTCTTGTTATACACTCATATTTCCAAGTGTTTCCAAATTTCAAAACTCTTTCCAAGCTAGGCATTTGTTGAATGATACAAACCACCACATTTTTTGGTTCAAAATGGACCCACAGGGAAATAAGCCATAACTGTTTGATAGAGGCATCTATGTGATAAGCCGCAACCATAAGGAAATAATCCATAACTCTCCAATAAAATTTCTTAAAATCAATATTGAAAGTGCACCCACAGGGAAATAAGCCATAACTGTCTGATAGAGGCATCTGTGTGATAAGCCGCGACCGCAAGGAAATAATCCATAACTCTCCAATAAAATTTCTTAAAATCAATCTTGAAAGTTTATGATGTTTTGAAACATTTCTTGTGGTTGAACTTAACTTGGCTTTAGTTGGAGTTCTTAGCATAATATTTGCTTAAATAATTTTTAATATAATCTTCATTAATATCATTTTAATAACCAAATGATAAAATGCATCATAAACTACATCATTTGAGCAATAAGTTGCACTTGTGGGGCATAAGCCATAACCCTTCAACAGAGGCATCAAGGTGATAAGCTACACCCGAGGGGCACAAAGCCATCACCCTCTGGTAGAGGCATCAGTAATAAGCCATTCATACAACTATGTATTTATATGGAAAAATGTGCCTCTCTAAGAATTTATTCCTATAATATGCTTACAAACATTTACATAGAAGACAGTCTGTGATTGCTAGTTTACTGAGATACTTCTTCAAGGTAAGGTTGTCCATTATGATTTTCAAATTTTTCCATGCCATTATTTCCCACTTGATCCACCTTGTCTCCTCGCCATCCCTCTCCACAACTGAGAAAGTCAACAGCACAACATTCGCCAATAATAATCAATAGAAAATAATAGTCGTAGTTGCAGCAAAACCGATGTAGAATCCATGCTAACAAGAAATCGCTTTGTAAATCCTGATGCCAAAGTTAATGGATCATTCAATTTGCCCACATAATCGGAGGACTGAATTGGGGATAGTTTTCAAAAGAATATTAAAAATGATGATGATAATGTACAATTAGCAGAGATGTGGAAAGAAGTACAATGATCCTACAATTGGAATGGAATGTTGAATCCATTGAATCCATTACTTCTCTAAAAAATAATCAAATACGGGGTATTCATGTGATCTTGTTATGAAGCTTTTCATTTAGATCCACGGATCTAAGCTTTACGATAGCTGCAAATATGGTTGGAAGAGCTTGCTCAGTGAGATGGGGATGGAAAATTGCATCTATAAAGTTATAAAATACATTTACACCACACTGAACGCCGCAATAGATTCAACTGCAGTTTAATAATGATCTGGTTAAACATTTAATTATAAAAGAAGTAATTTCAGGATGAAAAATCCAATGAAGGAACTTCCCTCCCATAGTAGTCAAGCGAAAAGAGGAACACCCTGCGCAGTCAATAAATTTGAGCTGCACGGTAAATGACTAATATCCTTCTTTCTCCTTTGCTTTAGTATTGTGCTTCACTTAGCAAATACTTTTCTCTAATTAATTTGTGAAACACGTTTCTTCACAAATTAGCTG
Organism: Larix kaempferi; assembly: GCA_027924585.1. Lineage (NCBI taxonomy): Eukaryota > Viridiplantae > Streptophyta > Pinopsida > Pinales > Pinaceae > Larix > Larix kaempferi. The sequence goes on along the minus strand of BSBM01000769.1, from coordinate 780,132 downwards.
CGTGGAAATTACCTGCGCGAGTCACCCTTTTACCGTGCACAGGTTAACTGTGCATTTCTACTTTTTACTACGCAGATATTACCTGTGCATTTCGACTTTCTACTGCGCAGGTGAACTTTGTTGCACAGTTCTCTAACCTCGCGGAAATTCTTAACTTCACAAAATACTTTGCGGAATACTTTCCTTTGCATGAACTTTGCACTTCATATAAATTACTTTTTCATAAGTTCTTTTAACTTTACGAAGGTTAACTGCGCACAAGTTAACTTCGCATACCTATTTAGCTGCGCATAACCCAATATTAAACAAACTTTGCATAAATATATCTCATGCTATTTAACATAAGAACCGAAACATATTTAGAAGTTACTGCGCAGATTAACTAGGAACATTTACCACCGTGAAACACTTGGAATCTTGATTTGATTTACAGACCGTAAATGTAAACAACATTTACACAGGTCAATATGAAGTAGATGTGCGGGATGCATAAACCAACATTATTGAGAATGAATACATAAAACTAAAGACTTTCATATTACCACTGTAAAACAGAGTAACTTTTTTGCACTTACAGAGAGATGAGTTTTACTTCAGTCTTTCACAATTTTACAGAGCTTGGGCTCTTCATACATTTCATGGGTCTTGACTTCTTCTCTTCACTCCTACATATCTTATCTCTATCTCTTACAGAGCTTGAGATCCTTACACATCTCTTCTTAATCTTCAGTAGGTTTTTTTCATTTATACACAAAACTTGATTTGGCTTCTCCTGGAAGCTACAGGGTTTCATTAAAGACTGTAACAAATTTCTACCTAAGAAACTATGGGCCTGCGAAATACAAACGCAGCTACATAAATACTAACTTGCCGTGAACCGGATTGACTGCAAACTGACAGACTGTCTGACATTGCAGACTGACAAAATGTCTGACAGAGCCGACGCATATCAGATATGCTATCAGCTCATTAATTACAATATTTCCAACACTCCCCCTTAATTATAAGTGGATGGGGATCATTAAACAAAAATAAAATCACAAAATCTTTTAGAGCTGAAACATGCTATGTTCATGACAAAGTTCACTGTGCATAAATTGTCACTCCCAAACAACTTCACAGATATTGGAATGTGTCCCTTGCCAATGGTTTTGTAAATATATCTGCTACCTGATCTTCAGAACTGCAAAATTCTAAACAGATTTTCTTGTTGTTTATCAATTCTCTGATAAAATGATACCTTGTGTTGATGTGCTTGGTTCTCTTATGGTACACATGATTCTTTGACAGTGCGATAGCTGAATTTTTGTCACAGTAAATGACTGTGGGTTCTTGCTGGTTCTGCGACAGATCACTTAACATCCTCCGCATCCAAACAGCTTGACATGCAGCGCTTGTAGCTGCGACATACTCTGCTTCTACTGAAGAAAGAGTTACTATGGGTTGTTTATTTGAATCCCATGATACAACACCTGTTCCTACATGAAATGTATTCCCATATGTGTTTTTTATGTCATCTATGTTGCCACCATTGTCACTGTTTGTGTATCCAATGAGTTTGAAATTTTCTGAGGTTGAATACAAAATACCAAAGTCTTTTGTTCCACTTACATACCTCAGAATTCTTTTACCTATTTTCCAATGAGATTCTTTTGGTGACTCCATGAATCTTGATATTAAACTGACTCCATACATGATGTCTGGCCTTGTTGCTGTAAGATACATAAATCTTCCAACGATCCTTTTAAACAATGTAGGATCTACATTGGATCCATCATCATCCTTGCTCAGTTTCAAACCTGTTATCACTGGTGTTGGAGTTGTCTTACAGTTTGACATCTTAAATATGTTCAATACATCACTTGCATATTTTGACTGAGATATAAATATGACTTTTCAGTCTGTTGGACTTCAATTCCCAGAAAATACTTCATAAGCCCCAAATTAGTCATTTCAAATTCACTTTCCATGACTATTCTAAATTCCTCTATGCCAAAATCACCAGTAAATATTAAATCATACACATATAGGCAGAAAATTAGCTTATTACCTTGCTTGTTGATTTTTGTGTACAACGTAGGCTGACATTCACTTCTGTGAAATCCATTCTGAATGAGGTATGAGTCAATGCGACTCTACCAAGCTCTAGGAGCTTGCTTCAAACCATAGAGTGCATTTTTCAATCTATATACTTTGTGTCCTTGTCCTGGAACTTCATAGCCTTGTGGCTTCTCCACATATACTTCTTCCTCCAAATAACCATTTAAAAATGAAGACTTAACATCCATTTGATAAACAGGCCATGTCTTATGAGATGCGATGGCCAAAACTGTTCTGATAGTGTCCATTCGAGCTACAGGTGCAAAAGTTTCATTGAAGTCTATCCTAGGTTGTTGCGTGAACCCTCTTGCAACCAATCTTTCTTTGTGCTTCTGCACATTTCCATCAGCATCTTGCTTGGTCTTATAAATCCATTTCACACTTATCACATCCTTATCCTTAGGAACATCAACTAATTCCCATGTTTGATTCTTCTCAATGCATTATATTTCTTTCCATGGCTTGTGCCCAAACTTTATCTTCAACTGCTTCTTCAAATGTTAGAGGATCATTAACTTGAGAAAATAATGCAAAAACTGAGAATGAATTAGGTGTACCAGTCTCATATATCTCACGCAGAGTTATTGTCCTTGTCGGAGTTGCTGGTATCGAACTGCGCGAACTACTTGATGGATTTTTTTGTGCACTTGATGTGCTTGTCAGAGTAGCTTGAGCTGCGACTTGTGTCGGAGTTCCTTGTGCTGACATATGCTGCGCAGTCCTGGGAGTAAGCGGAGCTACGCAGTTCTGATTTACATGCGGAGTCTCAACCACATCTTCTGCAATGTCATCATGTTCAACATGTGACATGATTTTGACATTCTTCTCTACAGTTCCATCCCATGCTTCATTTTCTACGAACTGAACATCTCGATTGATAATAAATTTTCTTGTGACAGGGTTATATAACTTGTATGCTTTTGTGTCTTCAGAATACCCAATAAAAATGCATTTATGTCCTTTATTGTCTAATTTCCTTCTCAACTCATCTGGAACATGTGCGTATGCTACACAACCAAAAACTTTTCAATGTGAAACACTATGTTTCATACCTGTCCATGCTTCCCGTGGAACTTTTTTCTTCACGCTCTTCATCGGACATCGATTCATGATGTATACAACAGTTTCCACTACTTTAGCCTAGTATTCATTTGACATATGCATGGTTGCCAACATACTGTGCCCCATCTCCATAATGGTTCTTTTTTTCCTCTCTGTGATACCATTCTACTGCGGTGTATACCACGCAATGAATTGCTTCTGTATGCCATGATTTTTACAAAAATTTAAGAAATCATTTGAAACATACTCACCACCACTATCTGTTCTTAATATATTGATGTTGAAACCACTCTGCTTCTCCACAAGTCCCTTGAAATGCTGAAAACAACTAAACGCATCATATTTATGTTTTAGAAAATAGAACCATGTTTTTCTTGTGAAATCATCAATAAATGTGAGAAGATAAGTGCATCCTCCCATGGATGGTGTTTGCATCGGTCCACAAATATCAGAGTGCACAATTTCAAAGGGTGTGTGAGCTCTGTATGACTTTCCGACTGGAAAATTCTCTATGTGTTCTTTTCCAAAAATACAGCCTTCACAAAATCTCTCTGGCTTTTCAATCAATGGCAATCCTTTCACCATGTCTTTCATGTGTAGTAGCTTCAGCCCACCAAAATTTAGATGTCCAAATCTAAAGTGCCATAACCAGGATTCATTCTTTATTTCTGTTTGAAATGCTTCTTGCATTTCACTGTTTTTTTGCTCCTTTGAGCAGTGAATTTTTGCTTTTTTACTTTCTGCTTTGAATGCAGATCCAGAATTTTCATTCTGTCTTTCATGAAAAACTTGAGCTGTTTTTCCTTTTATGATTGGTGTAATCCTCAAAGGAAACAAGTGATTGCTTGTCATCTGCACTTCGACAATTAACTAATTGCTTGGATATATGTCTTTGATCACACAATGCTTTCCTATCATGTGAACTCTGTAACGTTTTTCCATCAGCTGTCCAATACTCATTAAATTATGCTTCAAACCTTGAACATAATAAACATCAGGCATTATTTCTTCTCCCCCTGTTTGGTTAGAATATCAACAGTACCCTTACCCAAAACAATAACTTGGATATTGTTTCCAAGTGTGACATCAGTTTGAATTGATTTATCTAGACTAGAAAATAGATTTAAATTACCAGTCATATGATTGCTACATCCCGAGTCTAAATACCATATGTCATTTGGACTTTCTTGGACAGCATTGCATTCAAGTGGAGATGCACATGCTTAGAACAGTGAGTTGTTCGGAGTGCTGCTATTGCTTGACTATGTTTGTCCTTGCTTTCCTTGGTCATACTGCTTCTTCCTACATTCATATGCGAAGTGTCCATACTTCTTACAGTAATGACATTGAATTTTTTATTTATCATACCTTTGTCCACTTGGCTGGGTGGGAATATGATTATGGCTTCTACTAGTGACTTGTGTAGGGATGCTGCTGTGACCTCCTCTGAAAGAACTTCTTCCTATGCCTCTAGAGTTTGATCTTCCTCTGCCTCTTCCACGACTTATGGATGACTGTGTTACGAATGCACCTTCCAGTGATGTATCTGAACCACTGATTCTATGTTCATGATTGAGTAATGAGGCTTGCAACTCATCAATAGTAAATGTGGACAGATCTTTGTTTTCCTCTAGGGTCACAACTAAAGATTCAAATTTCTTTGGAAGAACTCTAAGAACTTTTTCAACAACTCTTTGGTCACCTAAAGTTTCTCCATGAGACTTTATTTGGTTAACCAAACCACTAACACGAGTGTAGAATGATTCTACTAACTCTGTATTTTTCATTGACAGAGATTCAAAATCTATTCTAAGAATTTGAAGTTTCACAGTCTTTACCTTGTTCAAGCCTTGATAGGAAGTTTCCAGTGTGTCCCACGCTTCCTTAGCTGACTGTGTTGCTGCTACTCTTGGGAGTATGGATTCATCTATTGCTTGGTGTATGTGGAACAACGTCTTTCCATATTTCTTCCTTTGTTCCCTCAAGACATCCTGCTCAGCTTGTGTGAGATTGTTGTATGCTGCTAGATCTTCTGGTTCTACATAACCATTCTGGATTATTTCCCATACATCTTGACCTCTAAACAAAGCTTTCATAGTTAGAGACCAATATTCATAATTTTTACCAGAAAATAATGGAGTTTGCAAATTACCTGAAGTGGAAGCCATTCTTAACCTTAATTGCTTTCCTCCTTTTTGTAAATGCAATTCTTACTTCCTGTAAACCAAGCTTTGATACGAGATCAAGGGAAAAGAGGAACACCCTGCGCAGTCAATAAATTTGAGCTGCGCGGTAAATAAATAATATCCTTCTTTCTCCTTTGCTTTAGAGATGCGCTTCACTTAGCAAATACTTTGCTCTAATTAATTTGCGAAACACTTTTATTTACAAATTAGCTACGCGAAAATTACCTGCGCGATTCACCCTTTAACTGCACACAGGTTAACTGTGCATTTCTACTTTTTACTGCGTAGAGATTACCTGCCCATTTCGACTTTCTACTGCACAGGTGAACTTTGCTGCGTAGTTCTCTAACCTCGTGGAAATTCAAATAACTTCACAAAATACTTTGCTGAATACTTTACTTTGCATGAGCTTCGCACTTCATACAAATTACTTTTGCATAATTTCTTGTAACTTTACGAAGGTTAACTGCACACAAGTTAACTTCGCATACCTATTTATCTACGCATAACCCAATCTTAAACAAACATTGCATAGCATAAATACATCTCATGCTAAAACATAAGAACCGAAACATATGTAGAAGTTACTGCACAGGTTAACTAGGAACATTTACCACCATGAAACACTTGGAATCTTGATTTGATTTACAAACCGTAAATGTAAACAACATTTACGCAGTTCAATATGAAGTAGATGTGAGGGATGCATAAACCAACATTCTTGAGAATGAATACATAAAACTAAAGACTTATATATTACAACTGTAAAACAGAGTAACTTTGTCGCACTTACAGAGAGATGAGTTTTACTTCAATCTTTCACAATTTTACAGAGCTTCGGCTCTTCATACATTTCACGGGTCTTCACTTCTTCTCTTCACTCCTACATCTCTAATCTCTATGTCTTACAGAGCTTGAGCTCCTTACACATCTCTTCTTAATCTTCTGCAGGTGTTTTTCATTTATACACAAAACTTGATTTGGCTTCTCTTGGAAGCTACAGGGTCTCATTAAAGACTGTAATAAATTTCTACCTAAGAAGTTCTGGGCCTACGAAATAAAAACGTGGCTACATAAATACTAACTTGCCATGAGTCGGATTGGCTGCAAACTGACTGACTGTCTGACATTGCAGACTGACAAAATGTCTGACAGAGCCCATGCATATCAGATACGCTGTCAGCTCATTAATTACAATATTTCCAACAAGTAGTAGTAATTGGGTATTAAACTACTGAGATCTAATATGAAAATGAACATATATGCTCCACAGTAGGGATGGATGGTAGAGATGGCTAGTGTTTCCATCGATACATTTACTTTTTATTGGCATTTGGCCATGATCATTAAACTCTAATAGAGATCCTAGGCAAAGATTTTCATGAATTATCTATTTCTTGCCATTGCACTCTCTCTGATTCTCTCTCGGATTGGGATTGGCAGTGGCTGTGTTATCTCTTGAGTCTATTAACTAGTTCCTTCTTGTGCTCAGGGACGACCAAGCCCTCATGTTTTTTGATTCAATTTTTTTCAACATCCACACAGCTTGTGGTTTCGCTCCCAAGTGGACGATCACACTACAAAAATATGGGCTCTATTTGTACGATGGACTCATTCTATTCACCCCCTCCGTTGATAGTTTGGGCGGCTCCTTGTATCTATCTGCCATTTTGACCTTTGTTGCTTCAGGCCATAATCTACTTTTTGTTTTTGGCACCATGGATTATGCTCTCCTTCACACTATCATTGTTGATGGAAAAGTTGATTTGGATGGCAACCTAGGTGCTTTGCATATACATCACACCAATAATGTGCTTGCTACAACTAACAATGACCATACTTTGATTGTTTGTGATAGTTTAATCCATGCCCATGTGTTTTTTGGAGGGATTTCTCATTCTTTAAATCTTTCCAACATACAAGTGATGATAGTACTATCTGCTACACCTTTATGCATATTATGTACATCTTAATGTGGATCGGTCCAGTCCTCCAAAATATTCTCTTTACATTGTAGCACGAGGTTTTGGAAGTAGTTGCACCTTCTAATATCGTTATGCATATGTTTTGTGCCATTCCAAAATACACAAGTTGTATACATGAATCATCACACCATGCTATAATAGAGTGGAGGTCCATGCAATGTGTAAGGAGCTGAGTTGTGTGCAATAACTCAAGCTTTTGCAAATTTGAACATCTATGTAGGATGGCCCGAAAACCTGCATCTGTGATATGGAAGAAACCACCAAGTCTAATACTTTCCAAATTTGAGTCCTTTCCTGCCATTGCCATTAGAAGAATCCCAAGATCATTAACCCTTTTAAAATATATAGCAAAATCCTCTTGGCTTCAAACCAAGCAAAGGTGCCACAACTTTGAGCAACTATTGATTTGTTGAATACCCTAATCTGTCAAGTCCACAGCTACACGAGGTCCTTCAATAGGTTCATCTCGAAGATCAATGTCAATGAGGAAGGGTATATTTTTGGAAATAATACCCACCACCGAGTCTGAAATCCAATCTGAAACTAGAGACAACTTTTGTAAGTTTTGAAAACCAATGCTCTTCTCCTCTTGCATTTGAAGGGTAGTGTGACCAAATATGTTGCATCCTAGGATAACAATCTCGGAATTAAATATTTATTTTGCATATGTTGCTAAAATGTTTCCAAGTTGTAGAACTTTTAGGGTTGGTGCATCCAACCTCCAAATCGCAGCAAACATGCTATTAAGCAAAGACACTATAGAAACCATATAGCTAAATCAATTACAAGAAAAAGTAGCAGATTAATGTGATCATTACTATTGAGGCAACAACTTATCACTTGACATAGGTAGGTATTGAGGCAACGAAGCATTGAAACATAACTCCTCCTGCATGATTATAATCGTGATTAAGTTCGTGATTGTGATCAAGATTCGGTCAATTGAGAGATCCAGATCCATCACGTGATATATATAATGCAATGTATTGGTCGAATGATCGAAGATCTTGTTGAAGCAAAGGAACCACCAGTGACATGAATGCATAAATCTATTTCAATCACGCTACAGTTTATCTCCTAATAGTTTATGTCATAGGTTTACTACTTAATAATTATTCAAGTATTAACTAATAAAAGCTTCCTTGTTTCTTATTCTTGTCCTCTTCGTTGTTATAAAAAAAAAGACCGGATAGGTAAGGTATTTCAATTAGTCCTCATGCTCAGGATCTCTAAGTTTTTAGCCAAATCCATTTCAAACACCTGTTGAAGGTCCCCGTCGAAGAAGTTGTTTACCTTGAGCTTCCAGTTCCATATAAAGATGAAACTGATTTAGCTAGAGTTTATGCAGCAGAGGCAGGGGAGAAAATGGATCTGGTTTAATCACCACCAGCATCAATATCACCAATTGTAAACATTCGATCGTTATTATGACTTGTTGAACCTCGCTAACTTTATTTTGGTTCTTCCCTCAATCAATCCTTCAATGGATCTTTCCTTCGTTCCATCAATGATTCAAAATTTCTAGTGGCGTGTCTATGGGTACATGGCTACATTAATTTCCCGGTGCAGGTAATAGGAACCCTCTTATTGTGAGATTGAAGAAATCCAAGGAAAAACATTATGAAATTTATTGAATATAAGGATAAGAAGAAGCATATCACAGAACTCAAATAATAGATGCACTGAACTCGGTGGCGAAGGAGATTGTTGTTAAAGGCATAAGCGAGATACAAATAACCCTCCACGTGAAAAAGGTCAATGCCCATGACTTGACTATGGTGAACTTATCGGGGCTCTATTAGCTAGTGTCCCGCCGCTTATGTTTATTTGCGTCGACATCCGTAGGCTTGTTCAATAGTTTACAAAGCTTATTGGAGACTTGTGCAATAGTCCCCGACACAGTAAGAATTAAGCTTTGATTGCACACTAGTTAACCTCGCTTTGGCAGGAATTTCTAAGTGTACAACATTTCTCAGTTTTACTTTTATTGAAACAAATTCAATATGCAACCTATCAAAAGCTTTGGATGTTCCTGCACATCTCAACCTTTTTATTGGTTTATTTTGATTTAAGAACTTTTGATTATAAACTTTGTAGATAAGGTTTTGAATTAACATGAATTTAATTGAACGTTTATCGCTTGCTTTCTATCGAAAGTTTGTGTAATAGTGCTCCGACACTTATCGCTTTTTATCAAAGGTTTGTGCAATAGTCCCATGACACAGTGAGAACTAAACTTTGACCGTGTCTTGTGCACTACCTCGTCTGGATTTGGCAGAGAATTGCTGTAACGGAACTTTGTAGTTATTATTATTATTATAAAAACTCACCATACGTTTATTTGTTTACAGGTACGGTCAGAAAATTTAATACCTCCATGAAACTATATACCCTGCAACTGTAAGCGTTCTGCACTACTCTCTTTTGTTCTATTCACCGCCCAATTCCCAGAGTTCTCGTGAGATCTTTTCATCATACGGGCCTAGCCCAAGTTTAGGAGTGTTCTTAAGAGTTTACCTTTGGTTTAGGGCTTGGTTGCCAAGTAATATTTTGAAATGGAGGAACAGTTAAAAAAATAATACAGAGGAAGGGGGAGAGGGATTAAATTTAATGAGGATGAACTCATGGTTGTTTTCTCTCTTCGCAGTTTGGTGGTTTTATGTGGTTTGGTGGTTTTAATTTTCAATGGCATTATGTAGAATGAAGGTGTTATGGGTTTTTTTAGCAAGAAAATGTGTTTTCCTATGACAAGGTTATATATATACGTGATTTTATTTGATTTTATTATATGGAATTTTTCAGGTATAGTGATATTTTCATGATTTTGATGGTTTTTTTTAGCAAGGGAGTGTGTTTTCCTGTGACACAATGACAAGGTTATATATGTATGTGATTTTATTATGTGGAATTTTTCAAGTATAGTGATATTTTCATGATTTTGACATTTAATTATTAACAAGTGCCAACCATTGACCTGGTTCCCGATACAATTGGTATTGTCTAATCTTCCGCTAGCTTAGCAAGCAATTTCCTTAGTGTTTAATATTCAGGGTAGACCTTACGAAAGTAAAAGAAATGCATTAACTCAACAATTTCCCTGGTGTTTAATATTAAGGGTAGACCTTAGTAAAAGAAATGCATTAACTCTATTTATTATGGAACATTTTTTGTCCTCTATCTGCATAAAAGGTTAAAAATAAGGATATCTATTTTCATAAATTTAGGAAAATTTGAAGTGTCCCTGAAGGAAACCATTATCTTCCATCTGAGTTAGATCTCATTTTAAATTAAAATTATAAAATATATATAAATAATGGAAACTCTAAAACCCGTTATGAAAAGGGTGAGATTCCCCAACTAAATTAATAAGGAAAACAACAGATCAAACTCCTCCTTATTCATGGATAGTGTGGATACTGATAATGCTAAACAACCAAATATATAGAGAGTACACCAATCAATAACCGTAGAAGTTGGAATTCCTAACACGAGGTTTTTTACAATACAGTAAATTTGAGACTCTACCAACTTGTATAAAACGTAAAATGACTCGTACTAAAAACATGTGGCCGTCATCGAATTTCCAATTGACAGGCACTTGGAGTTTGAAATTCCAGGCCTAAATAAATAAACAGACAGACTCGGAGCTGTTAGTCCTTCTATTCGAGTTAATCATTCGACGACATGTGTCAGATCTCTCTGTGACTCGCCTGAGATGATATCCAATTAAACGGGTTTAGCATAGACATCACACTTTCGAAACTACAAATTTGATAGTAAGGTATCCACCGCCTTGTAACTTTCAAATAAGCAAGCATGAACTAATTTAGTTTGAATAGTAAAGTTTACATTCTATTATTAGTCAGAAAATTGAATGCGAATTGATCAGATCTGGTGCGGATCATAGTTTCCGTCCGGAGATCTAGGAGATCTAGCAGGCCATGCCCAATTGCCGTTTTCACTTTTGACGAGACCTTTATTTCCTTCATGCCACCAGTGGGACGGGATATGAAGACTATCAATCAATAAATCGCAGCTCTTATTGACAAGAGCTCGATCTCTACCTAAAGATTTGAAGCACTTGCTCTCCCCGACATAGCCATCGAGCAAATGGAGATAAACCTCTAAATTATGAAAGTCTGACCGACTACGAGTGGGCTTCAAGAACGGGGAGTGATCGTTGTGCAGAGAAAGCTGGATGCCCACATGATAATATGTCCACGGAAGCCAACTCAGTAGTTTGCTCAGCCATCTGCTGTTTTCGTTCATAAAAAGCCCAGGGACAGTGGGAACCGCATCTTGGCTGTTTACCAACCTCAGAACATTGACGCCAATCTCATCCATAAGTTGGGCGAACGTTGGGTTTCCTACGCGGGGAGAGGCGAAGGCAAACACTGTGACGGGGGTAGGTATACACATATTCAGCATGCTGACCGTCTCTTTGACATCATATGCACATAACGTTGCAAGCGCAGCTCCCAAGCTGTGCCCTGTCAATGTTATACTCAAACTCTCGTCCTTGTATTGTTTCAGCAGCCGTGTTATCTCGCCCACTACAATACTCCTGGCGCTTCTACTGCATTTTTTAGAACCTTCAGCCGAGGAAGTGTAACAAGAAAGAAATCCCTTCTCTATTCGGACATTTGGATCTGAAATTTTGTGTACATTGACATGAGCTAGTGTAGCGGGAAGCGGAGCTAATATGTCTTTGAAATTTTGCAGCCATTCTTGTGCTGTTATTGTTCCTCGCCAGGCAATAACTATGTCTCGTCGTCCCAGTCTCTCTATCTCCTTTGGATCGGTGCAAACGGCAATAAAGCCTATCCAAACACTTTCATCTATTGCTTTGTCACCAAAGGAGGATCCTAAAGCACCAGTATTTGCATATATATATTTGGTTACTTGATAACCGCAATGAGACAAAGCCATTTTCTGTAAAAGAGAGTGTTTACTGTGCTTACAGGTTCCATAATATTGAGAATAGTCGCTCTCATCAAAGGCGTCGTAGCAAAGCTGAGCAAAGTCCCCATATCTGAGAATCTCAGCTTTCAGAATTGGATCCATGGGATCCAGTAATTCTTTCCAAGAGTTGACACCCTGGATATCTCGCCACAAATGACCAACTTGCGGTCGCCCTCTTTGTGCAGGCTGATCGCCATCTCCATTAGTTACTCTTGGGTAAGAGGGACTGAACGGATTCTTGATGTGAGAGGCCCACAGATCCTTTGTATAAATGGAAAATGCCAATCGAACCATCCTATGTAGCTGCAGACTTTGGAAACAAATTGTATTGGAGGCCTTTGTTGGTTGGGTTTTCCTTTGGGAAAGATGTTGGAGATAAAATCCAGAGACAAAGATGAAGTAAACGTGACTTGGTTACTTGGTATGTACAGGGAAATCAGGGTAGGAATTCGGAAAAGGAAAGATGTTGGAGATCGAATCCAGAGACAAAGATGAAAAAAACGTTACTTGGTTACTTGGTATATATAGGGAAATCAGGGTAGGAATTTGGAAAACAATTCACCCGTCATTTTTGCATTTTTGCTGTAAGTCGTATTTGACGGGCATCACGGGAATGGATTGATGTTGACATACAGATGTTTAAGGCGGTGATCACGCTCGGACCTTATCGGACTCATGGATTGATCTTGACATACACATACAGATGTTTGAGGCGGTGATCACGATCGGACCTTATTGGACTCATCTTCAAAGGTTTATATTTAATATTTATATTACGTTACGTACACGTTTATCTTATTACATTGACCTAGTAGTCTATTATTATTATCTGCACAATCTTTTCCAAACAAAAAAACAATAAAAAATAAGGAAGTACAGCCGCCTAGACTGCATTTAGTCTTTGTAAACTTGAAGCACCGGTAAACTGCGACAAGGATGGTTCCAGCGTTCAAATTTGAACCCTTCCCAGCCCTTCCAAAGGGTTCTAGCGTTTCCTAGAAGTGTAACGTTAAAATTGTCCTGAAAAAAAATTTAAAATCTGAATTTTACCCTTCCAATTAAGAAGAAGGACATAATTTATATCAAAATTTCAAAAGAAGGGCAATATTTGAAATTATCCATCCATATAAATTTCAATTTCAATGTTGAAATTTCTATGCTATAAAATTCAACTCGTGATTCAAAATATTGGAAATATCATAAATTATAATCACTTACTCACTCACGTCACACACTTATTACTCATTACTCAGCTATGCAGGATCTGATGACTAATGACAAGGCATTAGCCACCAATTTTGACTTTGAATCCCAAGTCACTTCGGGCTAAGATATAAGGTGTGACATTGTGTCAGCAACTACGGTTGTAACAACAGAGAACCACTACTAGTATACTACTAGGCCCAAAACGACCCTGAAACTTTGTGCCTACTACCTATCTGAACCTGCCTACGAATGTCCACTCATTTTTCGTCATAATGAAATTCAAATGGTCGGTTTGATGATATCTCCTCTACAAGACTTCATTTCTTGCATGAATTTCATGGACTCACGACAACTCTAAATAACACTCAATGGCACGCAACTAGGACCACAAACCATGCAAAGGTTGATTTATGCCTTGATATAGAGAGGTGACACTAGGCACACGATATGAAGAAAAAATGAGTTAGAAAACACATTTGCAGCAAAGCACCACAATGGTTATTAATAAAATAAAACATTTTTTTATCAGGAATAGTCTTCAATTTGATGGGTGGCATGATCATGATGTAATCTCCCTCTGTCCTTCCAAACATATGTGGTTTCTCACAACATTTGTTTTAGGCGCTCGCCACCAAAATACATATAAAAAAGTACATGTATTCATAGTCATAACTAAGGATTATTATGCATGCACCTCCTCATCTTATAATATCAATTGGGTAAAGCCACATAGACAACCATAAAATATAAAATGTGTCAAGTTGCAAAGAGTAAGAGACAACTATAAAAAAGTCTTATATTAAATTTAGCATATAAATCTTTAATTGACACTATTGATTGATATTTGACACATTGGATTGTTGCGATCTTCTTATCACTCCTTACCAATGTGATTGTAAGGCACTCTTTGAAGGTGAAGTCCATAATTTTAAGTATTGTTCCTCATTTAGGTGCCTTTTGGTAAGACAATAAGAAGGGTAGTTGCTCACACCAACATTCAAAATGGTTTTTACATAGAGGTAGATACAGTAATTATTTTCATTAAATAACTTAAATTTCATGCCAGTGACCGTGAATTCAACGAATCATGGATTGGTACAAAACACATCAAATTTTAGAGCTTCAAGGTCTTAGTTACTCACATCTATAATTTTCTCAAATCGATGCATTAAGAAACTTCTTTTGGTGTTATGGTTCAATTTAAAAGGAAGATTGTCAAGACTCAAACATGAAGTGAGTTGCAAGGGTCCAATTGAATTAGGCTTGATTCCATTTCCCCTCCATCCCATAACTGTATGTTGTCGCGATAAGTGTTGAACAACAAAATTTGATGCCCTAGCCCCTGTGATGCTAGTGTTGCTAACTTGCTTGCTATGGAGGATTTTTTTAATGTTTTATGAGCTATGTATTTTTTTTTCTTAGACTCACAATGCCTATCATTCTTACATCTTTCAATCTTGAATGGCTGCCCTCTCTCCAATTTGAATTAAGTTTTTGGTTGGTTTTATATGTATTTTTTGGTTGTAGGTTATTATGGCCCCGTTTTGCTTAGTGGCTTTCTTTTGTACATAGTAAAGAGTAAGTAGTTTTCTCATGGTTCTAGTTTTATTTTAAGACTACATTTAGTTACAACATCTCACACTATGCATAAGATCATGATGATGCCCCAATATTGTTATTCCATAGTCTAATTAGTTTTTATGTATAATGAAGTGTGCTCCAACCCGGAAAAATACAACAAAATAGTTTTAATTTTAATGAAATGTAAAATTAATGTTACATATATGTCAAATTAATGTGTTCAAATTAGCTTTTATTGAAAAGATATCATTTTTTATGTAAATATTAAGAAGTGCTTAATTATTTAAGATCGTAAAAATTTAAATGAGTAATATTTAATTTTTGCATTTTTTTAGAACACTACAAGAAAAAGGGCATTTTAGCCTCACATTAACACCACTATTTGTAAAGGATTTGGGAAATCCTCAATTTCAAATAGTGGTGCAAAAGTGGTGATAATGTGGGGATACGCAAGTGGTGCTAAGATTTATGGTGCAAAAGTGGTGTTTGTAAAAAAGTTGATTTTGGTGTTAAATGAATATGTGGCAATCCTAGGTGGATTGAGATTTTGTGGTGCAAAACACCAAAACCAATCCAACATGGATTGTGACTTTTTGGTGCAAAACACCAAAATTATTATTATTATAATACTTGTATATGGTGCAAAGCACCATAAAATAATAAGTGGTGCAAAGCACCATAAAATAATAAATGATGTAAAAAAAATATAAATCACATAATTTATATATATGTGATTTATATTTTTTTTCACAGTATCACTTATTAAGTGGGCATATCACTTATTAACTAGGCTTAAAGAGTATTAAAACATTTTTTAGTTTATTTGGTTTTAATCAATTATTATATATATATTTAATTAAGCTTAAAGAGTATTCAAATATTATTTTATAGCTTATCTAATTTTAATCCATCATTAAAACAAGAGGCACAAGAACAGTAGCAAGAAAGCATCGTGTCAAATTAAATATAGAAATTCAAATACTAGAAAAGACCTTTATTTATTTATTATATATAAAGAGTTTTGTATCCAAAAGAAATTGTACATTTTTGTCATTTTTTCCTTGGCAAAAACTTAGAACTTAGATTTATATTCCAGAAACTGAATTTTAAACACATTCCTCGAAATTCTAAAAAAAATCAAGAATCAGTCTTATATAGATTAGATAAGAAGTTCAAGAAAACTTATGCAAAATACAATCTGCCTATCTTTCTTTCCTTCCTATATATAAGGAAGAAATAACAAATAATGTCAAAAACATTTCCAAAAAAACATTTCCAAACAAATCAATTGATTAAAAGATGATTAATCTTTACAAACTGTAAGAGATCAAAAGATCTGAACCTTTAGACATTTCACCGCAGATGGGTTCCAAATCCATGGGACGTTTCACCGCAGATGAGCCTGAGGTGATGCTGCATGGCAGAAGAGGGACGCAGTGGCCTTGTGGTAGGCAGGCATGTATTTTTCCAAACATGATCTGCTCTCTGTGTTGGTAAGATTTATGTATTTCTCAAATTCACATCGATGGCAAATTCACATCGATGGCAAATGCAGTCGAATCCCCATTCCTCCTCATTCACTCGGAGAGTGCAAGGGACTAGAACATCGAAGTATGGGATGGTGATTTCTTCACCTCGGTTTATGTCTTTGGTGGCATGAACCCTCATAATATCGTGGCCTGTGTTTATTCTTGACGCATTCGGCGCACATGAGTGGTTTATGAAGGACGGCAGTAGCCAAACCCCAAAGAAACTCCTCTTTGTAAGTGAAAGACTCAGAGTGTTTGATAACCGAGCAGATTCTTCTATTACAGCCAGAGAACGGTCGTCAAATGCTATGCAATTTATTATATTTAGGATCTGACTCCCGGAGATATTCCTAAATATTTCATGAACATTCACCTTCAGAACACTCGATTTTGAGCTCTGTGAAGCCGATTCCAAGAAAAGGCAGTTCTCGTTTGCAGACTTTTCTTCGATGAACTCCGACATTTTTGGGATTCTGGGCTTGAATTATTTTTTATCGTGAGAAAAGAAATGTTGGAGGAAGCAATCCCCTTTTGTACTGAGCGCATTCCTCACATTTTGAATCAAACCATTTTCAATCGATTGGAACTTAAAAGAGGAATAATATTTATCGCATATAGCCAAAGCGTTGCTGATAAGTAAAACCTCACCGGCTTTGATCGACTCAGTAGAAAACATTCCTCTGCCACATCCATTCTTTGTCATCTTGATCTCCACGGCCCCAATGAAATCGGCATCTGGTTGAGAAGAAACCTCAATTTCTAATTTGCCTGTAATTCCCGCTATGGATTCACCGATGTCATAATATGTCATGCACGTCTGGTGAAAAATGGTCGTATTATGTTGCTTCATGGATTTCCTACAAGTCTGAATAAAATTATATGCCTCTTTGTATCTTCCCAAAGCAACCAGTGATTCAAATTTGAGAACGTTAGAGATTTTGTTTGAAGGCTCCAACTGCCAACATTTCTCTGCATCTTGAAACGCTTCTGTGATAGTTGTAGATGATACAATCCGTTGTCTCCCATAACTGAAACAAAATATGAATTCCACAATAAGCATAAATATAGTTTCCACTGGGACTGCGAATTGATCCAACTTCCCCTTTCACCCATAACCAAAAACTATCACTATAAGTCTCATCCAAACCTCTGCAGATTGCAAATTGAAAATAAAAAAAAACAAAAATAGTATCCACTGGTGCTACATACAGATGCAAGATACTTCTTGATTTTACTGTGTGTGAACTTCCTGTGTCTCCGTATTTGAAGTGAATCCAAATGCTATCACCTGTAGATCGCAGTCTTAAAGAATTCGATTGAAACACTGGGGCTGCACAAAAATATTTTTACTTCTACAGTGAGACCAGTACTAGGCTTGACAGGAGCAGTGCCATTCTCTTCTATCCAACCTTTGAAAACACAACCAAAGCCACCTTCACCAAGAAGACTTTCTGGCCTGAAATTTCTTGTTGCAGACTTCAAATCATTAAAGGTGAATTTCCTCAGCTGGGATGCAACTTTCAATTCATCTCCTACTTTGGGAGTCGATGGATTGCTTCCTGTATTACTAGTGCTTGTGGAAGACACTGTCTGAACAGCAGGTGGCTCTTTGCTACTATCATCATTTGGATGATTTAGTTTCAGCTGTAACAAATGAAGTCCAGTCATTGCATTTGTTAGTCATATGCATCATAGCCTACCAGTCACCAAATATTATAAATAATTTGGACAAGATTCATAAAGTCGTATAGAACAAAATCTAGACATCTAGTATTTCATTTGTTTCTTGCAACTTTGCTCTAATAAATTTTTAAAATGCATCATTTTCAACACATTGGAACTAAATAATATATGGGCCCTGTTTGTTGTACACAACCAGAAACATTTCACAACCTTGTGAATATGCACAATCCATTTAACAAGTTAAAACATAGGAATTAAAACTACATACAAAAAACCCATTAAGTCTGATATCTACATAAATCAAACAACATATTACAGAAATTAGACATATCACTCCACTTTTGTATTTGATTTTTGGTACCAATCGATTTGCAGTTAGGATGACAGACTTAGCAAGTTAAGAAAAATATTGAACAGCATATTCATTTCTGCGAGAGCAAAATATTAAGAAACAAGACAAAGAATATGGAATCAACAATATGGTGATGGCTTTTTAACAAAAAGATCGATTTCCCAAAGGTCAATATAACAAATAAAAATGAAAAGTTTGGCCTAGTAAAGTTCTGAAAAAAATTGGGCGAGGATGTTCATCCTTTGCATCTACCAAAAGAATTGAATATGTCTTCTATTTTTGACATTGTCTATCTGTATGATTATAATCAGGAAGAGAACATGGAAGAGAACATGGGTTGTGATGACAACATAGTTACACAATAGTTGCCATGTTGGGATGTGGATTTACCTAAAAAGCCCTAAAGAATGTTATGTAAAAAATACCCTGAATAATGCATACACAGAGGAGTGTAAAAATCAGAGCTTAATAAGAAAAGGAGATGAAAGATAACCTTTGATGCTCGAGTGAGTCGATCACCACTCTCACCGACTAATATATTGAGCACCAACTTCTGCACCTTGATTTCCCTCATGGGGTTGTTTAGTTTCTTCTCCGCTGCCTGGAAACAAAGACATTGTGACCTTAAAAATGAAATCCTCCCAGGGATAATGGTGGCCATGCCTATTTGAAAATCTCGAGTGGAAATAATGAAACGGTAATCTAATATTACTATGAATATACAACTTCATCATGCAATCTACGGTTTAAAGGCTTAAAATTAGATCGAAACCCACGAACCATTTTAGATGATGCTCTGCTTCTAGCGCCCCTGCTTCTGCTGATACCGCCTCCCAGAGCCTCGCATAACCCTTCAAAACCCTAAATAAAATGTGGATGGTCCTGAAAATCACATGTCCCTATCACAGGATTGTTTTTCAAAATTTAAGGATCTTCAATCACTTACAAGCACTAAACAGAAGATTTATTTGCTACCCATTATCAAGCAAAGTTCTGTGTTACAAATAGGGGTTAAAATCATAAAATCTAAAAGGGCTCTAGACATTAACATATATTCACCCACAATATTTACCTGAATGTTAACAGCTGAGAACTGTCAATTTGCATACTGTGAAAATAAATTAATTGTGAAATATGATGATTATCCTTCATAAAAATTGCGTCACTTAAACAACTGTACATGGTAAATAAGATACAATTCAACCATTGGTCTTACAGCAGAGACGTCCTCTAAGAGTAGTCAATCCAATATTCTACTGAAATAAAACAAAGTAACTTCAATCGGGCAGTTTTCAAGACCTGAAAATGGCAAACTTGGATTTCACATAATGCGAGAAGGGCACGCCATTTTCACTGAGAAAATCTTCCAGAACATTCTTCACCCTCTCAGGATCCTCACTCTCGCATTCAATCTCATAACAAGTACCAAAATCGTAGTGCGTCTCATCCATCTTGATCTTCAACCCCTGCCGATCAAAACCGCCCCTAACATTCCTAAACCCTCCGAGGCAAACAAACCCTTTACACCCATACTCCGCCAAAACCCTCTCAAGGATCCCGCACTCGAGCACCACCAACTGCCAGGGCTCTGCCATGCAAGCCCTCCCAATTTCGACGTCTATGACCTTCTCCACGCGACTGATTCCGTCGACGATAACGGCATTCCCCTTTAGGGAAACTACACAATGGGAATCCTCGCCATAGAACTGCAGGAGGAGCACTGCCCTTGCGCCGCTCAGCTCCCCCTCTCTCTCGTCGAAGAAATTTATTTCCTGTAGGTGGGTTTCCATGCGGAAGGGTGCTAATAATCGCGCCACCTCCTGATGGGCGGCGACATCGGGCAGCTTCAATTTAACCTCTATTTCCATTACAAAAAGATCAAAAACACGAAGGGAAGAACTCAAATTTTATTTACTGGTTGTTATTGTTGTTGCTGCTACTAATGAAGCTAATCCTTGTGATTAAGGTGGGTTTGGAGTCAAATTGGGCAAGAAGACTAGTGACGGCTCCAGGATTTCAAAGCACCGGAGTGCAGGGGTGCGGCGGGAAATAGGGTAGAAGCAACCTCGGCCCTTTTGCGAGCATCTAACAACTCTTCTTTGTCTTCCAATCTCACTTCCACCAGCGTTGGCTTCCTTCGCAGCATATTTCTTCTTTTCTTTTGTTCATCGGTAGGGTTTGAGCAACCGGAGGAGTTGAAGATCACAAGATGTCAATCCATCTATTGTGACATGCACAATGGACATGAGGTAGGAGCTTGAGGCTATGGTTTCAAAGGTTGGAGAAGGACACCTTGTCATATCCATATTCCAATGGCGGGAAACATCGGGAGCCAATTGCTTCCTGGAAACACCATTCCTAAGGAAACCCAAGGGTCATGGTAAGAAACCCACCAGTTGTGTTTGTCTCATGGAGGTTGTGTTTGATTGATAATCTAGCCGAAGTGGTCAAGCAAATGATTTTAGGACAAAAAGAATTCTTTCTTTATCTCACATACATCATTTTTCTGATATATATGGTGAGGTATGATCATTGAAGCATTTTCATAAGGAAGTTTAACTTCTAGTTTGGAAGGAAAGAGTTTGATTCTAGAGAATCCCATATGTTCCCCTATAAGGTCTATAAGTTTTTAGGAGAAAGTGGCTCAAGAGCATGAAGCTCATTAGATTTTAGGTTATGTTTCAAATCAATTGGAATAACCCTTTGAAGATTTAATAAAATGGATGGGGTTTATTGGTGCAAACCTTGACTAGTGATCATTGTGTGGTGAACCAAGGGGAAATGAATCTAGAAAAATCCTACAAGAATTTCAGAACAATAGGAAAAGAATTAAAGTGATTAGGTGAAAAGAAGTAAATGTTAGTATGGTTGTTGGTGAACAATGTTAATCAAATTGTTTTATGGGAGGCATATTGAGGCATATCCTTCAACTAAAGCAGATGTTAGTAAAATACTAAGTAGAAATTGGTATGGGATTCTTCACCTGATGTTGAAGCTTTGGCATGCATGCTTTGACCTGAGATCATAAATTTTTTATTTGGGTCAAAGTACTGAGTCTTCCTTTGGAATTTGGATTGAAAAATTGATATAGTAGTTAGGAAATAACTTGGGGATATTTCTTATGGTGGATTCATCCTTGAAGAACAATATATTTATAATGGTTTAAAAATATTAGTGTAAATTCAATGTTAAGGAAGGTATGTTGGAACATGTGGACTTCAAGGTACATACACGTGACAATTTTTTATTCACTCAAATGACGAGTAATCTACTACATTGTCTAGACACAGGTTCTCATTGAAATAATGCCTTCGACTTAAATATTAGTGTAAATTCAATGTTAAGGAAGGTATGTTAGAACATGTGGACTTAATATTGGGTGATATAATTCATAATCAAATCCTTGGTTATTGCAATGTTTTATTTCGTTGTGTGAGGTGCCATTTGCACAGTTAAATATGGAGATTATTATGTCTTTCTAAATTAGAACATTTAGAAATTTCAAATTTAAATTTTGGAAGTATTTGTAGTAATTATAGACTACTTAAAATTGACATTAAATATAATATTTTTATTTAAATTTTTATGTAAAAAAATTCATTTTTATTTAAACTTTTATGTAATGAGAAGAAATTAAAAACCTAAATTGCAAGCATCACTTAAATATGTGGTTTTCTGAAATGGAAAGCTTTACAATTATTTCATTTAAATTATTATGTATACTGGTTGTTGTTTCCCCACCCCAAACAAACCTAACCAAATCCTCATGCAATGATAGATACATTCTTATGCAACCCAAGCTTAACACCCAATAGTAATACCTTGATAGAGAAACACATATATCCTTGACACACCTATACTAAAGGGATAGAGTAACCCAAAATGCCCTATCCCGATCCCACAAGCATGACAAATAGAAAGAGAAAAGGACGAATGGCGAAAAATATGACCCACAAGCCCCTATGACACCTTCATAATTCTCAAAACCACCTAATGGCACCAACATACTAAATCATAGGCCAATGATACCCTCAATATCCCATGTGTGATTGGTGGAGGTAACCTACTTAGTTTTAGATGTTTAGAAGATTCCTTTAAAGCCTCAAGTTTAGGTCTCCTCCACTAAACATGTCTAAGGCCCAAAGGCTACAAGACCCAGATACATAGTTCCATAGCTACCACTCCAATGTCATGCATGGTTCTTTGAGGCAGTGTTCATGGCTTTGAATGCCTCAATGATTTATTTAGGGTCAAAGGCATGGTCTTCTTCCTTAGAACATCATTCTCAAGGCCCTGAGACATGTACATATTTCCTAAAAACAACTTAATGTCACTGACATTCTAAATCATAGGATAATGATATACTCAAGAGGCCATGTGTGGTTGGTGGATACCACCTCCTTTTCCATATATGGATAGAATATTCCTTTAGGGATTGAGGATCAAGTGTCCTCCGTTGACAATGTCCAAGGCCAGAAGGAAAAAAAGCTAGATGCATAGTGCCATGGATACCCATACGAAGTCATGCATGATGCCTTGATGCATATTTCAAGGATCTAAATGCCCCTATAATTAATTTAGGGACAAAAACATACTATTATTCCCTAAAATATCATTGCCAAGGCCTCAACACACGTAAATTTACTCAAAACCATCTAATCGTAATAAAATCCTCAATCATAAGCCAATGCTAACTTCGTGAGGACATGTGTGGTTGGTTGAGGTATCTTTCTTATCCGTGGATGGTTAAAAGATTCATTCAGGTACTAAGGTTGAGGTCTCCTCCCTTGACAATGTCCAATGCCCCAAGTCCCAATGACTTGGAGGCATAACACCCTGGATACTCTACGAATCCATGTGTGGTGCTTTATGGCATTCTTAATGGATTTGGATGCCTAAATGGTTTCTTTGGGGTCAAAGGCATGGTCCTATTTTATAGAATGCCATTCCCAAGGCCCCAATATATGTGTGTATTGCTCTCAAAACCACCTAAATCATATGCCTAGTTTTAAACCTCATAATGAAAAAGATACCCCCATAGCTTGTAGGCTAGAGACACCCTTTGGAGATCATGGCTACTGGTTCAAGGTGTCATTTAACCTTTGATTCCTATAATATTATTTTAGTGGTCACGGGTTTGGTTTTTATCCCTAAACATGTCAAGGACACAATATCCATACCTAATGATGTGAAACTTTAGCGCTTGAGTTGCAGGTCTCCTCCATTACCATGTCCAAGGATTTAAGACCACAAGACCTAGATACCATGGAAAGTCATGTGTTATTATTTAAGGAATTATGCATGGCTCTAGATGAATGGTTTCTTTAGAGCGAAAGGCATGGTCTTCATCCCTATAATGCCATTTCAAAAGCCCTCAGACACCTTCATAATTCTCAAAACCATCTAATGGCACTAGCATACTAAATCATAGGCCAGTGATACCCTCAATAGGCCATGTGTGGTTGGTGGAGGAAACCTACTTAGTTTTAGATGTTTAGAAGATTCCTTTTAAGCCTTAGGTTTAGGTATCCTCCACTGACCATGTCCAATTTGCCAAGGTAAAAAGACCTACATACATAGTTCCTTAGATACCACTCCAATGTCATGCACGGTGCTTTGAGGCAGCCTTCATGGCTTTGAATGCCTCAATGATTTATTTAGGACCAAAGGCATGGTATTATTCCCTAGAACATCATTCTCGAGGCCCCAATACACCTACATATTGCTCAAAACAACTTGATGACACTAACATCCTCAAGCATAGGCTAATGATACACTCGAGAGGCCATGTTTGGTTGGATGATACCACCTCCTTTGACTTAAATGGATAAAATATTCCTTCAGGGCTTGAGGATTAGGTGTCCTCTGCTAACAATGTCCAAGGCACTAAGGCCAAAAACCTAGATACATAATCCCATGGATACCCCTACGAAGTCATGAATGATGCCTTGATGCATTGTTCAAGGCTCTAAATGCCCCAGTAATTAATTTAGGGACAAACACATTGTCTTCTTCCCTATAATATAATTCCCAAGACCTTGACACACATAGATACTACTCAAAACCATAAAAATGCACTAAAATACACAATCATAAGCTAATGCTACCTTCATGAGGTCATATGTGGTCGGTTGAGATATCCATGTGGGCCTAAGGTTGAGGTCTCCTCCCTTGACCATGTCCAATGCGCCAAATCCCAATGAATTGGATGCATAGCACCATGGATACTCCGTGAAGCCATATGTGGTGCTTTGTGGCATTCTTAATGGCTTTGGATGCCTAAATGGTTTCTTTGGGTTCAAAGGCATGGTCCTGTTCTATATACTGTCATTCTTAAGGCCTCAAGATATGCATGTATTGCTCAAAACCACCTAATGGCATCAACATCCCCAATCATAGACCATTGATACCCTTAAGATGCCATGTGTGGTTTGTGGAGGTAACCTTCTTAGCCATGGATGGCTATAAGCTTCCTTTAGGGCCCTATGTTTAGGTCTCTTCCATTGACCATGTTAAGACCCAAAACAACATAGTGGAAATGACATAATCAATCATAGGCCAATGACCTGATGAGGAGCTCAAGGGCAAGGCCCCATCACTCGATCTTGAAAGAATTATTTTTTCTTTTCCTAAGTTGTAAATATTGTTTTTGGATATCGAGTTTTACTTTATATGTTGTCATATATATAAATATTTCCGAAGTTGGCTATCACATTATAGGTTGTCAAGTATCTTTACATATGATTCTGTCGGGTTCTAATTATGTGCAACCTCGCGTATCGTTGAGATCCAGGTCTAGGATCTCTGTGGTTATTATTGTAATCCTCTATTTTGAGTAATAAAATAAGATACGCTGGTTTTGTGGACATAGCCCAAGGAGTGGGTGAACCATGTATATGTGTCTCTCTAATGTTTTACTGTTCATTATGCTATGGTCAAGTGATTAATTGTGTAAAAGATAATTTATTGATTAGTCACATGGTTCATGTATAATGTGATATGTGTCTTCCTCTCATGTATGATGTGATGTTTTTGTTGTTCATTATGCTATGTCAAGTGATTAATATGGGTGAAGGATGATTCTTGTTTAGTCACATTGTTCAGATAATGATTTCACTAATATAGTTAAGTTTTGTTAAGGACTTTTGAGTTTACCATTAACGGGTGGGTGGACTATTAGTCCTTATCATACATAAAGTTCTTCGCGGAGAATTTTTTTATGCTTATTGGTCTCACCTTTGTTGTACTCATATATGTTTTATTCTCCTTATTGATGGTGAGGAAATTTGATGAGTGTATATATATGAGTTTGTTTGAAATGTGATAATGAAGTAGTTGTATGATCATTAAGACAGTTTTAATTACTATGGACTTCACGCAGATCAAACATTACCAAAGTTTTCAATTTTATTCATCGAAAATATAACTCAAAGGAAACATGTATTCTTTCACCCCACTTTCCCAAGGGAAACCTTGAGGTATGTTACACTTAGCCCTAGATGGCTATAAGATTCCTTTAGATTCAAAGTTCATGTCTCCTCCATTGACCATGTACAAAGCCCCAAGACCACAAGAACTATAAACATAACACTATGGACACCCATGCGAAGTAATGTATAATGCTTTGAGGCATTTCCCATGGATTTGGATGCCTATATGGTTTCTTTCGGGCTAAATTTATGATCTTCTTCCCAAAAATGTCATTCCCAAGGCCCCAGGGAATCTACATAATGCTCAAAACCACCTAATGGCACCAACATCCTCAATCATAGGCCAATGACACCCTCAGTAGGCCATGTGTTGTTCCAGGAGGAAACCTACTTAGCCCTAGATGACTAGAAGATTCCTTTAGATCCCGAGGTTTAGGTTTTCTCCACTGACCATGTCCAAGGCCCTAAGGCCACACGATCAAGATATATGGTGCTATAGATACCCCTACAAAGTCATGCATGGTGCTTTGAGGTAGTGTTCTTGGATTTGGATGCCTCAATGATTTATTTAGGGATAAAGGCATGGTATTGTTCCTTGGAACACAATTCACAACACTATAAGACACCTACTTCCTGGTCAAAACAACCTAATGGAACCAACATCCCAAATAATAGGCCAGTGATACACTCAGGAGATCATGTGTGGTTGGTGGAGGCAACCTACTTAGCCTTAGATAGATAGAAGATTCCTTTAGGGCCCAAGGATTAATGGTCTTTAAGGATAAATGAATGGTATTTCCCCTAGAATGTCATTCCCAAGGAATTGAGACACATACATATTTTCATTCCCGCCTACTGGAATTGTCATCCTTAATCATAGGCCAATGATACCTTTAGGAGGCCATGTTTGGCTGGTGGAGAAAACCTTCTTATCCTTGGATGGATAAAATATTTCTATAAGGCCCAAGGTTCAAATTTCTTCCACTGACCATGCCCAAGACCTCAAGTCCGTAAGACCTAGATACAAAGCTCAATGGATACCCTTGCAAAGTCATGCATGGTGCTTTGAGGCATTGTTTAGGGCTCTAGATTCCTTAGTTGTCTATTTAGCGCCAAAGGCATGGTATTATTCTCTATAACATCATTCCTGAGGTTCTAAGACACCTACATACTTCTCAAAATCACATAATGGTGTTAATATCCTCAATCATATGACAATAATACCCTCAAGAGGTCATGTGTGGTTGGTTGAGGAGATCTTATTAGACTTGGATGGCTATAAGATTCCTTTATGGATATAGATTCAAGTCTCCTCCCTTGACCATGTCCAAGTCTCCAAGGCTCCAAGAAATGGATACATAGTGGCATGGATATCCATGCAAGGTCATGCATGGTGCTCTAGGCATTGTTCATCACTCTAGATTCCCCAATTGTTTCTTTAAGGAAAAAGGCATGGTTGTTTTCCCTATAACATCATTCCCAAGGCCCCGAGACATGTAGATACTACTCAAAACCACCTAATGGCAATTACATAATCAATCATAGGCGAATGATACCCTCAGAGGCCATGTGTTTTTAGTGGAGGAAATCTTCTTACCCTTAGATGGATGGAAGAATCATTTAGAGCTCGAGATTTATTAATATTTTATAATAGTAATAAATCAAAAATGTTTGTATTTAATTATTTGTCAAATTTAAGAATCATGGGTATTTGTTTGCTTGAATAATATTAAAAAATGAATACTCGACTTAAGCTATTTAGAAAATAATTATTTGTGAACTTGTTGCGTTTCTGGTGCAACACCTCATAAATGAATCATGTGAGCTTGTTGGTTTAAATAGTGATAAAAACAAATAATTGAATTTGTTGTGAATGAAAAAAATTGAATTAAGTTATTAAAAAATAATTATTTCTGATATTGTTGTGTTTATGGTGCAAATCATCATAATTAAATCATTTTTGTACATGTCCATGTGACAAATATGAGCTTAGCCCCACTATATGGTACATGACAACATGACATTTCTTTATGCTTAGGATTCCTTTAGGGTAAAGACTATGATTGTTCGTTCAACAATGTTGAGGGCCATTGGACCTATCCCTAGTGATTAAAAACTTATAATAGTGTGAATGCCCACACTTAGAGGCTAAGAATACTCTTAGGAATATGTGTGGGGACCTTTGTGGTGTCTTTCTTGGTCCTTGATTCCTAAAAGCTTCTTTTAGGGCCTTAGCTAGAGGTTTTCTCCATTGATCATATAGATGGATCTAAGACTCATGTCTTGTATTAACACCTAATAACAATACTAATTTTCATCAAAAAAATTTAAGAAGATAAAAATATCTCAAAGGAATAATCAAATTTAAATTCAAATAATTTTATTACTAATTTATAATAGTAATAAATTAAAAATAGTTGTTTTTATTTATTTGTTAATTGTATTTATATGTTTAAATAATATAAAAAATGAATAAATGAATTGAGCTATTTTCCAAATATGTTTTTTGAATTTGTTGTACTTGTGGTGTAAACTTCATAAATGAATCATTTGAATTTATTTGCTTAATATTTGAACTTTTTGTAAGTATGGTGCAAAAACTCATAAATTAATTTTTGATCATTTATTTTAATTGATATGAAAAAATAAATAAATATTGAATTGAGTTATTTTCAAAATAATTATTTGTGAATTTGTTTTGGTGCAAATCCACATAATTAAATCCTACATGTACATGTCCATGTGGAAAATAATAGCTTAGCACCACTTTATGGTACTTGCCAACATGGCATTTCTCATAAAGGTAAAACTAATATAACACCATATTAACACCACAAAATATAAGTGGTGCTAATACCACCACTTTAACCCCACAAAATATAAATGGTGCTAATAACACCACTTTAACACCACATAAATGTAAGTGGTGCCAATACCACCACATTAGCACCATAAACTATAAGTGGTGCTAACTTGTGGTGCTAAAAGATGGCTTTTCTTGTTGTGGAAAGGGTTTAGTTAATTTATACTTATCAATTGAAATACAATTATTTATATTGCCCTTCATCTTTGAAGGGCTCTGAGAACAAATACCCTTCCACTTGAAATTAAGACCCACCCTTCAAATTTGATCACTGGATGGTTCTATTTGCATTTCCCTTTCTGCAAAAGATTTGTGGGCTTCTCATAGGAAGTATACCCATCGAGTCGCTCTTGAGTCTTCACCCAAAACTGATAATGAGAACAGTGATTGGTCCCCACAAGGAGGCGGACTGCAAGTTTCTTATTTATGGTCACACTTAATAGGAGGATCTTATCGCGTCAATTGTACGCTCTTCTCATTTCCCTACATCATCCTGCGGGGCCTTCCCTTGGTCAAATTTGAAGGGCTTGTCTTAATTTATTTTTGGAAGGGCATGTAACCATCTAACCTTTTGGTCAAATTTGAATGGCTTGTCTTAATTTATTATTTTGGAAGGGCATGTAACCATCTAACCTTTTTTCGTCAAATTTGAACGGCTTGTCTTAATTTATTTTGGAAGGGCATGTAACCATCTAACCTATCTAACCTTCTTTTTAAGGATAAAAGGTTATAAAAATAATCATTTTAATGAAAAATTGTAAACTAAGTGTACTCTTCAATAAAAAAATGTGAAAATCAAATAGTGTCTTTTCAAATAATTATAATTAAAAAATCAAATAACAGCTATGTAAAAATATTGTAAATTTTCATCAAAAACTAATCAATAAATAAATGTTTCTCTCAAATTTGATATTGAAGTTATTTCTAGAATATATATTGATCCATCCAATCTATAAATAAATAAATATTGTTGAATCATTATTGAAGAATGAAAAGGAAGCTACATTTAACTAATAAATTTGATAATATCTAAAAGATACTTCACCCAATATATGGGTACAAAATGAAAAAAGTTATAACACAAAAATGAAAAACTGAATTATATGCCAAAACAAACTAACCGATGAATTGTTTATGGTTCCCAAAATAGAATATCTATATGCGTTCCAAGTTGTGATCGATATCTACGGAGTTTGATTATCCCTCATCAAAATTTGAAGCGGTTTATAATTCAATATATAACATATTTTACTTTAACTTATATGCGTTACAAGTTGTGATCGATATCCACAGAGTTTGATTACCCCTCATCAAGATTTGAAGTGGTTTATAATTCAATATATAACATCCTTTACTTTAAGTTTGGCCTTTGCAGATATATAATATGTATTTGGTCTTTAAATTTGGTCCTCGATTTGAATATTTTCATGGTTGGATTAATAAGTTATATAATGTGTATATAAAATATTATAATGAAGGTAGGTGATCCTTTACTTAAAGAAATGGGCAGCTAAAATAGATTGTGACGGAGTTATGTCATTACCAAATTACCAAAAATAAAAGTTAGCTTCTCATTCTATTTTTTTCAGTCATTCAGCTCGTGCAAGACCCATAATTCCATTCCATTCCATTGTTTCTTATGAAACTAATGAAATTCATATGTTTGTATACATAAACAACAATTTAATGCAAGTATGCTCAATCATAATTTTCATGGATTCATAATAAAAAAACATAACTAATTAGCCGTGAAACATAAATACAATAGACAATTAAGAGTCTTGGTACATTTATCTTAAACAAAAGCACTAACTCGTTGCAAGGTTAATTTTGACCTAGTTAATAGATGTACTAAATAAATTGATTTTTTTATCAAAATAAAGATCAATCTCAAAAGAAATGACTACGGATCATTTTCAACAACATAGGGTGGGTAGGCCGAACCGTCAGTTGATATAAATGGGATTAAAGATTCATAATATGCCATATAAACCAGCATGGAAAAAATAATAATATGCTCATTATGATGAGATATGAAGCAATGAAAACAGATTCTGTAAGACATGGATTACAAGCTACAACATAATTTCTTACATAAAATACATGGATTACAAGCTACAACATAATTTCTTACCTAAAATATGATTAAGAGAAAACAAAACAAGTTTTCTTTTTCATGATTAAGATAGAAAAAAACAGTAAATACTCTTGACAAAAATACTTGAACCAACTGTAAAGAAGCTCACGAATTGGCCTGGACACTGGACTCTGGAGTCTCGAGTCTCTATGTTGAATATGGAAAGAAAACGTATGAGAGATACCTTTAAAGAGATTTTAAAAATCATATATTTGTATATGTATATGTAATCGGATCGGTAGACTCT
This sequence comes from Larix kaempferi, assembly GCA_027924585.1. Lineage (NCBI taxonomy): Eukaryota > Viridiplantae > Streptophyta > Pinopsida > Pinales > Pinaceae > Larix > Larix kaempferi. Next base: position 748,809 of record BSBM01000769.1, on the reverse strand, counting down.
AGAGGCTGAAGCAAATTAGCATTGGCAGGAAGTTAAAATTAATTAACGCAACGATCTAGGCATTGGGCTTATCACTGATCAGTGACAACGTGATTCTGTGAATGGCTTTTGCTGCAAATTGGCAGAATTACATTATGAAAGTTCAAGTAAACATTTATGAATATCCTTTGGCTGGAGCAGACATTTATTATGATATTTAATGTTTGATCAAGAGTCAAGACTCCTGAGGTAGGAGTCCCATCTGCAGGTTATCTAAAATTTATTATCAATTTAGCCTTGGATGGTTTAGTTCAATGCGAACTCGACAAGGGAAGGACCATTCGCAAACGAGGACGAATAATCAAAGATCGTGATGATTAAGTAACCTGGCCTTCTGAATCCTCCGTGGTATGTGCACAATATCTTGTGTGAGACTGAAAATCATGGCTTTCAAAACATTAGCGGCCAGTTTTTTGTTTCTGTGGGGTAGCAGGTTTATATAAAGGAACCAAGAACATGGCATGATGTAACCCATTCATTGGGTCACTCGATGCATGCAAGTGCAAATTGAAATTTGATATTGACAGGCTTAAACCCAACTTACCCTTCTTCTGATATATTGAAGTTTCGTTAGACCTTTTTCGTGGACGGGTAAATTGAAGATTTAAAATTTTATTTGACGGGTATTTTTTTCTAAACACTTTTGGGATGAGTTAAAACCCTTGGGAAGGGCTGGGACGGGTTCAATTTTGACCGTTGCCTCCGAGTCTCCGACTCCATCTGCCCTGATGGAACCCGTGATTGACTTCCGGCGAGACCTCTCATCCGGCGATGAGCCGTCCATCCCATTTGACAGGTGATAAAGGAAAGTTGATCCCCCCTCACCTCTAGAACAATGGTCCCTGCCTACTTGTGAATTTAAATTTTGATATTTCAAAAATGCATCCTCCAATATCAGTTGTCGTTTGATCATTCATGAGGTGTCGTGAGAGAGAAAGCAGCGGGTTCTCTATACGCCGTGGGTATTTATGGGAGTGTTTGACCGAGTGGAAAAATTCACGAATAAGTAGAGAATTTGAAGCAACTGGGTGTTTGTAGATTAATAGCATCCCAATAATGTTCCTCTACATCTCAAGGTTGGAATTGGCATTTGCAGATATTTTGAGTAAAGAAATCGTGCATTATCCGGTGAGGAATCCTCGCCCTAAGGCGCATCCCAGCACCGTTCTGATGAGATGAACGATCAACACGTTTATGATTCATTAGAATCTTAACGTTGTTCCAATGAGAAATACAAGAAGCGACACAGATATTTACATTTATAGCTAGCTCTCACTCGGCCTCCTTTCATCTAATAACTGAGCGAGTCTTTTCATATCGGTAGTGAAGCTATTGTCAATTGCATTAAATAGAAATGAATTTAAGGGCCATTTTGCCCATCTTGTGAAGAGATATCTTTCATTGACGTGGAGAGCTTTAGACTAGTTGGGGCAATTGTTATGCAATAAGCAAAGTAATCACACACGACCTTTAGGCCCGAAGTGTTGTTCAATGTCCACATGTTGGACACTGGACACTAACACGCCCAAGACATCTGTTTGACAAAGTCCAAGACACCTGTCCAACACTTGTGAAGGACGTGTCTTACAAATAGAACAAGCATCATGAGAAAAAGTATTCTGAGATCCATAAAAACTTGATTTTCCCTTCATTCTTTCACATTTTTCAATGAGGCTTGAGTTCCAAGAGGGTTATTTTTTGGAAGGTGAAGAACAATAGCATGTTTTTCAAGGGATTGCAAGTGACTTGAGGTGACTTGAGGGTGGATTTCAGTGGAAACAATGCAAATTTTCAAGCATGAAGCAAGAAGTATGTCTCAGTCAGCAAGGGAAGTCAGTAAAGGGCAAAGGAGAGGGAGGAATATAATAGCTAGTGTCACCCCTTCTCCTCCAAATCCAAGTTTAAGTTTATCTAATGCTGCTAGTGGTCCATTTCTTGCCCAGGAGAAGAAATACCCTTTGTGGAAGCATGTAACAAGGAAAGTAGGGCTTTGGGAAAAGCTAGTTGGGGGAGGGAATGTGGTGTTGACTTGTAATTTCTGCGAGAATGAGTTCAAGAGCACCTATTATGGGGTTAAGGTCCATTTGTTCAACATTCCTTGTGGTATTTCTACATGTAAACCAATGACCATTACCGAATGAAGGGAGATGGAAAGAGAGGATTGTAATGCCCCTATACTAGCTAGAGACCTTAAGGGCACTTGCTAAGTGACCCGACTAAATAAATTCTTAATAAAATGACACTTATGTGTGAGTCAGAATAAAATTGTTTAGTGATTTGAGATTCATGTGGAAATTAATTATGCTTCAACTAGACTCTTGGTTTGGATAGTAATTATGGATAAATTTGAATCCTGTTCGCTTAACAAATTATGATTATGAATAGATTTATGTTTTGCTTAACGACTTGCAATTTTATGAAACAAATTATGTTGATTATGAGCAGTACTATTAATGTGTGCTTTGAGCATGTGTGTAGTGATAGATAAGAAAACCGTTCACCAACTGACTCACAAAGGAATAAAAGGGGGCTGTAGAGGACGGAAAAAAATGCACGGGGGTACGACGACGATGTCAACTCTTGATAATACCCATGCACGAGTTGAAATTCATTCAGCTTTACTCTGGTGAGCGTGATGTCGTATGGGTGAGACCATAACGGTTTGGTCACTTACAAGATTGAGGGGCACGCAGTAAGAATGGACTTACTACTCAGCGCCATTGGTATCACATAGAGTGTAGCTGAATGATTTACGGTCACGATTCCTAAATCAGTACACGGAATCCCCGCACATTAGATAAAGGAGAAATTATTGTCGGAAGGACTCGACAATGTGGTACCTAGATAATAAAGGAGAAATTATTGTCGGAAGGACCTGACGATGTGGTACCTAGATAATAAAAGGAGAATTGTTGTTGAAACGACCCGACGATGTGGTTTATAGACAATTAAAAGAAAAACCAACAAGAGAACCTATGGATTTTGCATACAGTCTTCATAAATAGAAAAATTGTGCATGAAATGATTAGTTAAGAATTAAGAATTAAGAATAATTAGATTTAGAGAAAAATATTGGAATAAGGGTAGTTATGTAGTTAACTCCACTTGCACCAACACAATTAGGGATTGGAATCAAAGCATTAGGGAACAACTGCGAGTAAAATGTGGGATCTATGTGCACTCTCATGGGAGAGCGACACATAGCTAGGTGAGCAAATTTAAATAAAATATTATACATAAAAGATCATTTTGCATGGAGCGACATGTGTCATAGGAAATTTTTCTATTTAAGAAAAAGAAAAACAAGGGAAAAGGGCCCTATTGTTGGATGACTGCCGTAATGGTCTCGAAGTTCTGGATGTGCTTCTATTTTGTGTTTGGAAAAGGATTTTGGTGAGAGTGGAGTCTCATTTCTAAATTCTTGTCGAGTGTGTGTGTCCTCTACGGCCTTATTACTTGGGGTCTGGGAGGAAGGAGATTACTCCCAGAGTGGTAGCGAGGTCAACCGAGGGGTCCTCGGTGAATCTTCAAGGTTTGGAGAAAGTTGGATGGAACATCATCTCAATCCGCCAACCTTAGCAGGATCGGCCTTCAACAGGTTTGCATATTTTAAAACTCTTCTTAATTATTTGATTGTAAATATGTTGAATCTAATTACACGGGTAAATACAATAATTTACTTAGAATGTAATCATGAAGTACGAGCTATCTATGATATCCTAGAAATGTTTAATTTTAACCACCTATTATTATTTAAATTTCTGAGTAGGAACCAGATCGCAATCTTTATTCTAATTGTGCATTATATTTTTAATTCCGAGTGGATACCAGGTTGGATTATTTATTTTAAATATACATTATCATTTTAATTTTGAATGGATACGAGATCGAAATCTTGTTTTTAAATTGTGAATTGATATTTAAATTTCAAATGGAAACCAAATTGGTACTTGGTTTGTTAATTGCGTATAGCTATGTATATTATGAGTAGAAAACCAGACCGGATTATTTATTTAAAACTGTGTATTTTCATTTAAATTTTTTGAATAAAACCTGGAATGCTAGTCTTTTATTTTAACTGACTATTGTTAGTTAATCTTCTGGACAGAAATCAGATCAGATCCCTTGTTCTTAGTTATTTAAATATCTTGGATCTGAACCAAACCGAATCTCTCTAATTAAACCGTGTATTGTTACACAAATCATGAACCCTGACTTAATCAAAATTCATCGAGAAACGATATGATATTATTTAATCGAACAAATAAGAATCAATTCGATCTTCTCTTAAAAATGTGTATTGTAACCATATGAATAGAGATCGGATCTAGTTCATCCCTTGATCTAAGTATGAACGTCGAATTCCCCATTAGGGATCAGACTGATTTCTCCTTTAAAAATCTATTTATTGTCAGTAAATTTTCGAGCAGGGTATTTTTTAAGGATTCTAATAATCTACCCAAGTATAGTATTCTAGACGATTATTTTGGATTGAAAAAATCTATATATAGATAGGTAGGCGAAAATGAAATATGAAACATACAATTTACTATTGAAAATTGTACATTTTGGTGAATATTACACTAAGAAACATTTTTTATGCATATATAGGCGATATTAGAGAGTAAAAATGACCAAATACCGAATTTATTTTTTGAAAAAAGGTCCAAAAAATTACCAATTGGCAAAATTTCGACCTTAAAAATTACCATGTTTCTGAGCAAGGACCAAACCTGGGCATGCTATTCTACTTCTTACACGGATCGGATCCATCTCCTTCCCTAGAATTATGTATTGAGATTCGAATTCTTGAACAGAGGCCTAAACGCATTCCTCTTCCAAAAATATGTGCCACATCATATTTTATTCTGATTAGAGTTCATATTGAATTTCTGCAGGTTGGAGTGTTATTATTGTCTATCAATGGGAACAATATCGAATAGGGTTAGAATTCAACTGTCTCTATGCAAGCCAAACGCATCCATATTGAACTTAGTTCGAAGGTCTATGCTTAATCCAAACCATGAATTACTTTCACCATTGATGCTCGTGCATTTAATTTTCCTTACTATAATTTAGGTTAGGCATTGAGACCAATGAGGTATTGGTCTTGTTGTTGCTTCAACTTAGGAAATACCACCACATAATTTGATGTATGTGTAGAACTTGATGTAATGATTACAGAATATGTTTACCCTACTCTTTCCTGGTAGCGTCGTCCTCATTATTAAACTCAATCCTCACAATTCTACATGTCTGATTAACTATGGTCAGCGTTCCTAGAGTCGACCATACAGAGTGAGGGAAACACGACCCGGTAGCTGGAATTTCTCTCTTCTAGTTAACCCATGTTGAGTCAACCTGACTCAACGCTACCACCAAGACAGTCACCTCTATATATATCAAGACGTGTTGGACATCTCGCGACTTCATATATCCTCTTAAGTACTGCAGTCATCTGGCAGAGCCATCTCTGCATGTTAGCTCTTCTTCGAATGAAGCTAGAAGGGTTCGGTTGTTGAGCCACTAATCCCTCACCTACTCCCTTCATCTACTCGATCGACTGCCAAATGGTTGTCCCTAAAATGGAGTTTAAAATTAGAATCTTCATATCATAAATCGAATTGGAGTTCATCCGTTAATTCGATAAATATATACATATATATTTTGGAGTTCATTTCTCAATTCAATAAGTATATGCATATATATTTTGGAGTTCATTTCTCAATTCAATAAGTATATGCATATATATTTTGGAGTTCATTTCTCAATTCAATAATTATATACATATATTTTGGAGTTCATTTATTAATTCAATAAATGTATACATATATTATATGTGTATATATTTTGGAGTTCATTTATTAATTCAATAAATATATACATGTATTATATATATACACATATAATAAAATGATGCGTGAAATGGTACATTGGTTATATTCTAATCATAAAATTTTATTGCATAGGTTGTTATTATGAAATGAAAATTATATTGCATATGTCGTAATTATGAGATGAAAATTATGTTACATATGTTGTAATATGAAATGAAAATCATATTGCATATTATGAAATGAAGTCGATATATGTTGTAATAATGAAATGGAAATTATATTGCATATGTTGTAATTATGAAATGAAAATTCCATATGTTGTAATTATGAAATGACAACCATATTGCATGTGTTGTAATTATGAAATGATAATTACATTACATATGTTGTAATTATGAATTGATAATTATATTGCATATGCTGTAATCAGGAAATGAAAATTATGTTGCATATGTTGTAACCATGAAATGAGAATTATATTGCAAGTGTTGTAGTTGTGGAGTGAAATTATATTATGACGTGGTACTATATATAAGTATTCGCAGTGGAATTTGGATAGAAGAGGAAAGGAACTTATCTAATATTTAGCTCCTCTTTTTAAATTCTTAAAAAAAAAAACTTACCGTAGTTCACTCGGAGGTTACATCGATTAACGATGTGAAACCTTAAAAGGATGAAGTTGGCTTGGGGAAAGTGGTAGCAACAAGTAAGAAACAAAAAAAATGAGTATCATCTTCCATTATGGAGGAAACCCTTTAGCAATAACGGATATGGCATGAGTGGGGTTGAAATTGAACCAAAAAGAAAAAGGTCAATTCCAAGTGGTCCAATGGAGAGGATTTTCCAACAAGAGAGGCAAGATGAGATGGACCTTACCATTGCATTTTATTTCTATGTCAACTTCATTTAATTTAATGTTGCACAATCAACATTATTTATTGAGATGTGTCGAGTTCTAGTTGAAAAACAACTTATACAACTTGACGAGAACCTGACATTGTTCTTCTTTTTGGGGGGGTCAATTTTAGTAGTTGTTTTTACCTCTATTTCAAAAAGTATGTATACTGGTAGCACCATTTTTAATTTTGAGCCATTTTTTATGATTTTGAAACTTCTTGGTCATAAAAAAACTATAACTTTTATTTACAATGGCATTTTTTCAAAGTTTACAAAAAACATACATTTAGTAGTTAGTAATAATGAAAAAATACACTTTTTTGAAAAAAAATTAAGATTTAGAAGCTAGTTAGAACAAAAAATATATGCATTTTCAAATTTTTTTCATTAAACTTTTATCTTAAAGAAATCATTTTTTGGGCAAATTTATAAAAATATTGAGAAAAAAAGACATTTCAAACTAGTTTCCAACATATTTTACACTATTTGATGTATACAAATGATATTATTTAACATTAGTTTCCATAAAGTGATGATTCACATAAACTCAACAAAACATATAGCATATTTAAAACATAACAATTATTCTCAAAATAAAATCTTAAATTCAAAACATTACAAAAATATCTTATCAAAAATTTATCAACTTTGACATTTCCCTCACGATATGTAACTAATCAACAATATCATGCAGGCTGAAATCTTCATCGAAATTGACATTTTATGTTGGTTGGCTCTCTTCTTGGACCTCAATGTGTTTTTCCAATGGGTCATCTACTTCTGCAAAATGCCCAAAGTGATCTTTTCTGAACATCCCTTTTAAAGGAGGTTGAGTCTCTTTTGACATCTTTGCCACAATTGGCTCACTAAATTTGCCTTTCTTCAAACCAATTTTCTGCATTTCATATGGAAGAAATTTCATAGCATTAATTATTTGCTTGATATAATTACACTGTAGTAGATCATTATCAAAGGATATGCAATTTCTTCCTTTTTGTAACGAACATGCTATTGTTGTACCTAATAACCACATACAAAACAAAGAAAGTTAAATAGCATAATGAAACATAAATTTAAAAAATATATATTACTAAATTTAGATTACGACACTAGTTTCATATGTAATATTAGAAATATTACCTTATCCTGAGAACAAATCTAAAACCCAATATCCTTCTTTTGAAAAATTGTCTGAGATAAGTAATCAATGCTTGTGGTGTAACGCCCTGTTTTTGACATTACTACATGAACTATCATTATATGTTGTATTTGCTTATTATTGTGAGACTTCGTTAGTTGATGACACTGTGGACATATGGTTCTATTATTTTGCCGATATATATATATGTGTGTGTGTGTGTGTGTGTGTGATGTTAATGTTATGATATGTAGTCATGTTTTGATATATATATCGATGTGTTAATTATGTCTCTTACATGCAAATTACTGAATGATGGGTACGTGGATACCAAGTTAAAAGTTATATGTCGAATGGATAAATGTGATACCAGGTACATGGTACTTAGAAATGATTTGCTCATTGTTTCTTAATAATTAAATGTATATATACATGTCAAGAATTTTGCACGATATTCTCAATCGTATGTCGGAGACTAACTTACAGGTTAAAATGGATAAGTGAGAGTTGGATCCTACGAGGTAGGAGTGTGACCTCGGGGACATGGAATCCGAAAGATAAATGGTATGCAAGTGATGCATCATTTATTTAGCATGATTATTTTGTTTATTATCAGATGTATGGGTGGGGTAGAGTTTCAGCAAATTCAACCGCTTAGATTGGTTATATGATGACAAATTGAGTACAAGTCGCAATGCAGTCACTATGTCAGTGTAGACATAGTCCCTTGTTCCATTAGGGGGGTGCAGGTTTTACCCACCATTTATCCCCGAAACCCAAAGTCATGGGAGGGTTGTGCTACAGTGCGCTCCCCAACATGTATGGTGATGACTGGTGGTTTCCTGCTGGGGAAGCTTGGTCAATGTAGTTGACACTTCCGCTGATGGGTTCTAACTGGAGCCGGTCATGCCGTGACACTTTAGGGTAGTCCATCAGAGGAAGGATAGGATGTGGAAGTTAGTTGTGAATAAAATAGATAATATAGGTAAATAGGTGTAGCATGAAGTCAGTGTTGGTTGTGGAGCCATATCTTCCAGTCTCATAGATGATATTGTCTCAGCAGTGTACCCCAACTTTATATGATATGGAAAATGACTGTACAGTCGTTCCCCAACCTTGGGGCTATTTTCTCCAATAGTTTACGGGCCCATGGTTTTGGGTAACCCGTGGTATTTTCCCATTGTATTTCCCCTTTATAAGAAAGACATTGTAATATGGCTAGGGTTGATGTTAGAAAAAACATGATCGCAGAGCAATAACAATAAACAGAAATGCAAATATAATCACACATACACATTACAAGAGAGACACAAATATATCGTGGTTCACCCAACTTGGGCTACGTCCACACTGAAGTTGCCAGTCCTTATTATTATTTCGTCTAGAAAAGTGAAGGGATACAACCTGTAGCACAACCGCTGCACTTCTTCTTCACTGTCTCACAGTATCTCTTCTAATCTCAGAGATCTTTACAATGCATAAAAGCTAATACATCAACCCTATCTGTATTACAATGTCTTTCGTTTATAAGGGAAATACAATGGGAAAATACCACAAGTCGTGCCGGGATCATAACCAAACCTGGGGTACGGACACGGCTAAATAATAATATATCTGAATCTAGAGATCAGGCTCCACAACCAACAATCTCCCACTTGGATACTGATCACAACAACTCCACCACTGTTGCACTTGCTGGACTTGGACTTGGAAACATTCTCCTCTTCACCTTCATGCTAGAAGGCTAACTGAAACCGAGCAGGAACTCAGTTTCTATCTCATCACTACCTTTGTGAACATGTTTCCAGGATTCTGGCTAGTGTGTATCTTTTCCAACTTCAACAATTCATCTTCCAGAACAGAGTGTATGAAATGGTACTTTAAATGTATATGTTTAGTCCTAGAATGGAATGATGAGTTCTTTGCAAGATGAATGGCACTCTGGCTGTCACTGTACAACCTGCTATCATTCTGCTTCTTACCCAGTTCCTCCATAAACCTCTGCAACCAAATCATCTCTTTACTAGCCTATGTAACAACAACATACTCTGCTTCCATTGTTGAAAGTGCAACAACCTTCTGCAGTTTCAAAATCCAACTTATTGTTGTTCCACCTACAGTAAACACATACCCTGTGGTGCTCCTCCTGCTATTATTATCACCTGCCATATATGCATCAACATATCCCTATAGAACAGTGTCTAAACCTCCAAAACATAATGCCTGAGTGGTAGTACCTCTCAAATACCTGAGAATCCATTGTACTGCCTTCCAATGTTCTTTACCTGGATTGTTCATATATATGCTCACAAATCCCACTGCTTGTGCAATATCTGATCTTGTGCACACCATGGCATACATCAAGCTGCCAACTGCTGATTGATAGGGAATATTGGACATGTAATCTATCTCTTCCTATGTCTTGGGACACATTTCCTTACTTAGACTAAAATGGCTAGCCAAAGGCGTACTAACTGGTTTTTCATTCTGCATTCTGAACCTGTCCAACACCTTTTGTATGTACTCACTCTGAGATAATTTCAATTTGCAATTTTTCCTGTCTCTCGTTATTCTCATACCAAGGATTTGCTTTGCAGCACCCAAATCTTTCATCACAAATGAATTAGATAGCTTCCTTTTGAGTACATTTATATCCTGTATGTTAGACCCTGCAACAAGCATGTCATCCACATTCAATAACAAGATAATATATCTTTCATTGTCTAGCTTCTTGAAATAAACATAGTGGTCAGAATGACATCTACAATAACCTTGTTCTATCATAAACCTGTCAAATTTTAAATACCATTGCCTTGGATCTTGCTTCAAACCATACAAGCTCTTTTTCAGCCTGCATACCAAGTTTTCCTTACCTTTGACCTCATACCCTTGTGGCTACTGCATATATATCTCTTCCTCCAAATCCCCATGGAGAAAGGTTGTTTTTACATCTAACTATTCAAGATGAAAATATTCTACCGCCACTAGACTTAAGATATTCCTAATTGAAGTCATCTTAACAACATGAGAAAATATTTCATCAAAATCTATACCTTTCTTCTAAGCAAACCCCTTTACAACAAGTCTAGCCTTGTACCGCTTCTTGCCTCCTTCTTTTTTCTTCAACCTGTAAATCCATTTGTTCTGCAATTCTCTATTACCAGCAGGCAACTGAACCAAATACCAAGTCTGGTTTCCTTCCAATGAGTCCATCTCCTCATTCATGCCTTGCTCCCACTTCTTTCTAGTTTCCACCTGCATTACTTCTTCATAAAATTCTAGTTCACCAGCATCAGTCATCAACAAATAATACATTGAAGGAGAGTATCGTTTAGGGAGTCTACCTAACCTGGTAGATCTTCTTGAAGTCGCAGGAGTTTCAGGTACTTGTTGATGTTCTTGATTTTCTGACACCTTTGGAACTTCAATTTATTGAATTTCATCAAGTACTGTGTACTCTGTGGTTTCCTTTTCCTGTTTCTTTCCCTATAACTGATCTTTATACATGACATTTTCATTGAATATGACATCTCTACTTCTAATGATTTTGTGATTTTCATAATCCCATAAACGATAACCAAAATCATCAACCCCATATCCAATAAAGGTACATTTCTTGGATTTAGCTTCAAGCTTTGTTCTATTTTCTTTATCAATATGGATAAATGCTTCACAACCAAACGTTCTCAGAAATGAGTAGTTTACCTTTTATCTATCCATGCCTCCTCTTGAATACCACCATCCAAACCACTTGAAGGTCCTCTGTTTATTAAATAAACATCAGTATTTATAGCATCTGCCCAAAACTATAAGGGCAACCCTGCATGCAATCTCATACACCTTGCACGCTCCATGATCGTTCTGTTCATCCTTTCAGACAGACCATTTTCTTATGGTGTTCCTGGGACTGTCTTCTCTCTACGAATCCCATGGTATGAATAGTAACTATCAAACTCCTTGCTGCAGTACTCACCTCCATTATCAGATCTGAAACACTTCAACCTTTTTCCTCTCTTATTCTCAACCAAATCTTTCCACTTCTTAAAAGTAGCAAACACATCAGATTTCTGTCTAATGCAATAAACCCAAGTTTTCCTAGTTGCATCATCAATAAATGTGACATAATAATGAGAGCCACCAAGAGATTGTACTTGAGCTGGTCCCCATACATCTGTATGCACAAGCTCTAACTTTTCATTCTTCTTCTGTTTCCCAACCCTGAGAAATCTGACTCTCTTCTGTTTTCCATAAACACAGTTCTCACAGAATTCCAAACTTACCTGCTTCAAATCTAGCAACAACTTCTTTGAGTGGAGAATCTGCATCCCGTTCTTACTCATGTGGCCAAGCCTATGATGCCACAATTTTGTATTTGTTCCTGTGGAAGCTAAAGAGATAGAATGGTCAATATTATGAGGACATAAATACAACGTACCTACCCTGTCTCCTTTTGCTATCACCATTGATCTTTTAGTAATCTTCCACCACTTTTCTCCGAACGTATATAGATAACCGCCATCTCCCAACTGCTTTGTTGAGATCATATTTCTTTTCATAGCAGGAATATGCCTAACATATTTCAACGTCCAATCAGTTCCATTCTTAACTTTTATCCATACCTTACCCATTCCAACAATTTTACATGGCTCATCATCACCCAATAAAACATGTCCAAAATCGCTTGGAACATAATCATGAAAATATTTCCTATGGGGTGTAGCATGACATGAAGCCCCTGAATCTACTACCCAATAATCACTAATATTATCTAATGCAAGAATCAAAGCATCTTGTAACACATCACCTGTTACATTTGCTTCCTAGGTAGTTTCCTTCTTTGCATCTCCTTTCTTATTTAGAGATCCGCAATCTTTCTTCAGATGTCCTTTCTTTTCATAGTTCCAGCGCTTTATCTTTCCCAGTCTGGACTTGGATCTGCTCTTTTTAGAGTTGTTGCGATTACCTTGGCTCTTTCCTCTCTCCTTTTTTCTTCCCCTGCTCTCCATGGTCAACGCATTACCTAATGTCTCACCTGTGCTTTTTCTTCGCATTTCCTCGCTAAGAATAACTCCAATAACATCATCAAATTTCAAGGTGTCTGAACCAGAGACAGAGTTACTTACAGCCATGACCAAGCTATTCCAGCATTCTGGTAATTAATACAAGATTAGAAGAGCCCTAACTTCATCATCGAAGTTCACACTTACATAACTTAGTTGATTTGTAACCGTATTAAAATCATTTAAATTATCAGTAACAGATCCACCTTCAGACATCTTCATGTTAAATAAATGCTTCATTAGAAATACCTTGTTGGAGGCCAAGGGTTTTTCATACAACTTACCCAATGCGCTCATCAACCCCTCCATTGTCGTTTCTTTTGAGATATTGAAAGCCACCGACAAAGCTAGGCTCAGCCGTATTGTTCCCAGAGCCTTTCTATTAAGAACCTCCCATTATTTGTCCTTCATAGCCGCCGGCTGCTTTGCTCTTCCTCCCAACAGTAGGAATAGATCCTTCTGGTACAAATAGTCCTCCATTTGCATCTTCCATAACTAAAAGTTTTGGCCGTTAAACTTCTCGACCTTAAACTTTTCGTCTTTCTCCATTGCTCCCACTCGAACCAGAAACCCTAGCTTTTTGTGGGTTTATCTGCCAAATAGACCTTCAACTCTGATACCAATTGTTAGAAAAAACAGGATCACAGAGCAATAACAATAAACAAAAATGAAAATATAATCACACATACACATTAAAAGAGAGACACGGATATATCGTGGTTCACCCAACTTGGGCTACGTCCACACTGAAGTTGCCAGTCCTTATTATTATTTCGTCTAGCAAAGTGAAGGGATACAACCTACAGCGCAACCGCTGCACTTCCTTTTCACTGTCTCACAGTCTCTCTTCTGATCTCAGAGATCTTTACAATGCATAAAACCTAATACATCAACCCTAGCCATATTACAATCTCTTTCTTTTGTAAGGGAAATACAATGGGAAAATACCACGGGTCGTGCTGGGATCATAACCAAACCTGGGGTACGGACACGGCTGAATAATAATAGCTATGAATCTAGAGATCATGCTCCACAACCAACAGTTGATGTATTAGGTATTATGCATTGTAAAGATATTTGAGATCGTGTAAGAGAGACTGTGAGATAGTGAATAGGAATTGCAGCAGTTGTGCTACAGGTTGTATCCCTTCATTTTCTGGATGGTATAATAATAAGCACTGGCAATTTCAGTGTGGACGTAGCCCATCTTGGGTGAACCATGATATATTAGTGTCTCTCTTGTAATGTGTTTGTGTGTTTATATTTGCATCTTGTTTATTGTTATTGCTCTGCGATCCCGTTTTTCTAACAGCCGGGAAGTAAACTTGATTAGCTGTGTATGTTGAAAACCTTTGATTGATTTATGTGCCATAGCTCAGTAATGTATGAATTGTTCATAAGTTAATAAGATACAGTTAGGTAAATAATTGTACATTTCAAACTGTGTTTGAACTTGTGTCAGTAAACAATAATTTTTATGATTATGAATGATGTGTGATTTCATATTGTTGAAGTAATTATACGATCTATGTAAGCATTATCTATGCTTATGTAAATCGTCTATCTATGCATATGTCATTTATCTATTGAATTATTGCTTGAATTCCTTATGGCTTTGAATGATCACTACCTATTATCACTTAATCGATAATTAATAGATATAATGAAGTAGAATTAATTACGAATGGTTAGTTAATCATGCTTAATATATGTTATTGATAGAGGTCATCATTAATACCAATTTTTAATACAAATACAAGTTAATGCAATGTTTCAAAGTTCAATATTTCAAAGAGGAAGAAAATATGCATGTATAAATTCATGATTGAATGATTATTACATTGATGAGTGACTTTGGCAATTATATGTTGGGCATAGTATTTCAAATTGGAGGTTGGGAAAAAGGTCATGTCCTTTAACATATGTGTTTTATTTTATGATATTTTCCATAGCCAATGGAATATAAACAATGAAATGGACAAAGTGTGATCGTCTGGTTGGGACAATAGAGGGCTCAGAGAATAATGTAAGATCTGCAACTATTTACAAAACTAAGGTGGATGTCACAGAGTTCCAAATTGATGGAGGTTTGTGAAATAGAGTGGAGTTGCTATATCTGGAACTTCAGGTCCTAAACAATTTATCTCTAAAATACTCCTTTAAAAAATATTTTTCCTTCCGTTAGCTTCCAGCTCGAGTGCAAAATGTGTCATATCTCTTGGTCTTGGAAGGGTAAAAAATTTTGTTCTTTCCCTTAACGATTTTGCTCATGTTTTTGAGCAAGGATCATCTCTTACTATAATATTATCAAATAAAAAAATATCAGTGGAGAGAGGGCCTAAAATGAGTACAGGATTGAGGCTTGACCATTGAAACATGACTAGATCGATGGAAAACAACAGCTGGAGTTCAAATGGAAGGCATCTAGGTGCTTGGATACGAAACTTACTTCCAGTCTTATAGGTGCTCTTCTTCGGGAAACCCACCCTACTCTATTATATGCATGAATGAAGAGATGTGGATGGATACAAAACCAACTCTTAGGCTTCCGTTCATAAAAGCCAAATGTTTATCCCACTTTGCATTTCAAGGAAAATTTCAACATCCTTTTGATAAAGTGGGGACACTTACTAAATAGTCCTTATCGGCTACAAGGATCGATCCTGGGAATTGGAGTCCTGCTTTTGCTTCCCTTGACTAAATAAATAAAGAAATATCAAGTGATTTTGAAGGAGAGAACCCTAATCCCCTCTTGCATTTAGAGTGTTGTGGGCTTTTTATATTTGAACAAGGGTTCTACCGTTTCACTATTCTATACCCGCACCAATGAAGTTATTTAAAAAGGAAGGGGTAAAATAATATATCTTTCCATCGAAAAGGATGCTCTGAACTTGTTCAACGAGATAGAATTGAAGGAAGTGTCAGAAATTTTGCTCGAGGAGCCATTCAATGGAGTTACAGGAATTTTACATTTCATGGACAGGTACCCAATTATCATATATTTTAAAATATACGATCATATTTTACAATTATGCATTAAGGTGAAGACACCAACAGAGGGAAAACAAGTGCATTCCCACATGATTGGGGCGAGATATGAACCCCGGACATATCTGTGGAACCGCCTTATGATAGTGTATGCACAATATGGGAAACTTGAAAATGCATGTGAAATGTTTGACAAAATGTCTAAACAAAATACATTTTTTTATCAGCCCATATGTCAGCCATGGTAAGTTGCGGGTTGCATACAAACTATTGACAAAATGCCTGAACTAGACGAGAGATATTTAGTTTGATTTTTGTGGTTTAAATAAGTGTCGGGAATTGTATATATGTAAGAAAGAAACCATCAAAGATCTTCAAAGGCATTTCAATCTACTGAACATAGATGATTGACAAGACAAAGCAATAGTTATGGCTTCCCATGTTGATGATAAGAGAAAACTCAATGTGAAGCAAATCGGTGTGAGAAAGGACGGTTTATATGGAGAAGACGATGAACCCATGTCCCTGTCTGGAGCCCTATTACACCATTTCAATATGGATTGTTACATTTTAGTGATTATAGGCCTGTAGAAACCAGTGGATGTGCCTACTATGAATAAAACTATGCAATATATTGTCATCAAACATAAGCACTTTTCCAACATTGTGGTTAGTGTTATTAGCCCTCTCTCAATTGTTTATGTGTATATAGTTGTGTGTAATTTTCTGAAAGATCTTCCTATATTTCCTCTTTTGCGATGGTTTGGGTAATATCTGTGCATTTCAGGGTCTGAAACTAGTAAAGTCATGTATGAGTTCACTTGCTTGAATCAAGAAGTGATTCGCTCTACTGACAGTTCCTCTGTTAAAGGTAAAAAAAAAATTGAGCTTTAAATGTTGTATTTTGTACAATGCAGGGCTTTAACCACTTGAAAATAAACAACACAAAAAATTTTGGAATGAGTTTAACAGTAGAAATATAGTATTTTGACCTTTCTGGTTGTTATTAGAGACACCAACTGAAATGCAGAAGTCAAGATTGTCTTTCTGAAGTCTTAGTTGTGAAAGTTGAGAAATGAACATTAAAGGTCTAGTCTCAGGCTTGCATAGTTTACTAGTTGGAATGACACCTTTGGCCAAAACCTAACGAAAATTTTAAGTCAATGGAATTTAATTGAAATGCTCTAGGAAATTCATAGAAACAATTGTATTTTCTCTACAGATGTGTGGATAGATGGTCATTGGGTTTTTACTAATTTCCAATTACTTTTACTCTTCTTTTGTTCAATGTATCCACTGGGAATTCTCTTCTCTTCTTCTTTATTGAGATATACAAATTTTAATTATTATGAATGGGAAAAATGTTTTGGCCCTTATTGTAAATCTAATTACTTTAATTTAAAATTTTGAATTCTATCTAAATTTTAGTAACCAGGATAATGGTGGATTCTATCTAAATTTTGGTAGCCAAGATGATAGTAGATTCTGTCTTAGATGATGGGTGGATTCTATCTAAATTTTAGTAACCAAGATGATAGTGGATTCTGTCTTAGATGATGGTGGGTGGATACCATGGATTATATCTTTAATGATGGTGGATTGTGATTTTGTCTAACTTGTAATTGCAATCCCATCTCTCCATTCGTAATAGAATTGTCAGTCTTCAACAAATCGATTTGCAGTGTCAGCAATGTCAGAGAGATAATTCATAGTGGCCATCCCAGCCTTCCAGGATTCAATTTGCAGTGTCAGCAAGATAATATGTGGTGCTTATCAAATGCGGAAAGTGGATTAGGGATCTCGGGTATTGCGATGGTCCATTGATGCTTTTCATTTTCCAAACTCACATTGGAATTGACATTCCCTCGCCTCTCCTCCTCCTCTCAGGCTTCCTACGTCTAGTTTGGTCTATATGAGTCTGGTCTAGAGCTCCATGTTATGTTTTGTTGAGTCTTCTCTGTCATGTTGTGTTGTTATGTCTATATTGGTCTTCCTATGTGTGTCATATGTTTGGTGTGTGTATTCTCTGAGAGGTGGAGGCAGGAAGCACACAAATGCATCAACAAAAAATGCATTGACAGATCGTGCCAGTGCAATCGACATGTATTTCTTTAGAAGCAAGAATGGGACATTTCTAGTGCTTTCATCTATAGCTACTTAAGACAATTATGTGTGGGATTGGACCAGTTCAAAGCATAGCACTGTGGACTCCACATTACAGGTACCCACTACTTTTTTTTCCTTATATATCCATTTAGAGATCATCTCTTCCCCCAGTTGTTGATTTCTCCATGTAGGGGTCATCCTTGGCATAAGACTCCCATATCTGTACCTACCCTTTTTTATTTGGCAATGGTATAAAACCTTGTAGACATTGTATGATCCGTACGCGCTCAGGTGCACAACGGGGACAACACTTCGATTGAATGAATCGGTATTGTTATGGTGGAAGCATAATAATAAGCAAAGCAGGAAATACACTACACACATAAACATACACACACACAGACAATATGTAGGAATGTGAACTAATATCTTCTTTCTCTTCATGTATATTACAATATTTTACATGCTTAAATAGAGTGTTGATAATGCTTGGGTTGTACTCCCGTTACGTTCAGTTACAAGAGAAGTTAGAATGGTTTCAAAAGTTCAACCATTATAGTCGAATAGAATACAGAAAGACAATCTATCATAGTTCGTCAGTCGCAATTGTCGACAATGCATGTTGAAGTCGGTGCTTGTCGAAGTTGATGGACTGGTCGAAGTCGCTAAGCTTGTCGAAGTCGATGAACTTGTCGAATTCGATGAACTTGTCAAACTCAATGTTGGCATACGATAATAATGCCAACTGCTGGGGGGGTCATACCTCCTTCCATAAGAAACAATGATCCCCATTGTTTGCTCATAAACGAGGAAACTTGTCGGTCAGTTCAATAGAAGAGTACCATTTTCGTTGTCCTGGGATCTGTCCGGATTTGGCCACCTAAAAAAAGGGAATTGTGTCTGTCCTTGTATGGCGTACTCGTTGTCCCACAATGGTGTCGCAAGGAAGAGGCTCCTGAACATCTGGATGGATGTCTTCATGTTTTGTTGTCTGCAAGTCATTCTATTCCAACAATGGTGCATGGTATGGTCGAAGTAGATCAACATTAAATACTAGCTACAGACCCATGAATAAAGGAATGTCGAGCTGGAAATCATTTTCTCCAATCTGCTCAAGAATATTGTATGAACCATATCGCAAAGGCTTCAGTTTCTTATATGGACTAGTGAAGTGTTCCTTATTGAGATGCAACTAGACCTGATCCCCAATTTGAAATGAATGAGGGATAGGATGCTTATCGTGTTGGGCCTTAACTTTCACATTATCTCGTTGCAACATTTCCTGTGCTTATTTTTGGATATCGCAGATTTGATCTTGAAACTTCAATGCTTTGTCAACTTCTCATCAGTTATAGTTGGTATCGTTTGACTGTGTCGAGGAAAAAATCAAGTCAATAGGGGTTGAAATCCATAACAGATCTCAAATGGGCTCTTTCCTGTAGAGCTATGTAGAGAACGATTGTAGCTGTATTGTATATATGGGAGGCTTTCATCCCATGTTCATCAATGCTTGTGGTTGTACATACGAAGCAGTTGTACAACCAAGCAATTCAAAACTTTCGTTTGTCCGTCTGTCTAAGGATGGGAAGTTGTAGATAAGGAGTGTATTGTATCGATCTATTTCTAGAGAGTCTTCCAGAAGATGCTGACAAATATAGCATCTCTGTCGGAATTAATGGTTGTCAATAAAGCATAATGTTTCCAGACATGTTCAAAGAAGAGCTAAGCGGTCTGCTGCGCTTTCATAGTCTTCTTGCATGGAATGAGAATGACCATCATGGAAAATATGTCCACTACTACTAAGATCACGTCATGCTAATGTGTGGTACTAGGATATCCTGTCAAGTAGTCCATATAAATAGATTCCCATGGTCGACTAGGAATTGGCAAAGGTGTGTAGAATCGTTGTCATCGATTAGGTGGTTTAGAAATGGAACAAACCACGCATGATCGAATGTACTTGTTGACGTCATTTTTAAGTGAATTCCAGAAGAAATACTTTTGAAGAATAGAAAGGTATTTTCTACTCCAAAGTGTGCTATAGTATTGCTATAATACGTGTCCCAAATGAGTTGTTGTCGATGCTCACCTGTTGGTACACAAAGTTGTCCAAGCTTGTATAGCAAGGTGTCTTTTAAGAAATAGTCGGAGGTCGACGACTTGTTGGTCTGAAGTTGTCGATAAACTGATGAAAAGTCATTGTCTTCTTGATACGACTAAGGCCAAGTGGTGGTGTCATAACCCTGTATAGTCATCACTATAAGAAGGAGATTAATGGGTGGTCGACTTAGACAGTCAACGACGGCATTGGATTTACCTTTCTAATACTTAATTACCAACTGAAATTGTTGCAGGTAATTAATCCAATTGAGTTGTCGAGTTGTTTGTAACTTCGACTGGGATGGGGAAAACTGTAAAGGCTTGTGGTTAGTGAGAATGAGCATCTCCTTTCCAAGAATATAATGTCTCCATTGCTTAAGAGCTTGAACAATGGCGTACAATTCTTTTTCATACGTCTAATATATTATAAAAGTTTCGTTAAATGTTTCGGAATGAAAAGAGACTGGGTGACCAGATTGAGAGATCACTGCACCTAAGGCATAGTCCGATGCATCTGTCTCAATCTCAAAGGGGTGATGCAAATCAGGTAACACAAGTACCGGTGCAGTACAAAGCTTATGTTTGAGCTGCTCGAAAGCTTCTTGTTGTGTCAATGTCCATTTGAACATGGGTTTCCCATTTCCCTTGGTCAACTGATTGAAAGGCCATGCTATGTGACTGAAGCCGTGTATGAATCGTCAATAAAAAATCACCAAACCAAGAAAAATTCTTAGTTCGTGAATGCTTTGAGGAATGTGCCAATCTTTAAGGATTTTCACTTTGTCTGGATCGACGTGAATTCCTGCAGAGTCAATTACATACCCAAAATATTTGATGTTGTTCATCGCAAAGGAACATTTTTCCATGTTCAAGTAGAGTCGATGTTGTCGAAGCGTGTCGAGGACTTGTCGAAATTGTCCGACATGTTCTTCCCATGATCGACTAAAAATCAATATATCGTCGAGGCATACAATGACACATTTTCTTATCAAAGGTCGAAGAATGTTATCCATATACCGCATGAAAGTGGCAGGTGCATTGGTTAAGCCGAAAGGCATGACTAACCATTCAAACAATCCTTCGTTGGTCTTGAAAGCAGTTTTCCATACACCTGCGGGCTCGATTGGAATATAATGATATCCTGACTTGAGGTCGAGCTTAGTAAAAAAATTATCACCTTTCAGACAGTTGATTATCTCATCTATCCGCGACAGAGAGTATCTATTATTTATCAAAAACAATTGAGGGCTCGGTAGTTGATGCACATGCGCCAAGTCCCATCTTTCTTTGGTACGAGGACGACTAGACTTCCACAAGGAGAGGAACTGGCTCGGATATGACCTTTGTGTCATGTCCCAAATTTGGCATTGGGTCACAATGGCCTAATCACATTGGCCATATTCATTAGAGTTTTTCAAATTGATGTTAAGGGTCAAATAATTGCTAAGGAGGAAAATTACTAGTTTCCTAGGTTTGGGGTGGAAGCTTTGGGATTTGGAATAAGGGGGATAATAAATGATGTTTGAACATTAGAATAGCATAAATATTAAATAAAGGAGATAAATAAATATATACAAGTGAAAATCAAAGTGGCATTTGATCATGAAGACACATGGAGGAAGTGGGACCCACATATGGCTAGATTTCCCCACTACACTTGGCATCATTCTCTCACCAATTCGAATTCAAGGTGAATGGTAACATACTTGGGGGAGTTCAAAAGGTATTATTCATGGCATGACTTATCCAAGGTCGAAATATAGAGGAATATTAACTCCCATGGAAGAGGAAGAGGCAATTTGGAGCTAGTGAGACACTTGGGCTAGATTCCCTAGGTATATGACAACAATGATGAAGATGCTATGACACCTATGACACAAATCAGACCTGAAGGATGACATATGACATATATGACATGTCAAGGATAAAAATAGACTCCAAGAGGGCGCTCAAGGGTGTTAGGAAAGCTAAGATGCTTCCACATGTGATTTGGTGGAAGTGGGAGACTAGGAATTGTTGTACAAGTGGCGTTCTTTGGAATCTCTTCCCAACTTGAGTTGGCATGAGTCTCTTGCAAGGAATTAGACCCATGGAGGAAATTAGAACTTTATAAATGTCAATAATAAAGAATGAAACCAGATTTTGATCATTTGTAGTATTTGCAATTGCATTTGTGAAGTAGTGGATGACTAGTTTCTTGCCTTAGCCAATTTCGAGGGTGAAAGATTCCCATCCAAGTTGGTAATTGGAAAGGCCATTTAGACATTTCATTTGGAGATTTAATGGAGTCTTTATTTGCAGGTGTAAGCTACATAGCACCTCATGGTTTCTTCTATTGCAGCTCACTCTTTCAACCATTTCCAGTTTTGATGGCATATTATTGATCCTTGAGGGAGGGTGTTTTTGGTGATCTATTGTACTCTTTGGGGGAGCTTCTAATTCACCATTTATTTTTTAATATGAATTAAATACTATGTTATTAATATCCAAAAAGTTTCAGGTCAAAATTCCAAGTGGAAATTTGTAAATCTCATTTTTAATGAAAGAACAGTGCCATTTCCCCACTACCTTGTTGTGAACCAATGTAATGCTGATGATTTCGAATGAATGGATTATTATCTAATAAATTTGTGATTAATATACTTCCATGTATTTATTTTACAAGTTTCATGTACTGTACTTGAGCATTTGAAGTATTTTTACTCAGTTTAATTGCATTGGGAGAAGAAATAGTGTCATTTCCCCAAGGGTCGAATGGGTGATTTTTGAAGCTGAATGGGAGAGGGTTTGAACAGATATAATAATAAATTAATGGTGCACATGAGACCTTAATAACATAATTAATACATTAACTACCTATTTTCATAAATTTGAGTGGGTTTGGAGGCATTTGGGAAGCCATTTTCAGTACTTATCCCAGGGGGATTTGAACCCCAAATTACTAGTAAAATTGCATACTTGGTCTAGAATATTAAGAGGGTTTGAAGAGGTCTTTCGGTGGCCATATATCATCCTTGAACATCATATTCAAGTACTAATATCATTCATACACCTTCCTTGAATGTTTGAAGGCATTTGGAGTCAATTTGAGACCTAGAGACCAATACTAGTCAAAGGGAAATCACTAGCAAAGTTACCTACATTGGCCAGAATTGAAAGAGGATTTGCAGAAGCATTTTTAAGGTCCAAAGGAATCCCTGAAACACATATTTATTTTCTAATATCATTCATATACCTTCTCAGAAGATTTGGGATCATTTGGGGCAAATTTGGGACCTATGCATCAAAACTAGTCAAAGGTCGAAATTGGGGGAAAAAGTGGAAAATTGGGCATTTTAATAAAATTCCTAACAAGGGACATTACACTTTGTTGATCAAATATTGAATTTGTCTGCAAATTTGTTCATTTTCGATAGTGGATCTTATGTAAACAGATGTGCTAGGTAATGAAGAACCAGGAGCAAGTTCAATAGAGTGTTTTACTTGACAATGTAGAGGTACTCCGTCTGGCTCTTGGAATAGGTTCCAGTACTCATCAACAATATTGTCGATTTGTTGCTTCTGTCCGAAGCTGCACTGATCAGTGAGTCGACTAGTTGCTGCAGTCTTCCTAGAATTTTGCGTCTTGATCATGATCAATGCAAACTTATGAGGATGGTTGATGAGATTCTTTGTTTGTTTAACATATATCAATGCAACTATTGGTGTAGGTCGTTGCTCTGGTATGTCATACCATTGGTTCCGAATTCTGACGATCACCTTCTGAGGTCGTGACTGGTAACTTCCATGTTGATCCCCTAAGTAAGGTTTTCGAAACAAGGCGTTGGCCACGAAGTGTGGTGCCACATCGCAGAGTAATTCATCTTCAAAAGGCTTAATGAAGTAGGTGATTTTGCATTGTTGGGTGATCCTTAGTTCCTGTCCATCCTTCATCCAACCGATGTTATAGGGCCGAGGATGTGGAGTCATAATAAGTCCTAATTTCTTCACGAGATCTTCACAAAAAAAATTATTCTGGATACCATTATCCACAATCAGATGCAATGGATTTTTTTGAACCCATATCTGTGTATGGAATAGGTGCTCTCGTTCCTCCTCATTGACGATAGTCGAGGCTATTGGAGTGGTTGATGTCGATGTCAAAAGGGTCGTTGCTTCCGGGTTAGATTCTACCATATTTTTTTAGAACAAGTCGGATGTCGACACTTTTACCAAAAATGTCTTCCAAGCTTTCCATTCAGACGTATCATGCCATGATGAATTGTGGTAATAACACCATTTCCCAGTATGAGTTT
The DNA here is from genome assembly GCA_027924585.1 of Larix kaempferi. NCBI lineage: Eukaryota > Viridiplantae > Streptophyta > Pinopsida > Pinales > Pinaceae > Larix > Larix kaempferi. Next base: position 724,349 of record BSBM01000769.1, on the reverse strand, counting down.
GTTTTCTACATTCCCTTTTTTATTTCTGAGAATTATTTTTGCCATGATCTTGCTTTGGCGGAGACGGCTACAAAGATCTTGACTTGTCGAAGTCGGCTGGTGCCTTCTTGTCAGGTGGTTATCCTGTCGGCTTGGTCACGAAATGTGATTTTCCTTTTTGCTTGGATTCAAGCTTAGTGGAATAGTGGAATGCATCTGCAAGCGTATTGACAATTAGAAACTCCATCTCCTACTAGATGTATGGGGACAATCCGTTGATGTACTTCAGAACAAGCAATTTCTCTTCTTCTTGAATGCTAAGTCTAGCCATTAGTCGATAGAACTCATTGGTGTAACTCTGTATGGATTGGTATTTCCATTGCCTTAGCTACTTCCACTTCTTATACTGTTGTTCAACGTACTTGGGAAGGTAGAACTCCTTTCGGACATATTCGACAAATTTGTCCCATGTCTCTATGTGGTCTCCACTTTTCTCCATCATTGTCGATAGGTTCTCCCACCAGCAGTGCACAGATGTTGACATCTTTAAGGATTCAATGGTGATCTTTTTAGTTTCTGAGAGTTGATTAACAGAGTAATATGATTCCAATTGTTGTACCCAATTTTCGATGCATTCCGCGTCAATCTTTCCTTCTACATTCAAATTTATTTGCACCTTGAATGGACTAATTTTGTCGGAGTTAGATCTTGTCGGAAATCCTCCTGATGTCAAAGCAAATCATGTGTGAATATCATTGAACTCGGTGAACATTTCAGTTCGTTGTCGAGCCAGCGCTTTCTCTATGAGTTGTTATGTCTCGTGAATTGCATGTCTATTGTCTGTTTCTCCTTCCATCTTTGAAGGTAGTGTTTGATTGGATTGTTGGGTTTGTGAGTGTGTTTGAATAGGCATAATTCAGGTAACTTCGATGGAAGTGTCTACGCACAACTTAAGCATGAAAAAATCTATGAATAAATATTTGAATGGATACTACTCTGATACCAATGATCCACACGCGCCTAGGTGCACGATGGCGACAACACTTCGATTGAATGAATCGGTACTATTATGGAAGAAGCATAATAATAAGCAAAGCAGGAAACACACTACACACATAAACATACACACACATAGACAATATGCAAGAATGTGAACTAATATCTTCTTTCTCTGCCTATATATTACAATATTTTACATGCTTAAATAGAGTGTTGATAATGCTTGGGTTGTCTTCCCGTTACGTTCAGTTACAAGAGAAGTTAGAATGGTTTCAAAATTTCAACCATTATTGTCGAATAGAAGATAGAGAGACAATCTATCATAGTTCGTCAGTCGCAATTGTCGTCAATGCATGTCAAAGTTGGTGCTTGTCGAAGTTGATGGACTAGTCGAAGTCGCTGAGCTTGTCAAAGTCGATGAACTTGTCGAAGTTGATGTTGGCATCCGACAATAATGCCAACTGTTGGGTGGATCATTGTCAATAGCCCTGATTGTGAAATATCCTGTAGATGAATGTTGTGCATCTATACAGTATATTTTTCTTTCCATTCCTTCTCATGGGTGGGTGATAAATTATTTCCAAACTAGATGCATGTTTTTTAGGTCTCCTTAAAACCCATGGATTTAATCTCTATATGATAATAAAAATGATGAGTGACTGTAGTTGAATCCTCGACATCTGTATAGTATATTTTTCTTTCTATTCCTTCTCATGGGTGTGCCAGGAATTCTTGCTAATAAAATTGCACACACTTATAGACTTTTGTTTTCATTATCTTTCATTGTGACATTCATTAAGAGCTACGTGTTAAAGGGATAAGTCTTATTAGTTATGTGTTAAATGGCTATGCTTTATTAAGTTTGATTGACTATGATTGGTTAAGTTTATTGGAACTTTCATCAATAATTAGGTCACATTCTATTAATGAAACCAAATTTGCCAATCTCATATAAATAAATTGATTTTTAATCTCCATTCATAATAGTACATTCCAAGAAAACAGTGTAGATTTTGTTTTAATTTAAGATTTTAACGCATAATTATAATTATTTGAATGATAAAATTAATTTAAATTTCACCTTTTATATATATATATATATATATATTATTTTTCTTTTATTTTTAAATCTAATAATTAATATAGTAAATCTTATGGAACCTTAATTTAAAGTCTTAGCATATTTTTACACTAACCCCTATACCTTAAATCTTCCTAAAATAGTATTCTTTAATTCCCAAAAAAAAGTCCCATAACCTTCAATTTTTCACAATAGTTATAATTTTGAGGATCATGTTAAACTACTATGTAATCATGATCCCTAAACACTAATCTCTCCACTTTAAATCTTACTAAAATATTATTCCTTAATTCCAAAAAAAGTTCCATAACCTTTAATTTTTACAATGGTTATAATTTTGACAATCATGTTAAACTACTATATTAAAAAATAATTAATATAGTAAATCTCATGGTACCTTAATTTAAAGTCTTAGAGCTAATATTATATTTTTACACTACTTCAATCACAACAATATAAGCTTTACAAACACACACACACACACACATATATATATATCAATTAGGATAATAATATCTAAATATACAGGAATTGATATCTTTTATTTTCATTATTTTTCATTGTGGCATTCATTAAGAGATATGTTTTAAAGGGCTAAGTATTATTGATTATGTGTTAAATGGCTATGGTTTATTAAGTTTGATTGACTATGATTGGTTAATTTTATTGGAACTTTCATCAATAATTATGTCACATTTTATTCATAAAACCAAATTTGCCAATCTCATATAAATAAATTGATTTGTAACCTCCATTACTAACAGTACATTCCAAAAATATAATGTAAATTTTGTTGTAATTTATAATTTTAATGGATAGTTATAATTATTTGAATGATAAAATTAATTTAAATTTCACCTAAAATAAAGTATATATATATATATATATATATATAATAATTAATACAGTAAATCTTATGGAACCTTAACTTAAAGTCTTAGCATATTTTTACACTACTCCAATCACAAAAAAGGTTTGTTAACATTTTTTTTAAGATGGTCATTTTTTTATATAATTTAAAAATACATAAATAAAATTAAAAAATAATTATAATTATTTTTTAATTATATATATATATATATATAATTAAAAAATAATTATAATTATTTTTTAATTATATATATATATATATAATTAAAAAATAATTATAATTATTTTTTAATTTTATTTATGTATTTTTAAATTACAATCACAAAAAAAGGTTTGTTAATATATATATATATAGATCCAACGCCACATCCATGTCGCCTGCAATTCCTAAGCCATCAACAGAACCAATAGAAGGGTTCTGACAGAGCGTAGGCAACAACATCAGAAAACCCACTAATGCCAGGACCTAGAAAGAAACAAAAATAGTAAACCACTTAAATTTATGTGATAACTACAAAATGTAAGACATTGCAAAAACTATTATGCTGTTGAATCAAGGTATAAAACTATTCTGTAAATAGAGTATCATCTTCATGATTTCCAAACTACCTTCGGCATGAAGCCAGAGCATTCAACAAATCGCATTCTGCCCATTGTAGAAGTTTAAAGATATCTGCATTTTGTCACTAGACAAACGGTCTAAGTCTAAATTATTAGGAATTTTCTGAGAGATCAATAAGTAATTACGTTTCCTGCGTCTAATTCTCTCAAACGATGAACAATCTCTTGCAGTCTGGCCACTCTTCGAGGAGCAGTGTGATTTCCATAACCCGATCTTCTAAATAATCCAAATATGGAGAATTAAAGGGGCCAAAACATCCGTAGTTTTTTGGTTATAAGGATTTCAATTTTAAATATTGAGATTTTTGACAGGGATTGCTCAGATTTTCTTCGGCCTTCACTCTTTATATAAAATCAGCGTGTAGTTCTGGAATATTACCAGCAAAATTTGGTATGTTGCTAATTCCATCCTAAAATTCCTACTTTGCTTATTCTAGCCAAAAATAATACACAGATAAGTTTTGTTGCAGTGCAACATAATAGTCAGGCGATTTCTCTATCCATCGGAATCATTTATTTCCCCGGAGGTCTGAGAGCTCGCCAAAGAGTACTGGATCGTAGTTCTTTTCTATGCACTATCCAGCCAAGGGTTTTCTATTTAGGATAGCGACTTTCGGCGGCATAAGGTGATGGTGCCATAGTTGGATCTGAGTTGTATTCCACAACAAGAAAATCCATCTTTTAGCACCACAAGTTAGTACCACTTATAGTTTGTGGTGTAAATGTGGTGGTATTGGCACCACTTATATTTATGTGGTGTGAAAGTGGTGTTATTAGCACCATTTATATTTTGTGGTGTTAAAGTGATGGTATTAGCACCACTTATATTTTGTGGTGTTGATATGGTGTTGTATTAGTTAATATTATTGGAAATTGAGTTTTACCATTATGATAAATGCCAAGTTGGCAAGTACCATAAAGTGGTGCTAAACCATTATTTTCCACATGGATATGTACACGTAGGATTTAATTATGTGGATGTGCACCATAAACAAATTCACAAATAATTATTTTGAAAATAGCTCAATTCAATATTTATTTATTTTTTAATCAATTAAAAAAAATGATTAAAGATTAATTTATGGGTTTTTGCACCAAACTTACATGAAGTTCAAATATTTATATTTAGAATATTTAAGCAAATAAATTCACATGATTCATTTATAAGGTTTACACCACAAGCACAACAAGTTCAAAAAATATATCTGGAAAATAGCTCAATTCATTTATTTATGTTTTATATTATTTAAACATATAAATGCAATTGACAAATAAATAGAAACAACTATTTTTAATTTATTACTATTATAAAGTAGTAATAAAATTATTTGAATTTGAATTTAATTATTCATTGGAGATATTTTTATCTTCTTAATTTTTTTATGGAAATTGGTATTATTATTAGGTTTTTAACACAAGACATGGGTCTTAGATCCATCTATAAGATCAATGGAGAAAACCTCTAGCTAAGGTCCTAAAAGAAGCTTTTAAGAATTTAGGACCAAAAAAGACACCACAAAGGTCTCCACACATATTCCTAAGAGTATTCTTAGCCTCTAAGTATGGGCATTCACACTATTATAAGTTTCTAATCACCAAGGATAGGTCCAATGGCCCTCAACATTGTTGAACGAGCAATCATAGGCCTTAGCCTAAATGAATCCTAAGCATAAAGAAATGCCATGTTGTCAAGTACCATATAGTGGGGCTAAGCTCATATTTGTCACATGGACATGTACAAAAAGGATTTAATTATGATGATTTGCACCATAAACACAACATCACAAATAATTATTTTGTAATAACTTAATTCAATTTTTTTCATTCAAATAAATGCCCATGATTAATTTATAAGGTTTTAAACCACAATCACGGCATATTCAATTATTTGTTTTTATCACTATTTAAACCAACAAGCTGGCATGATTCATTTATGAAGTGTTGCACCACAAACACAAAAAGTTCACAAATAATTGTTTTCTAAATAGCTCACATCTACTATTAATTTTCAATATTATTCAAGCAAATAAATACCCATGATTCTTAAATTTGACAAATAATTAATACAACCATTTTTAATTTATTACTATTATAAAATATTAATAAAAATGATTTGAATTGAGATTTCATTATTTGATAGGGTATATTTTTATTGATATTATTAAATTTTTTAATGGATATTAATATCATTACTAGGCTTTGTGTAGAAGGCATGGGTCTCAAATCCTTGGAGATGTTCGAGGGAGGAAACCTCTTCCTTGGGCCCTAAATGAATCTTTTAGGAATCTAGTACCAAGAAATGGTCAACACACATATATTCCTAAGAATATTCTTAACATTTATGTGTGGATATTGATTGCATTATAAGATTTTGAGCACTAGTGACAGGTCTATTGGCACTTTACCTAGTTAATAGAAGAAACCTAGGCCTTAGCCTAAATTAAACTTCTAGGCATGTAGTGATAATAATTATTTCTCACACTAACACAAATGATTTTTTGAGAAGATCTATGGCCTTATAATAGGGATAATGGGGGGAGTTGGAGGAGCTAAAACTAGGTATAAATCTTTAGGGCATAAAGATGATTAAGCAAGGAACCCCATGCCTTGGACCTTAGAGGAAACCTCTAGGCATATAAAATTAACAAGTATACCTTGAAACACCACATAAGGCCTCCTAAGGGTATCCTTGGCTTGATATTGAGGGTATTAATGTAAGTAAGAGGTTGTATTTAAGCACTATATATATGGGTGTTTAGGCCCTTGACATGTTTGAGAGAGGAAACCTAGGCCTTATTCCCTAGTAAAATATTTTGTGCATCCAAGGAAAAATACAACTGCTCAAAGCACTACACATGCCATATTGGGGTTATTATTTACCTCTAAGTAAAGAAATCAACACCATTATGAGTTTTTTGCTAGTATGCACGAGTCTTGGAGTTTTGTATAATGTCATAGGAGGAAACTTGGGCCTTAAACCCTAAGGGAAGCTTTAAACCACACCCATAAACTCCAAACACTATCCTCGGCATCTGAGCATTCATATAAGTGACACTAGGTATGCAAAACTTAGACATAGTCATGAGAGGAATTACTGGAACTAGGCCCTAAAGGACGGTTTTAGGCATATTGGGCTAATAGCAATGACTCAAACTATCACTTAGCAGATCATGCAATGTATAACATATCATTATTCTCCAAGTGGGATATCGATGGAAATATGTGGTTTTGCATACTAGCGATGGGTCTGAGTAAATAGTCGGGGAAAAAATTGAAAGAATTATACCCTAACATAATATTATTGAGGTAATGGGAAATGATCAACACCATGAACCATAACATACACCATTTAAAGTTGATATTTGACATAATAGTTGGATATGAGCATAATCAAGAGTTTTTTCATAGAGGGATGGATCTCAAGTCCTTTATTGGAGTCATAAAAGTAAATCAAGAGCCTTCGTAATGATATTACATAGAAGATGACCATGGCTTTATCCCTAAAGAAACCATTAAGGAATCCAAATCCATTGAGACGCTATGTATCTAGGTCTTATGGCCTTTTATCCTTAGATAAGATCAATGGAAGAGACCTAAATATCGACTACTAAACGAATCTTCTAGCCATCCAGGGATAAGAAGGTTTTCTCCAATAAAAACACATGGTTAGTGGAGGATACCTTAACCTTTGCCCCTAAAGGAGGCTTGTAACTATCTAGGGGTAAGAAGTTTTCCTCCACCAACCATACACAACCTCCTATTTGTATAATTGGCCTATGATTGCGGATGTTGTTATAGTTAGGCGATGTTAAGTAGCATGCACATGTCTTAAGCCCTTGGGAATTATGTTCCATGGAAGAAGACCATGTTTTTTCCCCTAAGTAAATCATTGATGCATCTAGATCCATGAATACTACCTAAAAGCAGCATTGATTACTTTAGAGGGGTATCTATGGCACTATGTATCTATGTATTGTGGCCTTGGGGACTTACACATTGTTAGTGGAGGAGACCTAAATCTCGAGCTCTAAATGATTCTTCCATCCATCTAAGGCTAAGAAGATTGCCTCCAATAAAGGCACATGTCCTCTTGAGGGTATCATTGGCCTATGATTGATTATGTCATTGGAATTAGGTGGTTTTGAGTAGTCTCTACATGTCTCAGGGACTTGGGAATGATGTTATAGGGAAAACAACCATGCCTTTGGCCTTAAAGAAACAATTGGGGCATCTAGAGTGATGAACAATGCCTAGAGAACCATGCATGACCTTGCATGGATATACATGCCACATTTCTTGGGGCCTTGGGGACTTGGACATGGTCAAGGGAGGATACTTGAACCTCTAGACATAAAGGAATCTTATAGCCATCCAAGGCTAAGAAGATCGCCTCAACCAACCACACATGACTTCTTGAGGGTATCATTGTCATATGATTGAGGATATTAACACCATTATGTGCTTTTAAGAAGTATGTAGGTGTCTTAGGACCTCAGGAATGATGCTATAGAGAAGAATACCATGCCTTTGGCCCTAAATAGACCACTAAGCAATCTAAAGCCTTGAAAAATGCCTCAAAGCACCATGCATGACTTTGCAAGGGCATCCATTGAGCTTTCTATCTAGGTCTTAGGGACTTGAGCTCTTGGACATGGTGAGTGGATGACAATTCCAGTAGGTGGGTTTGAAAATATGTATGTGGGTTTGAAAATATGTATGTGTCTCAATGCCTTGGGAATGGCATACTAGGGTAAAGACCATCCATTTGGCCCTAAATAAACCATTAAGGCATCCAAAACTATGAACAATGCCTTAAAGTACCATGCACAACTTTGTAAGGGTATCCATGGCACTCTGTATCCAAGTCTTGGGAACTTGGGGTATTGGAAATGGTCATGGGAGGAGGCATGAAGCTCAAGCTCTAATGGAATCTTCTAGCCATCTAGAGATAAGAAGGTTCTATCCACCAACAACACATCGTCTTTCAAGGTTCAGTGGCCTATGATTGAGGATGTTAGTGACATTAGGGTGTTTTGAGGTGTATGTACATGTATCAGGGTGTTTGAGAATGAAGTTGTAGGGAGGAACAACATGATTTTATCCCTAAAGAAATCATTGAGGGTTCCACAGCCATGAATAATGCCTCGAAGAACCACACATGAATTTGTAGGGATATCCATGGCATTATGTATCTAGGTCTTGTGGCCATAGGGAATTTGAAAGAAGGGCCCTAAAGGAAGCTTCTAGCCATTCGTTTGAAAGAAGGATGCCCTCACCAACCATAGATGGCCTCTTGAGGGTATCATTGGTCTATTATTAGTGATTTTAATGCCAATAGTTGGTTTTGAGCATTAGACACATTTCTTAGGGCCTTGGGAATGACAGTCTATAGAAGAGGACCATGCTTTTGTCCCTAAAGAAACCATTTAGGCATACAAAGCCATAAGTAATGCCAGAAAGCACCCCACATGGCAATCTAATGTTAAGGAGGTGGTATCCACCAACCACACATGGACACTTGAGTGTATTATTAGCCTATGATTTATGATGTTGGTGAAAACAAGCTGTTTTGAGTAGTATATAGTGTGTTAGGGCATTGGGAATGATGTTCTAGGGAAGAAGACCATGCCTTTGGCCCTCATTGGAGGAGACTTGAACCTCCGGATCTAAAATAATCTTGTAGCCATCTAGGGTTAAGTAGGTTGCCTCCACCAACCACACATGGAATCACGGTATCATTGGCCAATAACCCCCTACTTCCCTAACCACTCCCCCTCTGTCTCTCCATATGATGGGGAAAACACACGATTCAAAACAAGCTGAGGGGTTAGGTGGCTCTTTGCACATGTTACAAGGGTCCCTACTCCAAAAATTTAAGAGCTACAATAAATACACCATTTCTATTTGAATCTTTCATACATGCATATGCACATAGATATATATAAGGACATGTTCACATATTTTAGTACACTATCAAACCACTTAAAAGTTCATAAATATTCTAATTTGTTAAATAGAACTTCATTATATTTCTTATTCCTAAAAAATAAATTACTTCAACTTACACAAAAATTTAAAGAAATTGAAATTTTATTAACTCAAAAGAACCAAATAAGGTTGCCTTCCATATAATAGAAATCCAAAAATGTTTACAACACAAAACTCTCATCGGATTGAGACATTTTGATTGTTAAACCTAATGAACGCATAAATAACTTTACATTTTTACCCAAAATGCAATTAATTTCACCATAGTTAACTTAAAATTTTTCTATCCAATAATCAATTTTTAGGGCATTTATTATTTTAAATCTTGTACATAGGAGTGATAAGTACATTTATTAAATTTTCTACTGTGTTTTTCATTAAAAAATGAGAACCTTAATTTACAATTTAAAAAGGTAGATAAATGTTTCAAATTAAAAATTAAACATATATTTATTTTAATTGGAGCAATTTAATTTATTCATGGAGTATTCTTCCCATTAAAGTCAAATTCCAAATAAATAACCTACCAAAAAAAATATTTCATATTTACATTTGTCCATTTTAATTGAATCTACAACTCTAATAATTAAAAATTAAAAATTTTAAATTAAACTCTATGCTAGTAGTTTAAATGTGGCGTTGCCTTGGAATTGACATGACCGTAAGAACCTCAATGCTTCTCTTATTGCGTTAATAGTTTGGAGGTTCACTTTGGGTTATTTCCAGCCATATTGGATGTCATAATAATTGACGGTTTTTATGAAGTCAAACTAGTTGAGGATGAACAAGCGAAAGACGAACTCAAACTTGAAGAGCTGGACAGGGTTGAACTTGGCGGGAAACTTGAAGGTACGCCAGGAGATCTCTTCTTCCTCCACAAGTTCCACAACTGAACAAGTTTTAATGTGGACGGCTTCCGGAGCTAGGGTTTCGTGTAGTGAGAACCATTCGAAAGTACTGCAGGTTTTATTCATGGCGTAACCTGTTAAATCAATTTACAGTTTTTATTCTTGGTAGTGAATAATTTTCATTTATTTTTTGTGTTCGAATTTGATGGAATGGGTATGGTCCTAATCTCTGCTTCATAAATTGTTTTCTTATAATTAAGTAAAGTAAATTTCTCATTTTAGGGTTTTTTCCGAACTAGGTTAAATTAAATTGGGGTTTAGTGTGTTTTATTATTAACTTTTCATGTTCAATTAGGATTTTTACAGAACGACGGTGAAGATGGGTTCCATTTTAGAGTTTTAGTGTTTTTTTTCCAAATAGGATAAATAAAATGGGGGTTTCTAGTGTGTTTTATTATTAATTTTTCAGATTCAATTAGGATTTTTACAGAACGGCTGTGAAGATCGGTTTCATCTCAGCCATCTTCTTCGTGGGTTTCAAAAAGAGTGGGGAGGGTTTCATCTCAGTTATCTTCTTCGTGTTTCTGGGTTTTCTCATCTTCTTCGCATTTCTGGGTTTTCTCAGCAGGTTACATAGAGAGGCCGGAGCTTTGTGCTTAGTTCATTCGATTTTAAGAGGTCATAGGTTCGATTCTTCATGGTGATTTCCCTGGATATGTACAACATTCATCGAATATGAAGATATGGTCTTCATTTCTCTAATCTTCGAAATATTTGATGCTTGTTCCACAAAGAAAGGAGCAACGCAGTACTTGTTCAGAGCTCTTAACCATGTAAGTTTATAACTGTTTTTTTGGCCAATGATAAAAAACTATATGTAACCTTTGTTAATGCAAACACTCTCTGCATAAGTTATGTAGAAGTAAATCTTTGCTAAATGCCAAATGGTGGTTATTAATGTTTGTCAAAGGACATGTGTTATTTTATGCAAATGGATTATGCTTTACTTTTGCAAATGTATCAATGAGATGCAATTTATAATACCGAAAGTAAGGGTATGCTCTGTCGCCATGTCCTGATGCCATGTGTACGAATGAGTTTTGAACTGTGTTCTATGGTTCTCCTTAAGCTACATTATGTGTATTTCCATAAATGTGAAAAAAAATTACTCAAATATTACCATGGAAGGTGGGCTGTATTTTATTTTTTATTTTTTATGAGCCATTCTATTTGCCAATTCACGGCCTACAGTACCAGCAAGATAACTGAGACTCGAAGACCTTCTTGAGAGGCGTGAGCTGCGCAATGAAATTATAAAACCCTTAGGTCTGTGCTTGCTGCAAAAGATTATGGTGCAATTTAAAGTTTAAACTACTTACCTGTGCTAATTGCTGCAAAAAATTATGGTGCAATTTAAAGTTTAAATTACTTACCTGTGCTTGCTGCAAAGGATTGTGGTGCAATTTAAAGTTTAAACTACTCTTAATTCTCATTTCAAAACTGTTACAATGAACATACCTGGAACTTGGAAGTGTGCGCCCTCATATGTCACTAGAAGATCTCATAGGCAGAGGAGGAAACAGAGGCATAGGCAGAGGAGTCCATTTGGATCTTTGCTTTCATGCAGGGTTCAGGTCTTGCAGTGGATGGAAATAAAAAAAAATTGGTTCTCCGATGTGTTTCTGGTACATATGTCGTGGGCTTGCATCGTTTCCTTTCATCACAATTGAGCAATTCGGGTTGTAACGCCCCATATTCCGACCAGACAGGTTAATCCGTGACACATATTGAACTTTATTTTCTTATTATCTGTTGGACTTAACTAGACTGGGTAAACTATACTTATGACACGATACACTTGATTATATGTTGCTACCATGTGTATGTCGTTACTATGTTATGTTGTCACTATGAATATGATGTTATGATATTATGATCTTACTATGTTCATGCAGTTAATAGGTTATGGTTGTCATGAGATTCATTTCTTTTATAATGACGATATGTATGTTTTAACGTTTTCATTAATGGAATGTGAAATATATGATGTTATACGTGGATGCCATCCTATGATGAATTTGATTGAATTGTTATATGTCATGCATACCTGTGATGAGCTAAAATTGTGGCGTGAAATAAAACGATGTTGATGATATAGATCAATTGGCGATCGAATGGAAATGCTTGTTATAAAATGTGTATTTTGCGAAATACTAACCTACAGGATACAAGGGCTATGGGATAGCGAGATACTTGATCTAATACATGGGATAAGAACTTTTCCATGCAGTAAAAGCTTAGCAACCAAAATTGATGATACGATGACACAAACCGATAATCTCGATAGCAGCAAAGTATGAGTCGATAAGGGCGTAGGCCCAGTATGTTGAGAGGGATGGATGTGTTTCCCACCCTAGGTTTCCATGATACCCGAGGTCGTGGGAGGGCCGTGCTGAGACACGCTCCCCATGTTGTTGTGATGACGATGGTCGGATGCCTGCTAGGGGAGGATAGGTCCGCTGTTCAGCCGACGCTATCGCTCTCAGGTTCTATGTGGTCAGGTCGGTGAGTCCGACATCCACTTTTGTACTAGCAGAGGAAGGATAGGGAGGATGGAGGACGTAGGTTATGATGGGAGGATATGTTAGTTAGTACTGTTGAGGGTTGGATATTCCTTGATCTTTAGTTAGTGGGAGTAGATACCCTTCCTGTACTTGATTGATTAAACTAATGTAAACATAAAGACAATGATGTTAAATCGTAAAGGGTTAACTGTTAAATAACCGAGGATGTTAAAGTAATTATACGATATATTATGCTTGCTCTTCTGCATGGGGATAAATACTATTATTGGTTAGCAGGTATGCATAGGCGGAATGGGGTTTGTTTATAGTACACATCCGACATGTGCATACACTGGCCATGCATGCACACCTTGTACGTGTACAATATTACTGGTGTATAACATACTTGTCATGCTTGAATAGTAGTATAAATGTCATAGATAACTCAATTAAGGATACATCAATCAACTTAGGTAATGAATGGTTAGGTTGTTAATGTGTAAATAAGTGAATTAGTAATTATATGAAAACATTGTAATAATAAATTAAGTCAAGTGTCATCAGTTAACATTGTCATAGGAGAACTGTTGTGAATAGGGTAATGTTAGTGTCTAATTAATTAGTAAAATTGTTTAAGCCCTCACAAGTGCTTTGTTTATAAGAACAAGGATGCTATATTGATGATAGGGTACTCATGTGATAAACAAATAATTAAGAATACTATGATTAATTCACCTGTTATTATTGTTAAATGGTGATTTAATTATTATTATTAATTAATAAATGGTGATTTAATTATTATTATTAATTAATAAATGGTGATTTAATTGTTATTATTACTTAATTAATAATATTCCAGCAACATTTATATCCCTATCGTAACAATTGCAATATAAGTAAGATTTAAAATATTGAGTTATAAATTAATATTGTGTGATTATTTCCATTTCAAAAATTAGCCATAATAGGATAATCATTCTTGAATGGATGTGATGTGAAGGAATAGGTACTAAATATTATTTATTTATTCAGTATGAGTCTTAAAGTTAAAAGTTACATGATAAGTTATCTTGTCGGATTGGTAAAACCATTAGGACATGCCTTGTCCCAAACTGAAAAGTCAAACTAGAACATATATTATTGTATTATTTTATTCAAAAAACATTAAGTGCAAATATGGTGAATAAGTGGAGAATTATTAAAATAGATCTCGAATAGAGAACCCATAGGTAATACCTCCTACCATAATAAATACTTACCATCGAATAATTAAAGTACAATAAGTTTACTGTAAGTGCATTAATTGTCGGTGCATTAAGTGAAGAAATATGTTATTATATTGTAAACTTGTATAAATGTTAAAGTCAGAGGATTTAATGATTGAAGGGCTCGAGAGAGGGAATTTGGGGCGGTGGAGTAAGCCTCAAGTCTTCTCGAGGAAGGAAAAGTATTTAGGGAAGGGTGAAGGGAGAAGAAGGGAGGGTTTTTTTTTTGGAAAGAGAACGGTGATTTTGGAGCTGAAGCTGAGGAAGGGGTGAAACTCCAACTCCAAGGAGGAGGTGGAAAAATCATAGGGAAAACTGCACCTATGGAAATATAGTAAGGAATGATGCTCTCAGGATTATCGGTTTGTGGGCTCGGGGGCTAGGAAACCCGTCGGTTTCCTAGGGCCAGCATGATAAGAGCTGGTCGGTAGGGTGGTTCATTCAATCGGTTGCTAAGCTTTGAGGACAAAAATCTGGAAGGAAATCTACAGCAAGCTATGAGACAATCTACAAACTTCAAACTTCCGGCAACAGGTATTTTCCTTGTCAATTATTAGTTTCTTATGCTGAAACATACTCTTATACTCTTATGCTGAAATATGTACATGAAATAAGGTTAGGAAATTTTCATTTGAATAGCGATCAATTTAGCAGAAATGTATATGAAATTTCATTTGAACAACATAAAATTTCATTGGAAATTTTCTGAGCATTACACGGGTGATGTCATGATCTGTTAGGAGTTGGAGTAGTATATTCTTCTGACAAAGGGCCTGTGGTTGACACTTTTACTCTGTTACATGGTCCTGGAAGGAGGTATTTGTAACTGCAATTTTGGGATGGCAATCCATGAAATTTAAAACGGCGAGTCTCATAAATATTTTCTTGTCTTCAAAAATTCTTTGTGGTGCAATGTGACGCATTCAAATAGTCTTCAAAAATCCTTTGTGGTGCAATGTGATGCATTCAAATGTGGGAACCATGAAATTTATTTTACCAAATTCATTTTCAAAGTAGTATGCTATGAAAACTGCGGATGCCAATATGTTTAAATGAAGCACAAGCATATGCCGATGCCGATGCTGGTGCTGGTTTATAACTATATTAAAAATATATGCACCTGGGATGGTTTCGGTAGACTCCGAGTACACCACAGCCTAAAGAACTTCAAGTATGTATTTATCAATGGTATGGACTTTTTACTTTTCTATATGCTTCCAATTAGACATGGTTAAATAGGTGTTGTATGTATTTAATTAGACATGGTTAAATAGGTGTTGTATGTATTTTGAATTTTGTTGGGAAATTCTCTTTTTATATTTATATTTTAAAATTTGAGGTGGAGTACCGATTAAACAAAATATCATAGATTTATAATTTTTAATGTATTTGAAATTTTGAGTGAGATTAGGAGACCTCAAAACTGCTTGGGCAGGGTGCAAACAATAGAAGAATCATGATCCAATTGAAATTAATTGGAAACATGGTGAATTATTACCAGGAAGTTAGGAACTGTTTATTTTTGTCTGCTGCTTAGCTAGTTTAAATTGTTGAGTAGGGTAGGTTTATGCAGAATGTATTAAGATTGGATTCTACCACTATGCTTTCTTGGTAATTCCACCATGCTCTTGGATTTTTGGGATTTCTAAATCAACCCCAAAACCTCCAAATTTTCTTATGAGAACCATGAAATTTATTTACCAGACTTGGGAAAGGTAGCACACAAGTATATTTCGCATAAACATTATCCAACAATGAAAAATGGGTATGCCTATACAAACATACGCTGGTGCTGCTTTATAATGATATAAAAAACAAATGCACAACCAGCATATGGAGAATTCTACACAACAATCACAATATTTATAGAGAATTATAGGGCAGCATAAGCTTAAAAGAATATTACATAGAAGTAGTAATGTCTTTTAGCTGTTTTAAATCTAATAAATACAAAAAAGCATACCTAAGAAAAATCTTGAAAATCCACTGCAGGGGAACTTGTGTAAATACCATGTCAACTAACTGAGTCAAGGCAAAGAAAAAACAACCATGGATTCACTTGCTTCTTTCGCAAGCTGTGACGAATTAAGAACTACCATAGGCGTGGCTCCAGTGCGAATGGAATAAACAGGTCCATATTTCCTGGCCCATTGAGTGAATGTATGGTTGGGTTTCTTTTCCCTAAGCTGCAGCAAGTTTCCAACGATAGGAAAGCAAGGCACAACTGCATCTGCATTCAATGTTTCAGTATCAGAATCTCAGTAACAAGATTAAAGACAATCAGTCTAGAAGTAAAAAAATATAGAAATCAGATACCCGGTGGGTATGTTTTTGATGGCCATCTATTGATCCATAGCAGCCTCCCAATACAAATGGATACTGCAGCCATGAGAAAATCCCTTAACACGACTTCAATGCCTTCCATCCTTCTAAACAGTACTTCTAAGCGCCCAAAATTTAATCGCTCCTTTCAAGTCTTGAAGCATCAAATTTATACAGAATAGATCCATCCTCATACTGAGCTATGATATTGCTGTGTGAGAATGGATTTAATCGGTAAATTCTATGCTATACATATATAGGGTACTCAGATGGATAGAAGAAGAAAAAGAATACCGCTTACACAACTGCAGTCAAGAGATTTTGCATTATATCGTCCTCGACATGAGTGGTAATTACCTCATTTTTAGTGGTTCTGTTACAGTAATGCAGTTCTAGCTTTATTTTGTATATTGTAATCTCCACCAGCATCAGTATATATTGTATTGTATATTGCTTTATTTGTATATTGTAACAATCATGGATATATATTCGTATCCAGGTGTTACTAGCATAGACACGAGCAGAATCAGCATGCTTTAAGAGCTCAAAAAGACACTGCAAAACCGAGAACTTGAGGTATGGTCGGTTTAAGGTAATTCCATTAGTATATATATCTCATTATTTTTATTTGAATAATGATATCTAGTTATTGTTTTATGTTAGCTTGTATTCGCCAATCCTGGAACTGAGCTGATGGAGAAACTACAGAAGTCAAAGCTTAAAGAACTCGTTGATAGTAGATACAAAATGGCTGTTTCTCACAGTGGGCAAGGCCATGAATGTCTGTAGCTCCCTCCTCCATGATCGAGAATTCAACTTGACAACAATCAAACGAGGTGTCGACGGCGGAGAAGCTGGGCGCAATGGATTATCGATCCACGACAGTCAAACCAATGTTGAATAGATTGCCATTGGCCTGTTAGTGAAGTCTGCTCGTGTTATTTAGGCACGTCGTCATTTCCATGACAATCTCTCCCGATTTCCAGGAACCTACCACTTGTTGGCAATCGAGTCTATCGGGTAGAACGAATAAAATAATCCCAATTATCTTCAAAACATTAAATTTTTGTGGAGTTGTTGATAGAAAATTTGAAGTATCCATATTGATCGTAAAAATGATAATTATACCTGATATAATTTTTGTGGAGTTGTTGATAGAAAATTTGAAGTATCCATATTCATTATAAAAATGATAATTCTAAAATATTTGGTATTTGATTACATGTTTTAATTAGTATAAGTGAAAACATGATATGTAATTATTCAAATTCCAAAATTCATAATTCACATTAATATCATTCCAAATATATATATATATATATATATATAATTGATGTGATTTATATATTTTTTTGCACTATTTAGTATTTTATGGTGCTTTGCACCACTTTTTATTTTATGGTGCTTTGCACCATATACAAGTTTGTGTATATTAAATAATATTAATAATAATAATTTCCATGTTTTGCACCACATCCACCTAGGATTGGTTTTGGTGCTTTCCACCACAAAATTTGGATCCACCTAGAATTGGTTTTGGTGCTTTGCACCATATACCATGGAATGCCACATAATCATTTAACACCAAAATCAACTTTTTTATAAACACCACTTTTGCACCATAAATCTTAGCACCACTTGCGTATCCCCACATTATCACCAGTTTTGCACCACTATTTGAAAATTGAGGATTTCCCAAATCCTTTACAAATAGTGGTGTTAATGTGAGGCTAAAATGCCTTTTTTCTTGTAGTGTTCTACGAACATGACCGGAGCTTCTTGGAGTAATTGATGGCTAGACAACTCTATTTTT
The DNA here is from genome assembly GCA_027924585.1 of Larix kaempferi. NCBI lineage: Eukaryota > Viridiplantae > Streptophyta > Pinopsida > Pinales > Pinaceae > Larix > Larix kaempferi. The sequence continues at coordinate 705,999 of BSBM01000769.1, read as the reverse complement.
GGTGAGAGGCAAAAACATATTGACGAGAACCATGTACATGTTGTTGTCGACTGATCATTAAAACTATCACTATACTTTTGGGCGGGCGCACGAAGATGGTCCCCATTTTCATTGCAATAGGAGCGTGCTAGCCGAAAAAAAAATGGCGCGTACGCACCTAAGGCAGTGCGCACGTGCCTCTAGATTCGGTACTGAATCGAGGCGCGTGCGCATTGATGCGCTTGCGCGTGGTTGGCACGTGCGTGCAATGGTGGTGCGCACGCGCCTCTGTTAAAAACAAAACAGAGCACAATTTCCTCATTGTTCCATTTGGCCGAGTGCGTCCTCCTCCTCCGCATGCACGTCGATTCAACCACCAAAGGAGGCCAAATCGACTCCAAAACCACCCAACAACACCCACAAACTCATCAACACTTCGATTAATAGGTAAATATCACTTTTTTTTCATTTTATTCATTATTTGTGTCAATGTTTTGATTTTTTTTGTTTATTTAATTGTAAATAATTTCCAAATTTTGAAAACAATGAACCAATTTTCTATTGCAGATTGTAAACTGATACTATGAGTGAACAAGATGTTAACCCCGAGTCCGGTGGAACACAAGAAAACCCAAACCTTGGACCCAATGCCAAAGAAAACTGTGAACACAATCCAAATGCCGAACAAAACCAAAACCCCCAACCCAATTTTGAACAAGATGACCTTAACCATTATGTAAATGAAATGCGAGTGCACACTCGCGAACTTAGAAACTCGGGGGAACCATCTCGATTGTCTCTTGCCACGTCAATTGAGAACTCAATTGACTCCCTCATCCATGCACACCAACAATTGACCGGCATGACTCAATTTAGAGCTAGGATGCAGGAGTACTAATCCACGGGCATCTCCAAGGAAGCAATAAAAGATTTGAATATTACAAAAGCCCAATTATATAGTATGTTCACCGATCCGAAAACAAACCAACCACCGAACATTACAAAGCCACGTGTCTGCATGGATTCGTGTCATTACCAACCATGGAGGGACAATTGGATGCGAAGGTGGTTCATGGTGTACGATAAACCTCCCTGCAATAATAGGGAGGTTCTAAAGTACTTCCTTCGCCAACTGTGGGTTGAGTTTTGCCTTGGTTTACATGTCAACTATTTTGACATAACCGAGTTCAAGGGTGTTGGGCGTGGCTCTGCCCAAGATCGACCTGCTGCTAGGAGGAACCCACTGAGAGGGCCACCAGCTCTAAGGCGCGACCCCAACCCCTCTCCCCAGCCACCTCAGCTGCCCCATAATCTTGATCAGATCAAGGTGGCAATGAGGAATGTTGCACGTGCACTCCTCAGACACACCTCCTTTGTAGCAGCAACTACAGTGGAGAGGTTAATTGACCTTGATAGAGATCCAGGTGCAAGGACTTCATGACAGGGCCAGGATATACTCGTGACCGGTGTTAGCTATGCTGGGAATTTCAGTTCGATGGGGTAAATTCCACATCTTTGTCCCCATTGCGGGCACACTTTTCCTAGCCTGATCGAGGGCTGTTATATGGATCAGGTCAGCAATTTTTTTAATGTGTTTTCAATCATCACTTGATAACTTGTAAAGTATTTTAAAGTATTTTTGTTTGACTTAAACTATTATTTCAATGTACAATTATTCAGAGCTGATACACCAAGATGGGAGAACATAGGATCTCCCAACCTAGATGCAACAATGGCAACTGCAACTGAAATTGCGGCACCCCACACCAAGGTATTTTCAGTACCTGACATAATATTGTTATTACATATGTCATTTATATTTATGGCATACACGTTGATAGTTTGTACAATGTTTTTGAATATCTCGATTGCCTAGATAATGACTTGTTTAACATGTTCATAACATGCATGCATTTTGTTGTCCACGGGTGTTTCGTGACTACAGTGATCAACCACCCCCGCCAGGGATTGGCACATCACCATATACACAATTACAATTTGTAGTTATGAGCATGCTTTTAATTTGATTTCTTACGACTTACTATGGTTTAATTTATTGTTTGTTTACTAAATTGTGATATTACAAATGTATATGCAGGTGCCACCAGCAGCTACGTCTCCCCATTTTAGTCCTATGTATCCACCCTCTCCCATGAGTACCCCCCTCGCTTCCATCTAGACCCCTCCCTAAGTCCACCCCCTCCCTTCCATCCAACCCCCCTTCTCCGTCCATACTCCCCCTCCATCCATCCTCCCCCACTCGCCCCCCCCCCCCATCCATACATCCTCCCCAATTTATCCACGCCCCCATGTCTATCCATCCTCCCCATTCGTCCATGCCCCCCCTTCCTTCCACCTTCCCCTCTTCGTCCACAACCTCTCATTCGTCCATACTCCTCCCTCCATGCAGGACTGCCCTCCCATGCACCATCCCTCAAAATCTCCCCTAGCCCTTTTCGTTCGATACCCTCTATCGTACAACCGACAGGGGTTCATCGTCCACGACATCCTCCTCCACCCCATACCACCGTGTCTTCTCCCACCATGTCATCCCCACTTACCGCCACTATTGTGGCATCTACTCTTCCAGTATCCTCATCAATATCTCCAGTGGTTGCACCTATAGTGGCTGCCACTACATTTGCGCCCCCTCCCCATCACTGCATCGGAGTTGGTTGTCTGGCCATCTGCTCCACCTACTATCCTAGAAGCCCAGCCATGTCCATTGTCGAAGGTGTTCATGGAGAGACTCAAGCTAATTTATGAAAATATTTTGATGCATTAACAAAAATTAATTTAAGCAATTATTACTTTTCAATGAAATGATTGTTGTAAATGTTGTAGGCTGGAATTGTTGAGAGGCTCCGCAGATCTAGGACACCTGTCCAATGTTTCCCACTCACGTCATAGGTGATTTATTTAAGATTCAAATTCTACATTTGTTTTATAAATGTGGTAAATGTTGCAAATGTTTGAAAATGACGATATCTTATATCATTTGTTCCAGAGCCCGGAGAGACGGTCTACTCCTAGACGGAACAAGACTTGAGGCACCGGTAGCTCGAAGAGTAGGAAGATCGACTTTGGATCTGCGCCTAGGAGTGACGGCAGTGGTCACAATGCTTGACACACCATGTGTTATGTGCATTAGCCACGATGTGGCACTTTTGTGCACCTGTTTTGATGTGCTTTGTATCTACGGCACGAGTTGCTATGTATTTTGTATCTATGGCATGAGTTGTCGCATTTTGTGTAGGGCACGAGTTGCCATTGTACGTACATTGGGAACCATGTTCCACTATTTGCCAAAAATTGTATATGTTTGGATGAGTTTTGTAGCCTCAATGTACATGGATTTTCAGTTATGTGATTTATATATCTCGTTGTCTAATGTGGTTATCTCATGTTGCGTGTATCATGATGTGATGTTGTGTAAATTTGGGTTTTACGTAGATCTTCGAAGAGAAGTTGGATATCATAGTTCTTCTTGGTTTATCTTTCCACATATAAAAGCTTCTAATGGTATCTATGTTAAGAAAACATTGTAAACATAGGCTAACTCAAACAAAATCATGTGTGAGAATTAATCTAAAAACAAACAGAATAAATGGATGGACAAATCACACCTCATGGCACATAAGATATATATTGGGAACTTGAGTACTAAAAAAAGAATACTTAAAAATAGAAAATGTCCATTGTCGTCAAAAGGTTAAAATGAGATCCAAAATGATTTTTAATAGCTCTACATAATGAGATCCAAAATGTCCATACTCTACATAATGAAATGTCGTCACTAGTATTTATTTTGACCATTTTGTCCACTTAAGATAATGCAACAAATTAATAACCAAGTTATGGAATCATTTCTGAATCAATTGTCACCATATAAATAGGACAACCTTGAGCACGATGTATAGCTAGCTCATTAATTCTCACTCACGGATATAGCCACCTTTGATTTGATGACCATCACATCCACTACCATTTACAATTAGGACTTCCTTAATTTATCATTATGTGATAGCAATATAATTTTATGTAGACACGTTGACTTAAATACATGTATAGTTGACATTACAATAAATGACTACTATGAGGTGTATTTTTGAGGCTATATCCACCTCAACACACCAACTTGTTACCCCAATACCCCAAATGCTGTCGAATTTTGTCTAGAAGGGATAGAGGGGTATTAGGACATCATAATTCATCTATTGGACACTCAGACACTTGTTAAATACATTTAGGACAAGTGCATTACATCAATGGAGTCACAAATACACCCTCATCAAGTTGCATGCATCCATTAGTGCATCATCAACATTAGAACATGTAAGCATTACTACATGTTGGAGTAAGCTTTACTAATGTTATGATAATATTAGGTTTTCCATCCATTGAGAAGGTTGCCATAGGTGTGCATATCCACCATATAAAAATCTTCATGGTATAACCAATTTCAAACCATTACGTTTCTAAATTAGGTATCCGATGCTAGGTACAACGGTTTTCTAGTTGTATGCACCCTTGCTATATAGATGAGAAACTATGCATATATGTGTATAGTGATTTGGATTCAAATGTATGCACATGAATATATATGTACAATGAAAATGATTTAATATTTACATGTATTATAATTTAGGGCTAGATCTTAGGCTACATAATAGGGTTTCATTGTGATTAGAATACAAACTAGGGTTTTTAGGCTAGGCTCTCATGTTTCTAGGCTAGGATCCAAGCTCTAGAATCACCATCTTAATGTTTAATTCCACTATCAAGACATCATTCTCACCAATACCATGCCCACTACTACAATCACCATCAAGCCTCTCAATCCCACTTTGAGACCTACCTACCACTTCTCTCATTTGGTATGAGAGAAGTTTCTTTAGACCTACCTCACTCGTGACTCATTTCAATGCTTGAGTTTTTGGAGGCCGACCTCCCACCCCAAGGAGGGAAACATCAAAATGTGCAAATCTCCAATTACAATATTCTTCACATGCATCCTATTACATTGCTTCTACTCCTTTATATAGTTTATAGTGAAGGGACTTTCTAGGAGGTAGAACCTTCTAGTAAATCTTCTTACAATAGTTTATATTTTCATTTGGTTTCTATTTTCATTTGTTCTTCCTGCATCTGTCTTTCTCTTGCATATTTCCCAACTTCTCTCCACTGCATTTGATTAATTGTTGTTTCCATCTTTAGTTGGATTGCTTCTTCTTTTTTTGTTCCATTGGGGATGTCTATTTCAAGGAACATACATTATATTTCATATTATGCCAATATGGTCAACTGGTTCTATAGATCTTGTATCTATTTATTATTTTCCTTCAACTCGTTTTTCATATATTTATAGATTTTGTTCATCATCTGGTGTCCTACTCTCCCAATTTGAATATTTTCATCTCGCAATATTTATGCTTTGAGAATAATTGGATAATCACTAGCTTATATCAACACTTGTGGTTTGTCTGATACAATTGGGACAACCATAATGGTAGTAAGTACCCTGTTTTATGGGTTGTATGATAGTTATGTGTTTGTTATGTCTTATCTTCCATGTCCTTTCCTTCTACTATGATTTTAATATTGATATTAATGTGTTCTTCATTTACTTCTATCTGCATCTTTTGTAATATTTTCCTTCATTTTCCAAGGAATTCCAATCGTTCCTCTATTGGTTTTGGTTCCTTTTTAGCCAACATTGGTATAACCTATTAGTAATTGTTATTGTTGTTCTATCCTTACTAACTCTATTCCTTTTGTAGGTTGAAATTACTTCTATGTTAAATGAGTAATTTTAACTTAATTTTGTAACTTACTTTAGTATTGGTGGGTTGATGACCTTGCTTGAACTTTCTTCCTTTGAGTATTGCTTCCCTTGTTGCATTTTTTGGCTTGTTTTCCTGACCTCTTTCTTCCCATTTTTCACCCCTTCCATCTTCATTGCATCTATTGGGTTGGTGTCCTCATTGTACCCTATATTATATTGGTCTTCATCACTAAAATTTCCTTGTTTACTACCTCCTCCACCATCTCTAGTGTCTTCTTTACTCAAGTATACATTTCTTATTCTTCTTTATTGTATTTCCACTTGTTTGGGTTCTGGACATCTGTATTTCATCAACGTCTTCATCATCATCACCATCATCATCTTCCTCTTCATCGCCATCACCGTCATCATCAACGTCTTCATCATCATCACCATCTTCATCATCATCATTAACTCTAACTCTAATCCTAATTCAATTTCCTTCTATAACTCTAACCCTAACCCTCACCCAAACCCTAGAACTAAACCATCTTCTACATCATCACCACATCCATCACCACCACCATCCCCATTGTCATCAACCTCTTCATCATCATCACCATCATCATCATCATCATCTTCATCGCCATTACGATCATCATCAACATCTTCATCATCATTGCCATCTTCATCATCATCATTAACTCTAACCCTAACCCTAATTCAATTTCCTTCTATAACTCTAACCCTAACCCTCACCCAAACCCTAGCACTAAACCATCTTTTGCATCATCACCACCACCATCATCATCATCATCAGCCTCTTCATCATCATCACCATTATCATCATCATCTTCATCGCCATCACCATCATCATCAACGTCTTCATCATCATCACCATCTTCATCATCATCATTAACTCTAACTCTAACCCTAATTCAATTTCCTTCTATAACTCTAACCCTAACCCTCACCCAAACCCTAGAACTAAACCATATTCTGCATCATCACCACCACCATCACCACCACCATCACCATCGTCATCAACCTCTTCATCATCATCACCATCATCATCATCATCATCATCTTCATCGCCATCACGATCATCATCAACATGTTCATCATCATCGCCATCTTCATCATTATCATTAACTCTAACCCTAACCCTAATTGAATTTCCTTCTATAACTCTAACCCTAACCCTCACCCAAACCCTAGCACTAAACCATCTTCTGCATCATCACCACCACCATCACCATCATCATCAACCTCTTCATCATCATCATTAACTCTAACTCTAACCCTAATTCAATTTCCTTCTATAACTCTAACCCTAGCCCTCACCCAAACCCTAGCACTAAACCATCTTCTGCATCATCACCACCACCATCACCATCATCATCAACCTCTTCATCATCATATTCCTCTTCATCGCCATCACCATCATCATCAATGTCTTCATCATCATCACCATCTTCATCATCATCATTAACTCTAACTCTAACCCTAATTCAATTTCCTTCTATAACTCTAATTTCCTTCATCCTCATCACGCTAGTTATACATGTCCGGCTGACGATTTTGCAAATTTGACTCCAATGTGCAAAAATTGGACACTCCCTCACTGAGCAAAACCCTAGTTTCCAATATGGAACTATAAGGTGACAACCGGGCCATGGGACGGGAGGGGAGAGGCACCCTAGCACTATCCCGACTTCCTGAATCCAATGGAGTAGATGGTTCATTGCTCGGAGCCACGGTCGTCATTCTATGGCTCATTCTATCTCGCATCCAAAAGTGCTTCAGGGACACCTGTTGGATACCTTCCAGGGGCATAAAACTCCAACCATGCAACAAACCGGCTTCCAGGGAGACATGCAGGTGTGTCCAGGAACGTTTCGACTTGGAACGCTAGCCACAAGTGCCCGATGGGCGATTTTGCAAATTTGACCCCAATGTGCAAAAATTGGATAGTCCCTCACTGAGAAAAAACCCTAGTTTCCAAGATGGACCTACAAGATGACACCTGGGCCACGGTACGGGAGGAGAGGGGCACCCTTAACACTATCCCGACGTCCTGAACCCAATGGAGTTAATGGTTCATCGATCGGAGCCACGGTCGTCATTCTATGGCTTGTTCAGTCTCGCATCCAAAAGGCCTTCAGGAACGCCCACTGGATACCTACCTGGGGTATAGAACTCCAACCATGCAACAAAACCGGTTTTCGGGGTGTCCTGCAAGTGTGTCTAGGGAGGTTCCGGCTGGGAATGCTAGCGATAAATGCTCGACAGATGATTTTGCAAATTTGATCCCCGTGTGCAAAAATTGCACGCTCCCTCATTGAGCGAAACCCTAATTTCCAAGATGGACCTACAAGGTGACACTTGGGCCACGGGACCGGAGGAGAGGGGCACCCCTAGCACTATCCCGACATCCTGAATCCAACGGAGTCAACAGTTTGTCGATCAAAGCTACAGTCGTCATTCTATAGCTTGTTTCGTCTCGCATCCAAAAGGCCTTTAGGGACACCCGCTGGATACCTGCCCGAGGCATAGAACTCCAATCATGCAACAAAATCAATTTCTAGGGTGTCTTGCAAGTGTGTCTAGGGAGGTTTTGGTTGGGAACGCTATCTAATAGTGTCCGACGGACGATTTTGCAAATTTGACCCCCGTGTGCAAAAATTGCACGCTCCCTTATTGAGCAAAACCCTATTTTCCAAGATGGACCTACAAGGTGACACCCGAGCCACGGGATTGGAGGGGACAAGTACCCCTAGCACTATCCCAGCATCCTAAATCCAACGGAGTAGATGGTTCATCGATCGGAGCCATGGTCGTCATTATATGGCTCGTTCCGTCTCGCATCCAAAAGGCCTTCAGGGACACTTGTTCCATACCTGATCGGGGCATAAAACTGCAAACGTGCAACAAAACTAGGTTCCAGGGAGACATGCAGGTCTGTCCAGGGAGGTTCCATCTGGGAACGCTATCCACAAGTGCCCGGCGGGTGATTTTGCAAATTTGACCCCAATGTGAAAAAAATGGACAGTCCCTCACTGAGAAGAAACCCTAGATTCCGGACCTACCAGGTGACACTCGGGCCATGGTATGGGAGGAGAGGGGCACCCCTAGCACTATCCCGACATCATGAATCTAACGGAGTCGATGGTTCGTCGATCGGAGCCACGGTCGTCATTCTATGACTTGTTCAGTCTTGCATCTAAAAGGCCTTCAGGAACACCTGCTGGATACCTACTCGAGGCACAGAACTCCAACCGTGCAACAAAACTAGTTTCTGGGGTGTCCTGCAAGTGTGTCTAGGGAGGTTCTAGCTGAAAATGCTAGCCAGAAATTCCCAAAGGATGATTTTGCAAATTTGACCCCCGTGTGCAAAAATTGCATGCTCCCTCATTATGGAAAACCCTAGTTTCCAAGATGGACCTACAAGGTGACACCTAGGCCACAAGATGGGAGGAGAGGGGCACCCCTAGCACTATCTCGATGTCCTGAATCCAACGGATTCAACGGTTAGTCGATTAGAGCCATGGTCTTCATTCTATAACTTCTTTCGTCTCACATCCAAAAGGCCTTCAAGGACACCCGTTGGATACCTGTCCGGGGCATAGAACTCCAACCGTTCAACAAAATCGATTTTTGGGGTGTCCTCCAAGTGTGTCTAGGGAGGTTCTGGCTGAGAACGCTAGCCAAAAGTGTCCGACGAACGATTTTGCAAATTTGACCCCCATGTGCAAAAATTGCACGCTCCCTCACTGAGCAAAACCCTATTTTCCAAGATGGACCTACAAGGTGACACCCGGGCCACGAGACCAGAGAGGACGGGAACCCCTAGCACTATCCCAACATCCTGAATCCAACGGAGTAGACGGTTCATCGATCGGAGCCACGATCGTCATTCTATGGCCCGTTTCGTCTCGCATCCAAAAGGCCTTCAGGGACACTTGTTGGATACCTGCCAGGGGCATAAAACTCCAAATGTGCAACAAAACTAGGTTTCAGGCAGACATGCAAGTGTGTCCAGGGAGGTTCCGTTTGGGAACTCTAGCCACAAGTGCTCGGTGGGTGATTTTGCAAATTTGACCCCAATGTGCAAAAATTGGACACTCCCTCACTGAGCAAAACCCTAGTTTCCAAGATGGACCTACAAGGTGACACCCGAGCCATGGGATGGGAGGAGAGGGGCACCCCTAGCACTATCCTGATGTCTTGAATCCAACGGAATCAACGGTTCGTCGATCAGAGCCATGGTCGTCATTCTATGGCTTGTTCCATCTCGCATCCAAAAGGCCTTCATAGACACCCGCTGGATACCTGACCGTGGCATAGAATTCCAACCGTGCAACAAAATTGGTTTCCGGGGTGTCCTGCAAGTGTGTCTAGGGAGGTTCCGGCTGGGAGCACTAGTCAGAAGTTCCTGAAGGATGATTTTGCAAATTTGACCCTCGTGTGCAAAAATTGCACGCTCCCTCATTGCGCAAAAAACATAGTTTCCAAGATGGACCTACAAGGTGACACCCGGGCGAAGGGACCGGAGGGGAGGGGCACCCCTAGCACTATCCTGACGTCCTGAATCCAACGGATTAGACGGTTCGTCTATCGGAGCCACGGTCATCATTCTATGACTCGTTCCGTCTCATATCCAAAAGGCCTTCAGGGACACCTGCTGGATACATGCCAAGGGCATAAAACATTGACCATGCAACAAAATTGGGTTCTGGAGAGACATGCAGGTGTGTCCAGGGAGGTTCTAGCTGGGAACGCTAGCCACAAGTTCACGGTGGGTGATTTTGCAAATTTGACCCCAATGTGCAAAAATTTCACACTCCCTCACTAGGCTTGGATTTTCTTTTTCCCCAACACAGAACTTGTCTTTCCTGATCTTTTCAATATGTTCCTTGGGGGTCTCCATAAATGTCACGAAACACAATCCATAGTAAAATTCTTTATCACCAAATACAATTCTTAGTAGAATCCTCCAAGGGTCCCTAAATGGCCCTGGGGTGCCTTACTAGAATGCCCGCAGCACCCGAACCGTGGTTCGGTTCGTGAATCCGTCGATTCTAGTGGGTCTGGGAAGCCAGGTTTTAACTAAGGGACCCCCCACAGCGTCCCTCAAAGTCCTAGAAGCGGTGCCAATGGGCCATCTCCGGAGCTAGGGTTTTGCTCATTGAGGGCCATTCCAAATTCGCTCAAGGGATCATTTCTTGTCTGGATTCCTCTAGGCATGTGTGGCCACCGTGGACAAGTCCACAATGTCCACATGGATCTATGGGAGGTGATGGAATCCAAGTCCCCTCTCAGGTTTAGGTTCCGTGGCCCTAGGGAAAATCCTCCAAGTGTCCTTGAATGGCCTCGGGGTGCCCAACTAGAATTCCGACAGCACCTGAACCGTGGCTCGGTTCACAAATCCGTCGATTTCGGTGGGTCCGGGAGACCGGGTTTCAGCTAGGGGCCCCCCCGCAGCATCCCTCGAAGTCCCGGAAGCGGTGTCAATGGGCCATCTCTGGAGCTAGGGTTTTGCTCAGTGAGGGCCATTCCAAATACGCTCAAGGGGGCCATTTCTTGTTCGGATGCCCCCAGGCATGCATGGCCACCGTGGACAGGTCCACAATGGCCACATGGACCCGTGGGAGGCGACGTAATCAAATTTCGCTCACCGGTTTGGGTTTCATGGCCCTAGAGCGAATCCTCCAAGTGTCCCTAAATGGCCCCGTGGTGCCCAACTAGAATGCCCGTAGCACCCGAACCATGGCTTAGTTCACGAATCTGTCAATTCCGGTGGGTCCGAGATGCTGGGTTTCAGCTAGGGGGCCCCTAGAGCATCCCTCGAAGACCCAAAAGCGGTGCCGATGGGCCATCTTCGGAGCTAGGGTTTTGCTTAGTGAGGGCCATTCAAAATTTGCTCAAGTGGGCCATTTCTCGTCCAGAGGCCCACTGGCGTATCTAGACACCATGGACAGGTCCACAATGGCCACATAGACCTGTGGGAGGTGGCGAAATTCAATTCCTCTCACCGGTTTGGGTTCCATGGCCCCGGAGCAAATCGTCCAAGTGTCCCTCAATGGGTGCAAAAACCCTAGCTCCAGAGACGGTCCATTGGCACCGCTTCTGGGACTTTGAGGGACGCTGTGGGGGGTCCCCTAGATGAAACACGGCGTCCTGGGCCCACCAAAATCGACGGATTCGCGAACCGAGCCACAGTTCGACTACTGCGGGCATTCTAGTTGGGAACCCCGAGGCCATTCAGGGACATTTGGAGGATTTTCTCTGGGGCCACGGAACCTAAAACAACGAGCGGACTTGGATTTCGTCGCCTCCTACAAGTCCATGTGGCCATTGTTGACCTGTCCATGGTGTCCACTCATGCCTAGAGGCAACCGAATGAGAAATGGCCCCCTTGTGCGAATTTGGAATGGCCCTCACTGAGCAAAACCCTAGCTCCAGAGATGGACCATTGGAACCACTTACGGGACATCGAGGGACGCTCTGGGGGGTACCCTAGCTGAAAACTGACATCCGGGACCCAACGGAATTGACGGATTCATGAATCGAGCCACGGTTCGGGTGCTATGGGCATTCTAGTCAGGAACCCCGGGGTCATTTAGGGACACTTAGTGGATTTCCCCAGGGCCACGGAACCCAAACCAGTGAGCGGACTTGGATTTCACCACCTCCCACAGGTCCACGTGGCCATTATGGATTTGTCCATGGTGGCCACACAAGCCCGGGGGCCTCCGTACAAGAAATGGCCTCCTTGAGCGAATTTGGAATGGCCCTCACTGAGCAAAACCCTAGCTCCGTAGATAGCCCATTGACACCACTTCCGGGTCTTCGAGGAACGCTGTGGGTGGGGCCTAGCTGAAACCTGACATCCCAAACCCACTGGAATCGACGGATTCACGAACCGAGCCACGGTTCGGGTGCTACGGGCATTCTAGTTGGGCACCTCGGGGCCATTCAGGGACACTTGGAAGATTTGCTCCGAGGCCACGGAACCCAAACCAGCGAGTGTACTTGGATTCTGTCGCCTCCCATAGGTCCATGTGGACATTGTGGACCTGTCCACGGTGGCCATGCATGCCCGGGGTAATCCAGACGAGAAATTACCCCCTTGAGCGAATTTGGAATGGCCCTCACTGAGCAAAACCCTAGCTCCGTAGATGGCCCATTGGCACTGCTTCCGGGACTTTGAGGGACGTTGTGGGGGTCCCCTACCTGAAACCCAGTGTCTCAGACCCATCGGAATCGATGGATTCACGAACCGAGCAACGATTCAGGTGCTGCGGGAATTCTAGTCGGCAACCCTAGGGCCATTCAAAGACACTTGGAGGATTTTCTCTAGGGCCACGGAACCCAAACTAGCGATCATACTTGGATTTCGTCACCTCCTAGAGGTCCACGTCGCCATTGTGGACCTTTCCATAGTGGCCACACACGCCCGGGGGCATTCAAACGAGAAATGGCCCCCTTGAGCAAATTTGGAATGGCCCTCACTGAGTAAAACCCTAGCTCCGAAGATGGCCCATTGGCACCACTTCCGGGACTTTGAGGGATGCTATGGGGAGTCCCCTAGCTGAAACCCAGCATCCTGGACCTACCGAAATTGACAGATTCGTGAACCAAGCCATGGTTCAGGTGCTGCGGGCATTCTAGTTGGGCACCCCGGGGCCATTCAGGGACACTTGGAGGATTTGCCCCGGGGCCACGGAACCCAAACCGGCAAGCGGACTTGGATTCCATCACCTCCCACAAGTCCACGTCGGCATTGTCGACCTTTCCATAGTGGCCACACATGCCCGGGGGCATCCGGACGAGAAATGGCCCCCTTGAGCGAATTTGGAATGGCCCTCACTGAGCAAAACCCTAACTCCAGAGATGGCCCATTGGCACAGCTTCCGGGACTTCGAGGGACACTGTGGGGAGTCCCCTAGCTAAAAACCAACATCCCGGACCCACCGAAATCAACGGATTCGCGAACCGAGCCACGGTTCGGGTGCTGCGGGCATTCTAGTCGGGCACCCCAGGGCCATTCAGGGACACTTGGAGGATTTGCCCTGGGGCCACGGAACCCAAACCGGGGAGCGGACTAGGATTCCGTCGCCTCCCACAAGTCTACATGAACATTGTGGACCTATCGACGGTGGCCACGCACACTCGGGGGCATCTAGACGAGAAATGGCCCCCTTGAGCGTATTTTGGAATGGCCCTCACTGAGCAAAACCCTAGCTCCAAAAATGGCTAATTGGCACTGCTTCCGAGTCTTCGAGGGATGCTTTGGGGGGTCCCCTAGCTGAAACGCGACATCCCGAACCCACTGGAATTGACGGATTCGTAAAACGAGCCACGGTTTGGGTGTTGGGCATTCTAGTTGGGAAACCGAGGGCCATTCAGGGACACCTTGGCCCAATTACTCGTGGATGCAGGCTGGAGAAATTTCAGAGAGCCTCGTACCCTAATGATTTTTCCACCTTCATCTACTAGGGGAATATTCTTGCAAAGACTGGTAAGCTCTTCAACCACTCATACAGTTTCTCACCTTCTCGAGGATCTAAATTTATAATTGCCTTATGGGTAGATTCAGGCATTCTCGAGGATCTAAATTTGTAATTGCCTTCTGGGTAGATTCAGGAATGGAATAATATTTGGAGGCACTTCCAAGCTCCTGAGACCATTTGGTCAGCCACAATATGTGCGATTCCTTTGACGAAAGATAAATTCTGGTGTGGACGACAGCATTTGATACATTAGCCAAATCTATGTTGTTGGAAGAACTTACATATTTCAGCGAAGGAGCGTTTTGCAGGTGACTTGAAAATCCCTTCCAATTTTCAACAATAAAACAAATAATTTCAACGTACAGATTTTCAGGCAAGCTTGTCAACCAATCAGACAAACGAATACAAGGAGATAACCACGCCCAAAAAATTCAAGCTATTATAAAACTCTTGTTTATCAAGATAAGGATGGACTATGTGTACATTATAAGAATATAGATGAATGAAGTCGTGTTGATGAACTTGTCCTCTTTCTTTCTCCAGAATGCATTTAAAAGCAGAGAGTATTGTCCGAGATTCTGTTGGTTTACATAAACGTTTATTCCCAAAGTTGACATCACATAAAACCACTTCCTCAGCTTTCAATTGGGTCTGAATGGCATCTCTAACTTGTGTTAGTTGTGGATAATGAGGAATATGAAAGGGAAAGTATCTATAGACCCAAGTTTTCGATGATAGAGGTGAATTACCACTTATCAGAGCACGAAATGCTGAACAAAAGGCTAATGTAACACAACGAAGGATTCCCTGGTTCCACTTGTTATTGAGAATGATACTTTCTTTAGATGTAACCAGTAAAAAATATGCTTGTATTATAAATGGAAGTCCTATTACAATTTTCGTCGGAAGAAAAGCATAGATACCTACAGCTGCCATATTTCCTTCTATAAGTCACTCGCCCATCGGAAAAGCTAATGTAATAGCCCATTTCCCAACATCTTTCCTCTGCTCAACCCTACACTCGTTTTCCATGGGAAACCACTGCCTCCACATGTAATAACTGCATTGTTTTGTCGAAAATTGATCTTCTTCTGCTAACAAATGCAAAATGAAGGATTCATTGTCATTGCTACGAGAAGTTGTAAGGTCAGTTTCTCGTAAAACAAAGATTGTATAAATCCTATTAAGATTGATATGTTCCAGCTCACGAACTGAGAGCTTCTTTATCTTAGACATAAGCAAAAGAGCTTTAGGATGCATACTAGAGAGGTGTTGCTTTACAGCTTCAACCTTCTCAGGACGTAGGGGAATAAAACGAGCCATAGAATGACGAAAGTGGATCGGATCGACGAACCATTGACTCTGTTGGATTCAGGACATCCGGGATAGTGCTAGGGGTACCCCTCCCCTCTGGTCCAATGGCCCCAATGTCACCTTGTAGGTCCATCTTGGAAACTAGGGTTTTGCTCAATGAGGGAGTGTGCAATTTTTGCACACGAGGGTCAACTTTGCAAAATCGTCCATCGGGCACTTCTGGCTAGTGTTCCCAGCCAGAACCTCCCTAGAAACAATTGCAGGACACCCTGAAAACCGATTTTGTTGTACGGTTGGAGTTCTATGCCCCAGGAAGGTATCCAGCGGGTGTCCCTAGAGGCCTTTTGGATGCGAGACAGAATGAGCCATAGAATGACGACCGTGGCTTCGATCGATGAACCATCGACTCCGTTGGATTCACGATGTCGGGATAGTGCTAGGGGTTCCCCTCCCCTCCGGTCCCGTGGCCCGGGTGTCACCTTGCAGGTCCATCTTGGATACTAGGGTTTTGCTCAGTGAGGGAGCGTGCAATTTTTGCACATGGGGGTCAAATTTGCAAAATTGTCCACCAGGCACTTGTGGTGATGATGATGAAGATGGTGATGGTGAGGAATATGGTGATGTTGATGATGATGGTGATGGTGATGGTGATGAAGATGATGGAGATGTTGATGAGGGACCTAGAGATGACCATGATGATGAAGATGGTGATGATGATGAAGACGTTGATGATGATGGTGATGGTGATGAAGATGATGATGATGATGATGAAGAAGATGATGATGAGTAACCTAGAGATGACAATGATGATGAAGATGGTGTTGATGATGAAGACGTTGATGATGATGGTGAGGGTGATGATGATGATGATGATGATGATGAAGAAGATGATGATGATCAAGAAGATGATGATGATGATGATGTTGATGATGATGATGATGATGAAGATGATGATTATGTTGATGATGATGACGATGAAGTTTGGGTGGGCATAAAACCAAGAGAACAAATTTTTTTGAAGAGGACGTGTGGGGTGGGAGGTCGACCTCCAAAAACTCAAGCATTGAGGGTACGTGTATGTGTTCATAGATTCGAGGGCTAGATTAGGTTTCTAGGATTCTAGATTAGTTTTTGAGGGTTAGATTAGTATTTCTAGGGTTAGTTTAGCTTTCTAGGATTTCTAGGGCTAGATTGTGTTTGTAGGGTTATATTGGTGCTTCTAGGGTTAATCATGCATGAATAAACAATCACATGGCTATAAATCATAACTCAAACATCAAATAAATGATATAAGATAACGATATCAAATAAACTATCTAACATGAATAACATTAATCATGCATGAATAAACACTACAAATTTTTGGCCTTTAGGGGGGGTTGTCTTCCGCCCCCAAAAGTGACCTACGGGGGGGGTTTTGGATTTGGGGGCGGTTTTGGAAAAAACGCCCCTAAAGGCACCGATGTTAAAATTTTTTCCCTTTAAGGGCGGTTTTTGACGAGATTGGAACCACCCCCAAAAGTGACTTTTGGGGGCAGTTTGTGAACCCCCTCGTAGAGGTCTACGGAGGCGGTTTTAAACCCCCCTCGTAGACCCCTTCATAGAGACCTATGGGGGCAGTTTTGAACCCCCTTCATAGAGACCTACGAGGGTGGTTTTGAAACCCCCTCATAAGCCCCATCATACAAACCTATAGGGGTGGTTTGGAACCCCACTCGTAGAGGACTATAGGGGCGGTTTCAAACCCCCCTTGTAGAGGCCTATAGGGGAGGTTGTGAACCCCCCTCGTATAGTCCTATAGGGGCGGTTTGGAACCCCCCTCATAGAGGCTTATAGGGGCGGTTTTGAACCCCCCTCGTAGCGGTCTATAGACGCGGTTTGGAACCCCCCTCGTAGAGGCCTATAGGGGCAGTTTGGAACCCCCCTCGTAGATTCCTATAGGGGCGGTTGGTAACCCCCCTCGTCGATGCCTATAGGGGCAGTTTGGAACCCCCCTCGTAGTGACATATGAAGGCAGTTTAGAACCCCCCCCGTAGCAACATACAAAGATGGTTTGAAACCCACTATATAGCCATAATAAATCATAATAAAATATATTTTATTAAAAATACCAATATTGCAATATCAATAGGGCATGGAGGAATCGAACCACCAACCTCCTGCTTGTAAGGCAGGTGCTCTTACATTGATCTAGAACCCTTTCAGAATTGGGGAATTCCAAGTTAGTCAAGAATGTAATATAAGTGCTAAAAGCTACCATGATACAACAAAAAACAAAGAGAACTCACCCATAATAACTACTTTGGTTTGCATAAAGTAAAGATAAATTGTACCATAAAAGATGACTATGGAGGCATTCTCAAACCCCATATATACCAGCAATAGTAGGCACATTGACAGTTTGGGAAGGTAGATTCTCATTAATCACAGGTCTTCACTGCTAAGAATATGTTAAAGAAATCACATGTGATGAAGATGTTGGTTGAGGATGCTGAGAATAGGATGCAGAAGGAAACTATGATGAAGGTGCTGATAGAGGCTGTTAAGGATAAGGTGTAAAAAACAATTTTGATAAAGAAGCTAGTGGAGGCTGCTGAGGTAAGGGCACATAAATCACTTGTGAAGAAGAAGTTTGTGGTTGTTTCCCTTCAAGAAGAGGAAGCTGATGAACTTGTGGAGTATACTGTGCAAGTTGTGGTTGAGCTGATGGAAACATGCCCACGGTTGTCTGTAGTGTGCCTTGCCTATTGGAAAAAAATTCTAGGTGAATCTGTTGGCTTGCTGGTGGCATAGATTAATGACCTGACTGTGGTGAAATTCCAAGTTGAGGCTACAAACTGTCAAAGTTAGACCACGGGAAAGTATTAATAATTTCCGTGTATGCAAGGAATACAACAAGGAAATGGATGTATAGTAAATAAATACATTTAGATCATACCTGCAATGGTTGTGGAGCCCCAAATCTCTTATGCGATTCAG
The DNA here is from genome assembly GCA_027924585.1 of Larix kaempferi. Taxonomy (NCBI): domain Eukaryota; kingdom Viridiplantae; phylum Streptophyta; class Pinopsida; order Pinales; family Pinaceae; genus Larix; species Larix kaempferi. The sequence goes on along the minus strand of BSBM01000769.1, from coordinate 687,447 downwards.
AAAAATCCAAATTAGACAACAAGGGAAAGTCTGATTAGCCTAGGAGGATTAGTTGCTTTGTTAACAACCAAAGAGTATTTATCTCTACTCCATTTTCCACCTCTAGTACTAGCAGATGCAAGCCTAGCAATTGCCCCAAGGAAGAGAGGGAGTTGGGTAAGAGTTCTTGGTCTTCATTCCTATATTCCCTTGCAAATAATGACTGGACAATAGTAAATACTCTTAGATTCTAGAAGTTTGTTGCAACCATTGGAAGTGTTGCTCTTTGGAAGAGGAATTTCTACTTCAACTAGCTGAACCTGGAATGGTTTTGTGATAAGCTAGTCATTGTCACAGACTTGTAACTACCGAAGCACAACAATTTGCAAGAAAGAACTAGAGACAATGAAATGGCTATAATGTGATAAATTAGCAATAGATAAGGCACACAAATGGGATATTTGGAGGCTTATAGTGGTTCAATACAGACTCCAGAGGAACATAATGAGCAAATAAGGATAATTATGGCATTCTTTAGCAAGCATTCAAATTCCTAGGACTTTACATTTCTTTTTGAGCCTCCCCAAAAGGGTTATTATGGGAAACAATGATTTTAATATTTTCAAAGAAAATTAATAAATGGATTTTGAAGCCTTTCTCTCTTGTAAGAATATTTCAAATTTGCACCAAGGGATTCCATCAATCCATGCCTATGCTAACTTGGATAAGATTCTATGCAACTTTTTGTATGCCAATTTAATGGACATGAGGTTGCCTTTGTTGTACCCTGAGGGAGAAAGGATGAATGATTATTTTGGCCACCCGAACACAGGAAAAAGCTTTACTTTCCAAATGGATCAATAGAGTTGTAGAAGGTAAGGAATCGTAGAAATACTTTTGTAAAATGTAAGGAATCCTAGAAATACTTTCTCAAAAATTGTATTATTTCAGGAGAACAATAGACCAAAAAACTAGAAAAAACTAAATCTACAAACCATATTGACCACACCATCCCCTATTCCAATTGTGGAGGATTTTTTTCAAAAATTATTTGGAAATATTGGGAAGCCATAAAGTATAAGTTGGTTTGGAAAACCTACTTACTCAAGTCCAGGATCTCCTTTAATGACAATTGCTTATGGGGGTCACCATTGGTGCATTAGGAAGGGAAGCCATTGGTCAATATGTAAAATCCCAAGTCAAACTGGCTGAAATATTTCCTCACTGACTACGTAACTTGGTTAAGAATATTTAACAAATGTTTAGCAATATACTGACTTCAAACCCCTGTATAGTGTTATTTTGGTTAACTGGCAGTCCTTAGTGTTTTTCCTGGGTCTTGTACTTTTATAGAGCACTCCTTTAATACTAATTTTAGACTGTTGGAAGTGTCCCTCTTATCAAAGACCGAGTATTGGATTTACTGTATGAGTGGAATGGTTTAAACCTTTGGTCAAACACTTTGTTGCTCACTGGTGGGTTTGATATTTCATATTCTCATTATGGAGTTGTGCACATAAAATTATACAAACAGATCTTAAACATTCACGTAAATAGAAACAGTATTAAATAACTCTTTAGCAAGGATTCATTACCAAAATGCCACCATTATAAAGTGAGAATACAATGATGCTTATCAGGAGTAATGAGAATATATTCAGAGTCTCAAACTTCTATTGAATCTCAAACCTGGTCATTTCTTGTAGCATAGCAGACTTATTTAATGAGCTAAGAATAGAGGCAGAAGATGACTGTGTTAGTCACTTAGATGGTTGAGTTATGTAGTGTAGGACTCCTTGGTCCACGTGGGAAAGATCTCTTCTCAATGCACAGTCTCAATACCCAACATTCACACCCAGCTATGAAAAATAATTGACCACAGTATAATAACACAATATGAAAGTCAAGTCACTAAGAGGATGGTACCCACGACTTCTGGAAGTGATGGTAGCAGAATAACTCCTTGGTAAACCACAACTTAGTTCATTAAAATCATGTAGCAGCTTGTATGCAAGGAGTGGAAGAACTACTGCGAATGGCTCCCTTTCATCCAACAAATAATAGTAACACAATGATAGGAAATGGATGATTAAAGGTATACAAAATGATAGGAAATGCTTCCTTGCACAACCTTTGTGACGATGTTATTTTGTTTGGAATGGGTATTGCAGAGACGCGCTAAGATATAAAGAAATTTTGGATTTGTACATGCATGCAATTGGAATGGAAGTAAATACCCTGAAATCCCCCTTCTCTTTCAATGGTATCTTAAGGCCTCAAAAAACAATTATAAAGGGGATTCTTCCTTTCTCAGAGGTAGATGTCAACCAAGGAATAAAGTACATGGGATTCTCCATGAAGCCAAATGGTTATGGTTTCCATGATTAGATTTGGCTGTACACAAAGATAGAGAACAGGCTTGCTGTGTGAACTCATGGAGTAATAGGCGACTATCCTTACATGGTAGAGTTACTTTAGTAAAAGATGTTTTAGAGGCTACACCAATTTTCTGGCACTCTCTTACTTATATTGCCATTGGCATTCAAAAGAAGATTTGAAAACTTTATTTTAAATTCCTCTGGAGCTACCTTCACACTCCCACATTCTATTCACACTGGCAGTATCTTTTAGTCACATTGACCTACCTTTGTGGTCATTCGCTGGACATTAATAAAATTATCTTATCTTATCTATCTTATCTGGAATAGCAAGAAGGAAAAGGATGCTCCCCCATTGGTAAACATGGAGCACATTTCAAAACCCAAATATTTTGGGGGCCACGGGCCCAAAAATACCAAAATATTTCAACAAGCACTTGTTGCCAAAAAACTATGGAGAATATGTACTAGAAATGGACTTTGGCATAGAGTGTTCAGATAGAAATATATGGAGCCACTGCCAGTGGAGGATTGGATAAGAAGACAATAGAAAAATTATAAAAACTCCTCAAATTCATTGTGAAGACATAAATGCTTGTGGACTATGAAAGACACCCATTTGGTGCATACACTAACATGCAAGTGGTCATCCAAGGAAAGTTTGCCCTCTCTTGCCGAACAAATACAAGGTGCAAGAAGAGCAGGAAGTGGGATCAAGGGAGAATGTGCCCTTTCAAATAGACTCTGTAAATGGAACACAAATTATAAATAAAAAAAAACCCAAGTGCTAAAAACAATTAGACATAGTTGGACAAGTGCATCAAAGTGATAAAGAAAACATGGCAGCTTCAAGAGGTTGGAAAAAATCAGATAACTTGGTGCATATGAGGACAGTGGTGAATGATTTGAGGCAACAAATACCGATATTGAGTGGACTTCAAGGAAATGGACAGCTCATGACTCTCATTACAGTCTATATTCCTCTTCCCTAGGGAAGAGGGTTATTGGGAAATTATTATTAAACTGATGGTCATGAGGGGAAACTTCATAAATAATAGAATGATTTGTTTTGGTGACTATAGTCAAACAGAGAATATACCAGATAGAAATTCAATCAAGAGAAATTGGCTCTATCTATAATCCCTGGCTGATGTTTTTAGCTACAAATCCTTAGGTGTGGAAGGGTTGGGAAGGTGTTCTCATTTTAAATTTAATGGACATTTTTGTAAGAACAACGACTTCATTTGAAAGTTGAAGAAGAAGTAGCGAGATTAATAGGGAAGCTCAAGCTATTTCTTCTCAGGAAAAGTGGAGAAGAATATCTAAGACTCTGTAAAACAAGATAAAGGAATACTCAACAGCATGGGTAGATGAAACCTGAAACACGTCTTACAAAGAGTCCATTTTAGAAGAGTTATCAAAATAAAGTTTATCTGTTAAGAAAACAAGTTGGATTCATGTTAAAAGATGAATACTGGAAGAGCTAAACATGAAGAAGAAAAAGATCGAAACTGGAAGTGTTCTAGGGTTAACTGGGATAAAGATGGTGATTTAATTACGATTCTTTTCAATTGTCAGTGAAGCATACGGTTGGGAAAGGAAACTGGAATAAAGAATTATTATTATAAGAAGTCTACTATACAATAGAATAGAGACTTTAATCTAAATATTTTTTTGAAAATGCCACCTGCAATAGAAGAGAGAAATTTGCTCAGTACAACCCCAGTACCTGATGATCTTCTTACTAAACGTTTTAAGTCAATGGCGGATAAGATTGCACCTTTGATTCAAAGAATGCTCCTGGAAGTAGCTCAGGATTCATTTATCCATCCATAAATGCTACATTTGTTGCATTTGTTTCAGAAGGAACACTAACAGTTAACATAAGGATTTGAATACCCATTTTTCCTCTGTCATTAGTTATAAAAGATCCATCTTAAGGATTTGGAGGAATTTCAGATCAAGCATTTGAATGTTGAGTTCAACTAATGCTATCTATTTCAAGGCAATGAATCTTCTAATGGAAATGATGCAAGGAATTTCTGGATATAAGTTATTAAATATCTTATCCAATCTTTATGTGTCAGGGCTTTTCAATCTTCTGTGATGCGTTAGTTTAAAATATTTGACTATCTCTGATTTCATGTTCAGAACTTTGGCAAATGAGGCATTCCATTTGCCAAATTTTGGATGTAGTATGACAATGGACTCATGGAGTCATGGAATATATCATGATGTCATGCTAATGATTCATATCAATATCAATATCATATATCATATATGTAATTTCAATTAATGTGCAAGCAACAATACCAATGTCAAATGTGTGTTACTTGTTGAAAACTTATTAACTTAATAATAAATATATTAATAAAATTATTAATTATAATTTAAACTTGAAAATTATATATATAATATATGTGTGTGTGTGTGTGTGTGTGTGTGTGTGTCTATAGTACCTCGACGTACCCAAGTACCCTATTTCAAAAAGTGGTGTACCCGTACCCATACCCGTCCCAGTACCTGAGTACCCTGGCAACTTAGGTAATTGGCATGAAGGACTTACAAGAAAAACCAATAGCTATTAGAGATGTAGTTCAATCTAAAGTAATTGCAAAAATTTGGCAAAAACAAAGGAAAAGATGAACTTATATCATAAGAAAATAAATCCCATGGTCACTTATGAGAGCCCATATCAGTCTTCAAAAGACAAATGATATGCAGGATAAGGATGCGTTCACATAACACTGAGAAACAAACAGGAAGATGGAAACAAATGGAAAAAGGAGAATGCAAATGCCTCCTCAGCGACAAACAACCGATTTAAGATGAAACTCATGCGTTGTTATTAAAGTGTCCCAAATATTAATGTCACAGATATTAACAAATCAAACTTGAGCATTCTTATTGCATATCTTAATGATGTGTACAGAATTATAGGGACTGTATTTCATAATGTCCATGGATCCTTGTAAGGGTTTCATTTTATTCATATTAATACCATTCAATCCCAACTCATATTTTATCTGTTATGAAAGGTTCCTCATTTTTAATTTTTTAGTCTACCACTCTCACAGGTGTTTCATTTACCCTTCCATAACTAGTTTATTTTCAGTTAAGACATTTTTATGTCCTGCTAACTTTTTCTGAGTGTGCTCTTATGCCACCAATGCTATTGCTGCTTGTGCCTTCCAGTGTATTAGAATATTCAGGTTCTAGTGCAGATCCTTACAATTACAGGATGATATTGGTTGGTCATACTTTCTCAAAGCTCTACACCATAGCCCTTCACTTGAATCTTTCTGATGTGCTTGAGTGGAGACACCTTCGATCTAGAGGAGATGCTGGTTTTCAACCCATTTATTAGAACATTGATCACATCCTCACACTCCAAGCCATCCTTGAGGAGGAGAGACACCACTCTTCATAAGTCCATTGCTGTTTTGTAGACTTTTGAAAAGTGTTTGACTTGGTCCCACAAGAGGCCCTATTCCGGAGACTAGAAATTGGCATTTATGAGACTCTCCTGCAGCCATCATGCACTTGTACGAATCTATCCTAGTCATATCTGCATAGCACATAGTCTAGCAGATTTTATCATGAGCACTATTGGGGTCAAACAAGGGTGCCCACTATCTCCTACCTTGTTTGGGATTTACAACAATAAGTTCAAGTCTTTTCTTCGTGAGCATATACAGGACACCATATAAACAACAACAAAAAAAGCTTATATTGGTGTGTATGTACTATGGAGTACCTCTTCAGAATAGCGAGCATTTATTGATACCAATAGCAATTTTTATATTGCTAATAGAGTACCATGTCATAATCAAGGGAATAATTTCTCTAATGCCTTTTGAAAACTAAAAGGCTGTTCTAATCAAGCATTCCTTCTTCAATATCATTTTAACTTCTTATTGGATCAAAAATACATGACGATCACAACAAATAAACACTGCAGGAAAAGAACTAACACAAATTTGCGAACAACCAAACAATGTTTCTCCATGACAATTTGAGATAACTTCAAAATTAACCAAAAATCATAATAGACAATATGCTCAATATTCTCTGTAATGGAAGAACATCTTTCACCAAACATTGAAGTGACTACAGAAACAAGTTGGTTTCAATATTGTCAAGCAAATAGAAGCTACATTGCACTACAGAAGAAGTTGTGGTCTCTGAAACTCTGGACCCTGAAAAACAGTAGTATCAAGTTTTGAAGCTTCTGTCGAGGCAATAGAATGTCAGGGAGCCAGAAACAATTTTCTAGACAAAGATAGAAGCATAGGATGTAACCAAGGTCATTACATCAGAATTCAGAATGTACATATGAAAATTCCCCTTTATTTCAATCTGTCTTCTTACTGGCGAGGGAAAGGTCAGGAATTTAGGGGAAATTTAAATGGATTAGGTTTGATTTTGATGCTTATAACTTGGATTTATGCTGAAACATTTTTTCTAAAGAAAAAAATACATTCCAGCCAGCAGAAACAACAGTCAAGTTTCCGACCCTGCAGACAAAAAAGGCCTCCCATGACATTTCAGGGTAACTTAAAATCTACGGGGTGTTGCTGAAAGTCCCTTTACCTTAGGTAGATAGGTATATCTGAGTCTATCAAAAGCTAAAATATGAGATGTAATTGTATAACTTGGCCTTGATGCATGGGGAAGAAATTGCACACAAACTCCACACTATAGTAAGCCATTGATATCTCAGCTTGAGTTATTGACGATAAAATATGAATCCATGCACAATACCAAAGAAAAGAGAATGCGTACTCATGTCAAATTATAGCCATGCTCTTATCTCCTGTGAGATGGTATGCACAATTGTCTTCCTAAGATAGAACAGGAATAGAGAGCAACATGAGAGCACGACCAATCAGTTGACTATTATGTTCAAAGTTATCCATTGCACACCATCAAAAGATCAATCTAACCAATATGCAAAGGGAAGATGACAGATATATATTGTTATCATGTACAAAGTGAAAGTACAGCCATGCTAATATCTCCAATAAGATTATGAATATGAATATATCAACTATCAGAGTGAAAAGAAAACAATCCCATGCAAGACTACCCAAACATCATATAGCCATAAATCTGAATGCAAACTACTGGGGTAGTATCAATATTCTACCTTCTATTATATACTCTTCTAATAGCAGATATATCCATAGAAATTTAGTGAGACAATGAATACTATAAATGAGACTTATTATTGTCAATTAACCCTATAGCAACACTAGAAAGCAAGGGAAAAGATTATTGCAATTTTAGAGTGGTGTGTCCAATGTTGCTCCTCGAAAACAGCAATCTTCATTCCTTACATTTTATAGGCTAAACAACAAATTCACTAATGCTACAAATTTACTTTCTCAAAATATATAATACACACTATGGGTTACTATTCGCAATTGCTTTGGATAGAAATGTCCATTTTCTTAGACATTTTTAGCAATTCCTATGGAAAATGTTGGGTTGTTAGTTGATGTTTTCTACTTCCATCCAAGGATTGATGGCCAGAATGAGATGTAAAGGACACTAGTTCCCACTTTGCATCTACCTTTGCGAAACTAGGCAATGGGACATGAATCTCTGTAGCATTCAGCAGAATTACAATAGCACACCATATGGATATTTAGGCCATCCACAGTTGTTGTGGTTTTAATGGAGGTTGTTAAGTAGCCATCACACTCATTGGATAACATTAATGGAGTTTGTTTTGTATTATATAAAGTGCTCACAATGAAAAAGGCCAGATCCACTAGTTATGGAATTTTTTAACCTTTTTGAAGACTTCTAACATGAAGGAGATCCACCAGGAAGTCTGTAAGGCATGGCAGCCAGTGCATACTTTTGAAGAGTTCAATCATTGAATAGGATACTTGAATAGTTCAGAGATTAGAAGATCGATCCACAATTTGAGGGGTAGAGTCATATTGTATTGTTATTTGTTAGTGGGCATCTTCATTAATGTGAGCACCCTAAATCCAATGGTTATTATAACCAGCATTGACACAAGTATTGGCACACATTACCACTTTCAAGACACGATTAACAGATATGATGGAAATCTCCCTCTTGCAAGAATTAGGTGGCGTATGACATAGTCAAAAAGATCCCAAGGCGAAGCATCCTGTTTTGAAGGGGACTTCTCAATTGTGTAAGGATCTAAGCCAACTCATTATTATATTGTTATATCTTGGAGTAAAAAGTGGATCTGATAGCCACTTATTTCTATTATATTGGGGACTCATTGAGGAGGTTGAAGAGTGATGTACTTTATTCTAATGTGGAATACAACATTGGAAACTCAGATCTCTAAGAGGTTCTGATTGTTAGTTTCTTCTTCTTTCTCATTTTTCTACAATTAGAAAAGGTGTACTCTTGCATATTGTCTATGTACATCATCAGCTAAGTCACCTGATACGAGGACACCGGACACGGAGTACATGGAATACAAGTATCTAGCATGGACACCACAACCCCCGAAATTAGGACATGACAACCCCCAGAAGGTGCACATGGCTAAATTAGCAGTGCGTATCAAGAAATGGTCCATGAAATGATAAATTAGCAGTGCGTATCCATGAAATGAGGCATTCAAATAAAAAAAATTGAACATCTCCATAAGAATATTTCTTATATCTATGTAAGCTGCAGATATAGTTTCTTGCACTCCATGCAGTGTTTGAATACGATTTTTTAAGTGTCTAAGATCTATTTATAATTCATGCGGTTTATGCTGCATTTTCTACAGTGATTTTCAGCCCCAAAGTGATCATCATCCATATCATCTTCATATATCAACTAATTTCAGAGACTGGGAGGATGATCAGTCTGAGAGAAAGTTGCAGGCTTATTTTAGGACCAATCCATGAGAGTGTCGCCTCTTGCTTGGTGTTCATCATATTCTCAATGCATCACCCCCATCTCCATAAGAAACTACATATTATATTGAAATTCTATCATAGTATTCTTCTGTCAGATAGCCCAAATTATATCGAGCATGGGGCACTTGATGAAGAAGACGGTAGAAATAGTGCAGAGGTTACAAGGTTTGGATCAGAAAACACCAAGCCCATGTCTACATTAATGCTCCCTGAGGACGTGTTGAGGGTCTTCAATGTAATTGACAGGGGTTTTGATGGACTGATCAGCAATTAAGATATCAAGAAGATAATAAACAATCTGGGACTGGATGTAAGTTCAAAACACATATTGGATGTTCATGGATCATCAGTCTCTCAGGTTAGCTGAGTTTTTGTGTATGTACAATAGGCTTTGGAATGATGATCAGGATGAGCAAAATTTTGATGGAGACAATGGCTTGGAATCCCATGGTGAATTTGTGCAGGTGTTTAAGGTGTTCGAAGGGATGGAGATGGGCACATCTGCACTTCTGAGCTGCAGTGGATTTTAGAATCATTGGGACTAAACAAAGGAAGAGATATTTCAGTATATGAGAATATGATCAACAAGGTTGACATTAAATTTGATGGGAAGGTGGATTTTTTAGAATTCATGCAGAAACTCTTTGTATGAATTCTTGCAATATCTCTAAAGCACAAATATTGAAAGCAAGTTTCTTAAATAATGTTTCTATGGTGCTCTACACATCCTTCCCTTTGTGTGCTGAAAGAGGGGTACCCCACTGTAAATCTATCCAGTTCTCTCAAACTAAACATGACAGTAGAACCCAGACCTAGCCAGAGCAGCTGTAAACCTATACAGAGATGTCACCCAAAATGGGCTCATCAACATCGTGAGCTCATGAGACCAAGAAGATGTATAAATATATTTACATGTGGGCCTTGGAACTCTGACTCCTAGGAAAACGTAGACAGCTCAAAATAGTTTAGCAATTTCTTTGGATCTAGTGAAATTTACTCTATAGCAATATTTGATCACTGTAGCAATCTTTTATCATTGTGAAGACATGGATGCACCTATGATCGAACTAGCATGATGCAATATATGTGCATCTTAACCCTCCATCTTCACAAGAAAATCTAGGTGCTAACAATGACAGCTCAAGTGGCTCAACTAATAGATGAATAGTTGCACAACTTATGCATTAGTTGAGTTTCTGGCTTGCACAACTAACACATGTACCCTATAATTCTATGAGGTCATTAAAATGCATTACTTTTGTTGAAAAAACACACGAATGTTGTGGCAAAGAGGTAAAAATTCGTTCGGGTATTAAAAACGAAATTGCTTTTTGATTTGGCATGCTAGAGTCTCGTCTTATGCTGGGGATATGTTTGGATACCCCGCTCAACCAGACACATGGAGGATACAGACACATGGATATTTTGAGTTATCTTGCTCTATAACTCTCCCAATTCTCCTCTCAAGCAGACACATGGAGGATACAGACAAATTAACATATAAATAAGAATTTAAAACTCACTATTAACTCTTCTAAACTGACAACCTGACCATTCTAGAAAGGGCACTCCAGTTAGAGATAACCATTCTAAAAAATCACCAATAGGCATCAAGCATTGACCGAATCTAAGATTTGTTTTCTCTAGGTAGGAATCACTATACAAGAGGAGTGAGGTGCACTAGAAAAGAGGAATCTAACTATAAATGAGATGCTTTCACTCTAATTAATAGTAACACACAACAATGACCAATAATTAGTCCAATTGCACTCTAAAAATAAAAGTAAAAGAACCCCAAAAACTAGGAAATCCCTAAAAAATAGGAAATGATGCCAAACAAAGGAAACAATGTGGAGCACATATTCCATGCAATAAACTAACAATTATCAGACTTTGATTCGGTGCGAACTTAGTGAGGGAAAATATTAAGACTTGACTCATACTCTGTGAGAGAAAAGTTAAAACTTACAGTGGTTTCCAGTTTACATGCATTTGTATATTGCTGACACAATTTCTATGTTTTGCAAAGGATGTATTATTGACTTTGTAACCGTTACTACCTTTTTTTGCTAAAACTTTGTAATTGATAACCACTTAAGAAAGCATTCTCCTTGGGTATCCCCCAAAAGAAATTGGACTTATCCCTATCTAGAATGCTCTTGAACTTCGGAGAATGCACTTTTTTTGTGCTCACACGCACAAAAAGAACAGCTTAGATGTGTATTATGGAACTTGACATTTATATAGAGTCAATGTTCATCATTTACTATACAAGTTAACAACATGATCTCTACTTGATAGAGGTCAAAAGGTACTTAACCCTAGAAAATTTAATCTGATTGTAACCCTTCAATCCTTTCATGGTGAAGATAAATAAATGCCTTCCATTTTTCTTTTTTGTATTTTCACTTATGTGACCTAGTGTCAACATCAAATTCAGTAGTGGCATCTAGCTCGGTCAAGTCATTATTTTCCATTTGACTCATTGAAGTCGAATATTCACTAATCCGAACGAAAATTGTAGAAGAAGCAATGTTCTTCATCCAATGAGAGTTTTTAGCACATGCAAAAGGAAAAGAGATTATACATCTTGTTAGCTGTAGATTTGCGACCAGCGTCATTGCCTTACAGTGTATTGTTTTACAATAGCTAGATTTAAAGAGAATTCCTGTGACCATATTGTTTTACAATAGCTAGCTTTAAAGAAAATGTTTGTGGCGATATTGTTTTACAACAACTAGCTTTAAAGAGAATGTATGTGTCCCCATAAGGCATTCAAATTGCTGCTTGATCCTAATTTCATAAAAAAAAATATTCTTGAATTCTAGTTTTTCAATTTTACTATCAATAGTAGTACTATGCCATGCAATTACTAATGACATGTACTATTCCAAACACATAGTGGGAGATTAAAGGCAAAGGCACCCTTGACTTACAAAGACTTGTTGTTTGAATCTTGAGCCAATGATGCTCCACATTTAGTTGTGAGAGAAATTGGAGTCTATTTCAACATATGCTCCAAAATACGCAACTGGATAGACGAGAAACACCAAATGATTTGGTGTTTGTCAAGTATAATATCAAACTTTGAATGAAGTTACTGAGATGTTCAAACTCATCAGCAAACTTTTTACTTAATGCTATTTAAGTACTATTTAAAATTCTTGGTTTCAAATGTATTTAGATTATAATATTTATATTAAATTCTAAACTAAGACATCATCCTTATTTCATATTGTTAAACTCGGATCCAAGAAACCTTTTTTCAGTTTCCTTACCTTACTTCAAGTTTAGTTGAAGTTTTCATTCGGCCCCATTCTTTATTTAAATCAGTAAGGACAAAATACAGCTTGATCACGTAACCGATATGATGGAGAAGCAAGGACACAAATGTTACCTTTCAAAAAAATAATTCTTGTTGCCTCTATTTTTCTACCTTGTCCAATGAAAATGACTTATAAATTCTAATTAACATCAATTTGGTACTTTCCTCTCACACCATTAATAATCATCCTAAAGGCCATACATTGATGTTCACTTACTTTTAAATATGAAAATGAATAAAACTGGCTTAACCTAAGGTAAAAGTATTGGAGTAAATACAAATAATTTTACCCAACATACAAAGCAGAAAACACACTGGCTGAAAACTATAACAGCTCATTAAACTACCATTTAAGAAATGGGCACAATTATATTTTAATAAACAGGAATGTATGAGAGTTATTTATCCAAAACTTCACCTTCCATGTCGATGTCCATCTCCATGTCTGAAACATCAGAAAATGTTGAAGACACTCTAAAGGCAACTTTTGGACCTGTGGGCAATCCTCCAGTTGCAACTCTTGGACCTACGGGTACTCCTCCTGTTGTTTGGAATTAGAAGGTAATAATGGAGCTGGAAACAGGCTCATTCCCTCTCCTTGCCTTCTTGTTCTTTGTTCTATCTGGCACTTCATCTTGAACCAGTGAAAATAGTCATGCCCAATTGCAGCGTCGCTTCCAGATCCTCTGCCAAAAGGAAATGAAAAATTTGAATTTCCTGCCTCCTTTTATCGAGCCATATTCTCAAATAAAGGCCCATTCTTAGCAACAAATTGTGATAAAATTTCAATGTTCCAGACCACTTCATTTCCTATTGGCTTCTGCGGAGGTGGAGTCAAAGCAGTTGCCAGCAGACGCCCCTGAGAACCTTGTGGAGAGGCCAGAATGGGTGAAGAAGAATTTACCAAAGGATCGTATTCAGTTGAAGATGAATTTAAAGAAGGAGCTACCGGATGCGGAGCTCCCGGAGACAAAGCTCCTAGAGCCAGCCTGGTGATGGCTTCCCTAATGGTGCCACTTGTGGACCTGCGGTAGGTGGCAATCCTGGTGGAGGAGGGGGCCTCGGGGGCATTGTTCCAGGAGCAGATTAAGAAGAAATCATGTGAATAGGTGGAGCAGCTAGCATCAATTTCCCAGGAAGTAATGCATTGCCACCATAAGGCTGTGGCATGACAGGACGTTGTTTCCCACCTGGGAATCGAGGAGGTGGCCTCATAGGGCCTCGGCTGTGCATTGCAAAAGGTGCAAAAAGAAAACCCATGTTCATCGGTCTGGGGTGGAAACCCGCGGGAAGGGGTGGAGGCGCTGCTTGGGATGGGGTCACTGCTGGAGGCTCGTGCCTGAACTGAGCAGGATCCCCTCCTGGCCTTTGCATTTTAAAACTGTTTATTCAACCAAATATGAAATTACTAAATAAATTAAGACCTCCAATCCACCATTCAATATCTAGACATTGAACACTCAAGGCCCGTGACATTGTGCCTCCTCGACATCCTATTTCCCCCTCCAATGCAAGATAAAAAAGTACCACTTCTGACTTAAGAAAACTCATCCTCCATATTCATCAAGACATCCTAACCCCAACACAAACTCCCTGCAAAAAAAAATTAAAAACCCTAATGTCAAAACCACCAGACATGCAATTATACTCTGCACAAACATGATGGAATCTCATGAGAATTAACAGCTTCCAGAATATCCCACGGCAAAGAACATAATATCCCTTTATGAAAATCTGAGCGGAACTTACCTGCAGAAAATGGTCACGAGATCGATGCCCTATACCCTGCAAATTTACCAATTTGGTGCGCGACCCAAGAGAAGAAACGATTGGAAATCGTGGTCATGAAATAGCAACAATAGTTCAATTCGGTTGTTTTAAGAATCTGATCCTTCAAGCCCCTCAAGTTTCATCAGCAATGCTCTTTCTTTGCTTACTATCCTTCAAGCCCCGCAAGTTTCATCAGCAATGCTCTTTCTTTGCTTAATGATGACATGTAAAAATAAGTCATTCTTTTCATTTGAAAAAGGTACTAGTACACTTAGTAACGTCAAGAGGCTTTATTTTGCACTGGGTATGGCAACACTCAACGTTATATATGTCATATAACACAACCATATTTTGCCCCGATCTAGTGGCTTAGTCTCTAAGCCGCTATGTCACCTTTGTCGTCTGAGCAGTTTCCCAAATTGATCTTGCATCTTAAAATTTTAACCAATATAATAATACAGTTAACTTGTTAACCCCATTCCAATCCAACTTTCATCCTTACAGCCAAAATTAATACTATTTTACTCTTTCATGATATGCCTCAACATGAGGAATTTATTAGTGAAACATAACTTAGGAGACACATGGAGAATCCACTTTCTAGATGTTCAGTGTGAATTGCCATAACTAATTTTATAGATCTTTTTTTTGCATCAGTGCAGCTACAATTAGCTTGCTAGCCCAATTCCAATCCAACTTTTAAATAGTATAATAATAGTTAATACCTCTTAAAATGGGTTCCTAGGCTGCTTCGAACAATCCAAACTCGATGAAGAATTGGGTTCTTCAACTCTTCTAAAAGAAACACGATGCTTATTCTTGGAAAAGTTCAATCATTGTAAATCACTAGCGGCGGTTCTTCAAACAAATATAAATTCCAAGCTACATAAAATCTAGCCCACTTAAGAATGGAAAAAATGATCATGTAAGCCAAAAAAGGAAGAAATTGTTTCAGAAGCCAAAAACATTGGACGTTGAGTTTGGTCTATATCTACTGCTAAATAAGTGAGCAATAGAGATGTATGCAGAAAGGCAGTTGATGTTTTGGGTCACATTGTAAATATTTGGATATAATGATGGGATATAAATGTAGAGTTGAAAGCTAAGTCCCAACTAGTGAATCCCTAGGCATGTTTTTTTTATAACTATTCTTTTGATATACCATGAGGTAGATTAACCATGAAATTTTCAATGTCGTGTAAATATTATTTCAAAATTAATCCAAAGTTCCAAGGTTGGTTGCTAAGGGAATGAGATGATCTATGATTCCACTATAGGAGAAGAGGAATGGAAAAAACCAAGAGATTGAGAAACAATGCTAAAATGCCAAAGTCTCATAACCTTCATATTTTCACCATTTTCCTTGTTAAAAACCTCTATTGACAATCATTAAGTGTAGGTGGTGGTTGGAGGAGAAGTCCACCTTCCATAGTTATGACAGCATGGGCGTTGAGTACAAGTCCATGAAGAGTGTAAGAGACTCCATATCCGTAAATATTTGAACCTTGTGGGAATTTGAACCACCTATATCTTCGTGCACTCTCTCCGTGAAAGATTTGGACTAACCATTCCATTTGCTCATTGTGATTCATTCATTCATCGCCATCTATTCACATTTTCATCCATTCATTCATGTTTTAGCCGTCAACTCAATTTGTGTGTTCCCAGACTATGCTCTCCCATTCATCTAGATTCTAAACCATCCTCATTCGAATCTTTGAGTAGCGAGAGAGAGCTAAAGAAGGGTGGATATTGAAGCTAAGAAGCGAAAGGGAAGGGTGCAAAAGATCATATAGGCGAGGGTGGTAGGAACCTACCTGCAATCCCTATAGAATATTCCTCAATGAATGCTCAAGAGCAAAGAGATGGGTCTATTGAGTTGATCATGAATGCAAACAACAGATTAGACCCATTTTGCACACACATAGAACACAAAGAGGGATGAAGGTTCTTGAAGGACTATTAAGCAAAGAAATGAAAGGCCTTCAAGTATGATTGAGGGACTATTTATTGAAGAAAGGGTATATTCCTAGTGTTTGTAGAGAAATGGTAAGGAGTGCCATGGCTTTTCTAGTCAAAATATTTTCTGAAGATTTATATGGTTCAAAGCTATGGTTAACCCTAACAGTAGTTGGGTTGGGTAAATGACCTGAGTTTCATAAATCAGTTCCCTTTTCCTAGTGGCCTTATTGCACCACCTAGGGATGGAATCCACAAAGGACTGAATATGGTTGAAGTGTTAATGTCAAACGATGGTTGTTCTGGCCTTTGAAGAGCTCATTTGAATTAGGGTGGTTGGATTCATGGACCTCATACTTTGGATGACCATTAGAAAGGATAAGGATTGTTATGAGAAGTGACAGAATATATGAGATGTGTAAAAGAAGGGGAAGCATTACTAGAGAAAGACAGCACCACAGGAAAATATCAACAAGGAATTTATCATTAAAACTAGATTAGAATAAAGAAGAGTGCACAAAAATTTGAGGACGTATCAGGAAGAAGCCTAAAAACAAATCCACTAACAGGAAAAAAGACATGGGGGTTGTTGAGGGAGGGTTGGCAACATATCCCATAATGGTTTCCTCAAATTACCCTATTTTTGTTCCTTCTCGTTCTGGGCAACTTAGAGCATTGAACCTTGATATGAGGGTTCCTTAATGCTAGTCTTACTCCCTCTTAACATTAGGGGGATTGTAGGTGCCTAGTCCAAGATGCTAGCCCTCAAGGAGCTTTTGTCGACAATTAAACCTGATGTAGTGTTTCTTCAAGAGACTATGCTAGATCATGTTAGAGCTAAAGATTTTTTTCTAAAAGTTTGTCCGACATGCATGGAACTGTGTTGCGACAACCAGTTGGAATTTCAGGGGGGGTTACAATTTGGCAAGATGGAGTCTGATAGAAAAGCCAAAAAATAAGGGAGGTTGGGAAATAAGAGATCTCAATCTCTTTAACAAGGCCCTAGTTAGTCACCAAATCACTGTGGAGGGCACTTTTCATGATGGTATTTGGAGTGTCACTATGAGAAGGAAATATTTGAAAGGAGTTGATGTTGTATCATGGTTGAGGTCGAAGAAACACTTTTCTTTCCCAATAGCCTCCATTATCTGGAAAAAAAAATTGATTACACTACTTGTGGTTAAGTGGTGGATTGCTTGGAAGGTTAGTACAGGTATGAGAGTTCTTTTAGGCTTGGATCCTTTTTCTGGGTGGAGGATCTGGCTTTATACTATCAAAAGAACTGCTACAACACCTACACAGTCGGAGCCTTTATTATCTTGCATATATACATAAGACAAATATCTCCAACTTGACAGGTTCTAGTATTTGGCTCTCTGCATAAGATCTCAGACTCACAGGAACTCTAGCCAATGAATGGAACACATACATATAGGAAATTTACCAAAATGGGATCACTCTGTCTACAGAACCAGATTGGGTGGCTTGGACTTGGAACAAAATAGAATGGATTGTGCAGACAGTAAAAGAGGCCTATAATGCATTTATATATCTTTATGAGAATGATGATTTGAAGTGGTGGTATACAATGATATGGAAAATCAAAGCTCCTCCAAAATCAATTCTATTTATGTGGTTATGCTTACTAAATAAAGTCTTAACAGGGGATATTTACAGAGAAAGGCGTGGAATTGGACCTTCAGCCTATCCATTGTGTTTAAGTAGTGAGGATACCATACAACATCTTGCAATATATTGTAGCATTACTGATCAGGAGCTTTGGACTTTGATTTGTAACATTCTTCAAGTAAAAAATAATTGGCATCTGCAACCCCTTTAAGAAAATTTAAAGCTCTCATTTTTAACAAATCCCAAGGTAAAATCAATTCCCTTTATTGTCACATGGGTCTTATGGATTTTAATCAATGCCATTCTTTCTTAAGGCTACAAACAGAACCTAGAGGAGGTTGGGAGAATAATTATTAAAGCATCAGCAGAATTCGTCATAGATCTAGGTGCAGACAAAGTAAAATTTTTGATAATTCGACCAATTTTATTTGGTAATTCACCCATGGGATTCTTCGATGGCACAACAAATAAGAATCAAAGTGGAATCGGGATTTTGTGAAAGACACCTCCACTCACTGTTTTAAGTCACACATGGCAACTGATGAAACGAAACTGATGAAGTTGAATATAGAATCGACCTGACCAATGTATTTAAATTTTGGTTAACTTTAAAATTCTGTCTCCTCGTATTTTAGTAGACTGGGTCTAAAGCTTCGTGTTAACAACAACTCCTCGGGAACAATACATGTAAATTTCGAAACCATGCCATTACCGGGCATGTTTAACCTAAAGTTCTTCCTTGACTGTCACTAATCATAGGCATCGATGACGATGGTGGAGAGCTCTTTCTTCACGCAGTTAACTGAGTCAATATTGGTATGCACTAACATGTGTCTACAACAAGGCGCATGTGTCTATGGCAAGGCGACAGGTGGTGGCACATCTTAAATAATGCAGACCGCGAGTCTTTGCTCTCATATGATGATACCCAAAACTTGAGTCCAACTTTGAAAAAAAAAATTCCCATCTAAGTTAATAAAGAGGATCATCAATTTCGGTCGGAGGTACTTGTTCTTAATTAATTGTCACCTTATTTAACATTGAATTACCAATGCACATCCAAAAGGTTCCATCCTTGTTATTGACTACCAATATGTGTTCTATCCAAGGTGATGCACTTGGTCATATGAATGCTTTGTCTAATAATTTTGTAATTGCATCTTGAATTCACTCAACTCATTAGTTTAAAATATATTCTAGGCCTTGGATATGGGCATGTGTGTGTTATGTTATGCTCTCTTGTTTCCATTGTCGTCCATTGGAATCCACTTGAGTCGCCCTTCACAAAAAGGGGAAAACAATGAGAAGAAAGGGTAATGGCAGAATGAAAATTACTAGCATGTTGAAATTGGCAGGAAAATTTTCATTTTTGGTGTTACAGTTCTAAAAATTACCAACATATCCCACTTGTAGTTGAAATTAGATTCACTTTTTAGAGATTATGTGATGATGCAAGGCCTTAATCATCACTCAAGAGTTCAATTCAATCATGAGTTTTAAGGGGGGTTCCAAAAAAACCGCCTCCCAAAGTTCAATTCTCATGACTTTTAGGGGGGGGTTTGACAAACCGCCACCAAAAGTTATGAGAATTGGGCTTTTAGGGGGGGTTTTCAAACAACCGCCTCCAAAAGTTCAATTCTCATGACTTTTAAGGGGGGTTCCAAAAAAACCGCCTCCAAAAGTTCAATTCTCATGACTTTTGGGGGGGTTTTGACAAACTGCTGCCAAAAGTCATGAGAATTGGGCTTTTAAGGGGGGTTTTCCCAAAACCGCCCCCAAAAGTTAAATTTCGAGACTTTTAAGGGGGGTTCCAAAAAAACCGCCTCCAAAAGTTCAATTCTCATGACTTTTAGGGGGGGTTTTGATAAACCGCCCCCAAAAGTTATGAGAATTGGACTTTTTGGGGGGGGGGTTCCCAAAACCGTCCCCAAAAGTCCAATTTCCATGACTTTTAGGGGCGGTTTTAGAAGACCGCCTCCAAATGTCTGAAAAAACTTTTAGGGGGGGTTTTACCAAGACCCCCGCAAGAAAAAACCACCCCTAAAGGGCTATTTTGTTGTAGTGAAACAATCACATGGCTATACTATGTACCTCAGTCAATTAGGCCTTCTGGATCCTCTCGGTTTTTTATTGTCTTGAACAACCTCTCATGCTCCGCATGAGGTAGTAAGTAGCATACCTTGTTTGATGACTTCATTGACATTGTCTGTAGTTGGATTTTTGTACCAACGATCAAGTGCGTAAAGTGATACACCCGCGACCCTGGTCTATAATCCGTGTATGTGTAGCCATTGCTCTTTGGTCCCTTTCCATCCACTGTAAGATATTCCCCCTGAACAACCATCGAGCTAGTCGGAAAGGTAATGCCTTCACTATCCGTTAATGATGCGAGGAGGGTTTGCTTCCCCTGGATGCATTGTGCCAACTAATAATTCATCCCAATTGCACTGTCTGTCGGGGTGACAACTGCGTAGATGCGTCCTGTAAAAATGCATTTTAAGGTCATATTCCAATAAGTAGTGGTTTGATAATTTGGATAATTACAAAAAAAAGGAGGGAACCGGGATATGTATGCATAAATGTTTACATGGTTGTACAAGATCAGATATATGATCATATTCATTCGAAATAGAGGATTGGCCTTCCTCTAACTGGATTGTTTCAACAACTGCATGTGGTTCCACTGCAAGTGGTACATGATCCCATTCATCAACCCAATCCATTGATTCGCACTCATCCCACTCACAACTGCTGCAAGACCCACAAAAGAAACCAAGTTTTCGCGTCCATATTTCAAATAAGGGGTTGTTTGAGCTTCGAACCGAATGAAATCCACGAGTGCCTTGCACAGTACTACAACTATAAGAACGTGATCGATCTATATCAACTACATTCTATAAATTTCTGACAACATGTCCTCTACCTGTTGGTATGTGTTGCTTTGTGGTTCCATCTGACATTTTTTCTTTGCACCATCGAACTATGGATTCAACATTCTGAATATGAGGGCCTCCCATGCACCTCATCTCCTCCCTTCATAGGGCAGTTTTGAGACTTGCTCCAGCCTCATCGTGCTCTCCCTTTCCATGCCTAGTCTAAAAATAGTTCCATACATGCATCACATCATAAGTCTTGTGCAAAATACTCAACCACTGGAAAACACGTGCATTTTTGAATTGGCCTGCACAACCATCTAACCATATCCAATGTTGATCCATCTGTATACCTCTCTCCTTCAGTTGATCATAAAAATTTTGAAGCAATGTTGCACATAATGCAGGTCGTGGCACCTGTCGTCACTGATGTAGAAGTTGGTCTGTTTCAGTATTATCCTCATTTCGTTGCTGCTCTCTGGCGCGTGCCTGTACGTGATATGGACCATTATGCTAACTTGGTCTGAATGGTAGTATTGAATTTGAATCTCATTCTGTGGCTATAGGGTGTAGTTTTCCGCAAAGTCCACAATCGACAATATTGTGCCTTTGGGAAAGGTGTCCCTGCACTGTCTATACTCTTCATCCTTCCATCGTGCTAAATGGACGTGTTGTACATAATGCTCGGTCTTTTGGTAGAATTCCTTCATGAATTTGCAAATTTGTACCCGGTGCCACAAAACCAAGGGCATTAATACAAAGTGACATTTTCAATCTGAATATATATGTACAAATTCAACATGTAAAGTATGAAAGTATGCAAACTTAGATTACCTGTGACTTCACCAATGCAATTTTTTTGCTTTCCTTCGAACTATCTACTTGATATGTTATGTACTGGAAGTTCTGCATTTCTATTGACATCCTCCCAAATTCGAGCTCCGCGGTTGCATGTATGCAGCGGCTCAATAATGCAAATCCACTGCAACTGGAACATGTCCCATATAAACATGATCTTTTATAATATTTTTGTCCTTCGGGTCTTGGACACATTATGCTATGTATAAATTCTCTGGATGCATTTGGTGGTTGTAACGATGGGAAATCCTGCACAATGTTAATATGCAAACCACAAAATATATGTCTATATGTATCATAATAGTACTCAAATTCTACATGGTATCTACAACAACATGTATTGCGATCAATGCAAATTCTAACATACCAGGGTTTGCATTTTTCAAAGGACCTTTGGCCCAAGTTCGATTGTGTGTGGTCATTCTTGAACCTCTCATAGAGTTTTGTTTGTGTCGTGTAAAGGAAGTGCTTGACATGGGGTTCACCCCCCCTAACACCTTTTCTCAACTTTAAAACATCTCTTTGATTCGATGACGGTCTAGTGTTATCATGCCAAAACTTTTGCACTAGTTCTCTAACAGCATCAATGAGCTTCATGTTTGAACGAGGTAACCTACCAACAAAGGCCCAATAATCCTTTTGGCCTGGGGTCTCAATTTTTTCTCTAATGGCAGAATAATTTTGAAGAGTCTTTCTATGTACTTTAAAGATTTTACATGTGTGTGATAGTAGGCGATGTTGCCGTGTGGATTTGTCTACAATCGATTCCGACAATACATGACGGGCCGCATTAAAATATTTTGTACGAGAAGTTTTTCCAATCAAATTAAATGAAAATTGTATATTTCTAACAACATGATTGTTGGCCTCTAAACTTATAACTACCTTTATGCCCAAAATTCTCCTAACATGAGCTAGACAATGTGATTTTAACAAAGCAAGAAACAATTGACATTTTGCTGCATCGGTTTTGGATTCAAAACAATCTTTGATTATCTTGCTACAATGGAAATCAATAGTGTGTTTGGGCATCTTACCTTCAAGTCCTGAAAATGAACTTTCATCCACATGAATACGTATGGGATTTCTTTGTCGTCCGGTTGATAGTCGAGGCAAGGGAGTCGGCAAGGAAGTACAAGTCTTGTCAATGGTTTTTTGTGGCCCTTCATTCACAAATTGGTCCTGCAAGGGAGTGTGTTCGCCATGAGTGTGCTCTTCTTGGGGAGGTTTCCAGTTAAGAACTTGTTCAACATCCATCCCTTCATACTTGACATCAAGCAAGATTTGATTGACCTCAACCACTTCGTCATTGCTTGTTGATGGATCTAAGGCACTAGCATTTTGATTTCTATGGTTTTGCATGTACAACCTGGCATTTTCTCTTATCTCATGGGCCTTTTCAAGGGCCAGCCGCGTCCTTCTAGACTTTCTTTTATTATTAAGTCTGTTACCCATATTCAATGCGTTTTTTGGAAAAAACAAAAATATCACCCCTGCAAGAATGAACAACAAACAAGATATTAAAACTCGATGTGCAAGATTATTAAAGCTCGATGTAGCAATTGATTATGTACAACAACATCTATTGAGAATGTTATCATATAATCTTAAAAGCTCATACTCACTTCATTTTCATGGTATGGATGAGGGAAAATAGCCCCAAAAGACTAAGAGTTTTCAATTGTTTAGGTGTTTGTGTGAGTTGTTGTAGTGAAACCATGAGGAATTCAACAAATGTTTGTCTACTAGATGGAGGAATGTGATTATGAAATGTTATTGGTGGTGATGCAAGTAATTTTTTTTTATTGTCTTCATGAAAGTTTGAAAGCATTGCTTGGTGCATGTTGTAGTTTTTTTTGGTAAGATGTTTTTATTGTCTATGTTGAAGATTAAGAAGACTAAAATAGACCTATCATACAATTCATGAGGAAAAACCAAAATAGATTCCATTCAAACAAGTGAATGAAGACTAAATTACATTTAACAAGATAAAATTATCACCATACCTCAAGGATTATGATTGCTCTTTGTTTCAAATGTAAAATGATCTTTTGATGTGTCCACTATATGTAAGAAGACTTCATGTGTGTCCAAGTAGCATGAGAATTTAATCCAAGGTGCCAAATAGAATCCAACTATTGTGTATTCACACAATTGATCGAAATAGAGCCCAATAGGTTTGTATTCAATACAAAGAGCCAAATAGAGCCCCAAATGTTGTGTATTTTATCCAAATGGTGAAGGAAGCACCAAATGGTGTATGAATTCAATCTACCATGTAAATGCTTGTCAAACTATGCGTGAAACCAGCGAAGAGAACGCGATGAATGAGGAAAAAAATGTGGGAGAAAGAATGTGGATGATTTTCTAAATTTTATGTTCAACAGGGACGCACACGCGCCAGATGCTTGTGCACACTAGATGTGCGTGCACGCTAGATGTGTGTGCGCATCCCTGCAGAACGTTGTAATGTTTGCTGGGTAACGTTCACTGTATTTATTTCCCGACAGATATAAATGTGTCGGGTTATGCCTAGAGCCCCTCTCCATAAAGAGCCCCTCCCCCATAAAGGCCTTTAGAACCTATTCTAACCCATAATCCCTAAGTGCATTTAAGTGCTTCTAGGTGTTTAGGGGTTTAACATTTAAGTGCTTCTAGGTGTTTAGGGGTTTAAGGGTATATTTACAAATTTGTGTATTTTGATTTCAAAACATTAATTTAATTTTCAATTAGAAACATATGTATTACATCAATAATAATTAAATACATAGTAGATATATTAATGTTGTATAAAGTGATGATAATGATGATGACGATGAAGATGGTGATGATGATGATGATGATGACTAATGGAGATGATGATGATGATGTTGATGATGAAGATGATGACGAATGTGTAGCACATCATCCTCATCATCATGATCATCATCATAATCATCTTCATCATCATCAACACCATGATCATCATCATCAACTTCATCGTCATCATCATCATCATTGTGAGGACGAGGATGATGATGATGATGATTATGATGGTGATGATGATATGATGATGATGATGATGATGATGATGATGGTGATGATACGATGATGATGATGATGATGATGATGATGATGATGATGGTGGATGATGATGAATATGAGTACGATGATGAAGATGATGATGATGATGAATATGATCATCATATTCGTCATCATCATCTTCATTAGTTACCATCATCACCATCATCATCATCATCATCATCATCGTCATCATCATATGATCATGATC